>JALJVW010000214.1:48007-96902 GCA_024865655.1 Emberiza elegans | reverse complement strand
AGAGGAGGCGAGAATCTTGACTCCATAATTAGAAGACTTGATTTATTATATATTATATATATTACATTATAACTATACTAAAAGAGATAGAAGGAAGAAGTTCTCAGAAGGCTAGCTAAGAATAGAATAAAGAAGAATGATAACAAAGGAGCTGGCTCTGACAGAGTCCGAGCCAGCTCTGTCATGACTGGTTAAGAAATCCAAACACCCATAGAAAGCCAATCACAGATGCACCTGTTGCATTCCACAGCAGCAGATAACAATTGTTTACATCTTGTCTCTGAGGCCTCTCAGTTTCTCAGAAGGAAAAATCTAAAGGAAGGATTTTTCACAAAAGATGTCTGCAACATCTCACCCTTTTAATTAATTAAATTAAAAAGAAAAAGTGTTTGTAATTTTTCTCTGCTGGGCCCGTGCAGAGGAAAGCACAAACACCTGAGAGGCTATCTTTTGCCAATCCAAATCTCAATCAAGTGCTGGTGTGGAATGAACAGGGAATCTCTTCACCTGTATAACATAAGATTCTAACAAATCACTACAACAATCTTATAATATAAGAAAATGCAAAAAGCAATGCAAAGAAATTCAAGTCCAAGCAGCTGAGTTTCAGGAAAAGTCCATGGACTGAAGATGTTCCTCTTTGCCATCTCTGAAAGTCCCTTTTGTTCCTGAGACAGGCTTGCAGACTCCTGAAACAACAAACTGCTGAAGAAAAATCTATCAATAGTTATCAAACAGATTCAAAGAATTTTGAGAAGATTTCTAGAATGTCTTGCCACAGCCCTTTATTGAACAACTTGGGCTGAAGCTAATTTTTTGGCTCTTCAATGCTTTGAGCTGCTGTCCAGCTCTTTCACCTTTTTATTTAATTTAATTTAAATTTTTGTTTTTTGTTTGTTTGTTTGTTTAGTCAGCAAGAGCAGCAGCAAAACAAAAGGGCCAAAGAGAGAGGCCCCTGGGGGCCCTGGCCCATGTGGAAGGATCAGGAACCCCAGACCTGGCCCCTAAAACAGTGGCCCAGGCCCAGAAGGGGAAGCAGAACCCCAAATCCAGCAGGAGGCCCGGGCGGTGGCCCTGGCCCGGGAACCAAACCAAACAGGTCCAGGCCCAGCCCGCCAGGTGGGCTCTGCTTTCCCACAGCCTGGCACCACACTGCCAATGGAATGGCAGAATGGGTGGCCAAACGTTTCTGTCCCCAAAATCACTGCGGCTTGCCAGCAGTGGGGGAACAGAAGCTGTGCCAGAATCCCCATCTCAATCTAGGGATGTTTGTCCCCACAGCAGACAAGCCATGATCGCTTTTGGCTGTGCCCTCTGCAATGCAAATGCAAACAGTGGTGCTCCATCTGCCTCCCGGTATCACCCCACCCCTCCCGGGCTGGGGACCAAGGCAGAACTTTGGGACCACCTGCCCCCGCCACCAGGCCGCCCGGGGCAGCAGAGAGACGCGCCCTCCCAAGGGGAAACCCCTGATTGAACAGCCCCCCAAGCCCACAAGAACTCCCATCTTAAAACAGGCAGCCAAAGCTGCACCCACAGCCAGCTGGCGGGCCATGCCCCCCACAAAAGGGAGGCTGATGCCCTCTTCCCCTGTCCCAGCCCACAGGGGGCAGCCCAGGGTCAGCCCGGGCGAACCCAGGGGGAAGTCTCGCTGGAGCAGGAGGAGGTGATGCTGCTGCCACTGGCCAGGCCGGGCTTCCAGTCAGCCTAGCGGCCCTGAACCAGGAAGGCGGGCACGGCGGGGCGGTCAGCAACGGCCTGAGTCGCCCGGAGCTCAGCCCTTCTGCCCTGGCTCTGGGGTCGGCTGCAGAGATGGCAGGCGCAGAAACCGGCAGGATCGGCACGGGCGGCGGAGAAGCCGGCACGGCGTGAGGAGAGGCGGCGTGGATGGTTGTTGCTTAGAAACATGGCACAGCCGCAGGGAAGCAACAGAGCTTCCTGGGCTCTCCGGCACAGGCCGCAGGAAGCCGGCGAAGCTTCGGGCGGAACGTCCTGGGCAGGCGGGCGGGGTGGGTCCGGGAGGCGGCCCCGGGCCTGGCAGGCGGGGTCTCAGGGACCGTGCCGCCCCCTCTCTGAGCAGGGCGGGCCCAGGAGGCCGGCCGGGCAGGTGCCGGCAGGGCTGCCAGGCGGTTTCCCCATCCCCGAGAGGAAAACGGGGGAAAAACTTCATCTGAGCATGCTCTGAAAATGCAGAAAAAACTTTTTCGGCTCGGGACGAAACTTCGCCCCCAACTGTGGTTTGGGGGGCTGAAGCAGGAAATCGTCCCCTCCAAAGGGTCGTCTCCCAGAGGGAACCGGGGAACGGAGCATTCCCCTGCAGTGAGCAATCCAGGGAAAAACAGCTGCTCTCCGTTTCAAGACCTGAAAAAGCAGCCTGAAAGCTGGATAAACCTTAGGAGTCCAAACCCACGCTCAAAACAGAACTGAAAAATGGAGTCCATGCACTCCCCATACGAACAGGTCGAGCATAGAGCACATTAGTAAAAATCCAAAGAGCTTTGCCCATTGGAAAACTCATAGAAATCTGTCTCCATCAGGAGAATTTCATCCTCTTGACCCCATTTTTGCCAGAGGGCAATAAGTTTCTCCTCTGAAGGGAGAAATGAACCTCATCCCCAAGGGAGAAGTCCTCCACATCAAGCAGCCACAAATTACGACGGGCCACATTTTCAGGAGGGAAAAACCACAGTACCTTTACACAGTGTCCAACACTCTCTGGCCATCTGCATGGTCCTGGTAGGCTTTCCAGACATCATCCTGGAGGCTTTTCAGAAGGTTCTCTTTGTGGTCAGCCTTGCTGTGAACTCTGTCCAAATCAGGATCTTCAGTTCTTCAGCTCCTGGCTAGAATCCACTTCTGTGGTCGCTCGTGAAGCAACCATCAATGCCACATACCCGGGATTTACCCAAATGTAGCAAATGCTCCTCTGGTGGTCTCACCAAGTGAGAAATGTCCTCCTAAGTCGAAGGTCCAATTGTTCATTCTTCAGTCGGGGGTCACCAGTTATTGTCCCTTAGGGAAGCAGGGTTCTGAGGATGAAGAGGAGACGAGAATCTTGACTCCATAATTAGAAGGTTTGATTTATTATATTATATATATATTACATTAAGACTATACTAGAAAGAGATAGAAGGAAGAAGTTCTCAGAAGGCTAGCTAAGAATAGAATAGCAAGAATGATAACAAAGGAGCTAGCTCTGACAGAGAGCGAGAGCCAGCTCTGCTATGACTGGTTAATAAATCCAAACACCCATAGAAGGCCAATCACAGATGCACCTGTTGCATTCCACAGCAGCAGATAACAAATGTTTACATCTTGTCTCTGAGGCCTCTTGGTTTCTCAGAAGGGAAAAATCCTAAAGGAAGGATTTTTCACAAAAGATGTCTGCAACACGTTAAGGTGCAACTGAGCCTTTTTAGGGCAAGATTTAGTTATTTTCAGTGGGTCTGAGTGATTTTGAAGCAACAGATTGATCCCTCTTGGCATGCAAAGAGATGGAGAACACTACCTGAAAAGAATCCAACAGGGAGGAAAAGCCCAAGAGATCCCACAGGGTGAGGGGCTCCATACCCAGCCCAGGATGCTCTGAGGAGGAAAGACCCACCCTGTGCCAGGAAGGTGGACAGAGCTTCTGCCATAGAAGAACCCACAAATCTTCCAGAATATGTCCCCACTGTAGGAAAACCATTTGTAGGATCGGCGGGAGAAAAGCGGCACACCAATATGGGTGATCAGCAGATCTCAGTTTATTGATCGGTAGTCACATACATTTATATTAGACTTAATGAAGTTCATGCATATTGCAAAGCTGAGCTCAGGATTGGTTGGTTTACTTATCATACAGTAACACCTACTTCTACATTCTTTTAGGTTTTTCATTGCAACTATTGAAACTATTCTTCCTATTCTGGCAGGGCCCTACTCTCCCACATCCTCATGTTGCAGCAAGGTTATAATGGCCTAGTTTTGTCATTGACACTGACTGCTGACTCTTAGGCCTGTGTCCTTCTCAGTTTGTTAATGGTACAGCGTCTACGTGCCCTCTCTCAGCTAGCCAAATATCCACAAAGCTCTCTGCATTTCCCCTGTTTTTCTGTTGAACAAGCATGGTCTGATTAAACGCAGCAGACACCATCCTTTGCACCATATTCTGCAAGCATATGCAAAACCACAGCAGGATGAATATTATTAACAGGGCTACAATGCATACTACAATGGCAACCTTAACAATAGAGCGTATCCATGATCCCAGGCCAAAAGATTTGAGCCATCCATCAATACCAAGGCCCGATTCTATTTGCAATTTCCCAGCTAACTTTCAATTCAGAGAGCTGAGCGTGTACAGACTTTGCATGGTCAGAAAGGTTCATACAGCACATGCCTCTGAACTCCTCACAGCCATGGCCTTGTGCAAGCAACAGAAAATCAATTGCAGCCCTATTTTGAAGCGTGGCATGACGAATAGAATCAACATCTAGCAGAAGGCCAGAAATTGCCAAAGAGGTGATATTGGCTTGTTTAGCAAGCCAACATGCCATTCTGTTTAAGGTGACATGAGCATTTGCTGCTGATACACCTGGGGCCAAGACTGATGCTGCAACTATGGCTGATGGGGACCAGAATTTTACATCATCTCTGCAGTCTGTAGAAAATGCATGGATCATTCGTTTACTCCGATGATGGCGGTGGGTCATGTTAAATATCATGGATGTATTGGGTGTAAGGAGAGACAACAACCGTAATTGTACATGGCCCCCCTCTTAGCATTGATGGGATTCCGGGCCAAGCACGGTCCCCACATATCAAGAAATAACCTTGTGGCAGTTGAATAGGGTTAATTGATGAGATTGACACAGTCTTTGTGGTATAATTGCACCAGGCTGTTGCATTACGGTAGACAGCCATGCTAGAAGTTACAATAGTGGCATGATTCTTAGTTGACAGCCAGTTCTTATAGAAAAAATTAAGACATGCATCTGCCATAACTGAACCTAACAGTTCCAATTCTTGGGGTTCCTGGTGTGCTACAGGAAAACGAGAAACCCACTGGTCCCAATGATCTACACTTGCCCTAGCATTGTTAGTCTTGCAGGTGGGTGCATGTGAAGGGCATGGCCAGGGATCTGCAGGTAATCCGACTAAACAAGTTGAAAATGGATTACCGGAGAAGATAATGACAGACAAATAGCATCCTGATTAGTTAACTTTGCCAAAGTAACCCAAATGTTAGTCTTAGGCTGAGCTATGGCCATGTGGGGATTCTTGCCCCTTTTTTCTCCTGTTGCGCCTTCTACGTGGCTCATTGTCTCTACTAGGAGGAGGAAGAATGCTAAAACGATGGCATAGCTCTTCCATCTGTGCTGGCTGAACCATCCAGTGCCCTGGTAGATTGACATGTTTGCTACAACTTTCCTGCACGGCTCCTGACTTGACTTGGCTCTTAATCCTCTTAGCTTGCCGCTGTATTTTCCACCTTGATCCAACAATCTCCCTTCCCTGTCGGCTGTTGGATCCGGGGTGGCCCAATTTAGCCTCTCTAGGACTGTAAGACAATCGTCCCACACTTTGTTAGGTCTTGATCTACTGAAATTGGACCTATCACATCAAACCGTGACAGGGGAATACCCCAACCACACTTAGATTGTAAAATACAAGATAGAGATTGCCCTAAAACACGTTCCACTATATGCTGAGTTTCCCACCTAAACCATGCAATAATTTTCTGTTCTGGAGATTCATATAACTCCAACCCCTGAAAACCAGGTAAACCTGTAGAGCACTTAAGTTCTCTTTTGCCAGGAGGCTAATCGCCAACAAAATGCACAACGCTCACACCACAACTCAGGTAACTTGGCCTGATGTACCCACTTAATTGTCTGACACTTCCCCAATAGAATAATATCCATGCAGCACAATGACTATCTTGACACTTAATACAAGCTAAATCTCTAGGTCCTTTAGCTTTAAATGCAGAAAGCAATGAATGCAAGCTTAATATGTTGTTTACAGATTTGCACTGATCAATTGCTCGGTCAATAGCATAACTACACTGTCCCTTTAGCTTAAGAAATATCGGTCGAAGGATGATCAACAGCTTCGTCTCCACTCGTCGACGATCTTCTCTGCTCAGTCGATTGAGTTGTTCCATCCAACACAACTGCTCGGGTCCATTTAGCAGGTACCCACAGAGATCCTGTAGGGGTAGAAACACAAAGATATCCATGGCCCCAATACAACACTTTAGCAGGCCCTTGCCATTGCCCTGTCTTAGGATCTCTATAGTTGACCCACACATCTTTCTTCTCATTATCTTTTTCCCGTATATAATGATGAACTACAGGAGGAACCTTGCTTTCCCCAAAAACACAAATGATTTAAAACAAACAAACACTTTAACAATCTTTCTTGTGGCTCTAATATCTGAGTATTTACCCAGATATCTTTTCAAGGTACCATTAGCTCTCTCCACAATTGCTTGCCCTGTTGGGAATTAGGGATGCCTGTTATGTGTTCTATTCCCCACATTTGCATGAACTCCTTTATTCTCCTGCTGCAATAGGCAGACCCATTATCAGTCTTGATACGCTGTGGCACTCCCATCACTGCAAAGCAGCTACTGAGATGCCTTTCCACCTGCCTTGCTCTCTCACCAGTCTGTGCTGTAGCCCATATAAAATGACTGTAAGTGTCAATAGTAACATGCACATACTTCATCCTCCCAAATTCAGCAACATGTGTTACATCCATTTGCCAGGTATCATTTGTTTTCAATCCTCTTGGATTAACTCCCAAACCTAACCCACAACCCCCATTATGGTGACTGCATATAGGACAGGCTTTAACTATTGCCCGTGCCTCTTCCATTGATATCTGAAATTCTATATGGAGGCCTTTTGCATTTTGATGAAACATAGAATGTGCCTCTCTGGCTATAGTCTGCTTGGGGATTGGGGTTACCTGTGTAACTGAGACCAACTTATCAGCTCGTGCGTTACCCTCTCCTAAACCAATATCCCACTTGTGACTTCTGATATGAATAACAGAGAAAGGATGTTCCCTCAGCTTAATCGCTTTTTGCAACTGTATAAACAACTCATGTAACCTCCTGTTCTGAACTTCCTTTATAGAGGCATCCTCGATTCGCTCACAAACTCCTGCAACATACAAAGAGTCTGTTACTATGTTAAGGGGCTCAGAAAAGTACATCATGGCCCATACAACAGCCAACAATTCCATAGTTTGTAAGGTATCCATCTCAGAAGCCTGATAATTTGATAATGCCATTGTCCCTCTTTTGCCAGGTCACTGCAGCAGTTCTGGATTTTCTCCCTGCATCTGTGTAGGCTGTTGTAGCATCCGACAGAGGCATCTGTGATCTTTTCGGGCATTGAATCCAACCCCACTGTCCAATCCAATTCAGTGGTATATTGGGGATATTATCAGTAGCAACCACGCTCCCAGCTCCCAACAGTGCTTCTTCTAATTCCGTACTGTTCTCCAAGTACCAAGTCAGAGTATCTTTTTTCATTGGTATCCATATCTGATCAGGTTCTTTTCCTGTAACCTGCAACGCCCGTTCACGACCTTTCTTAAGCAAAGCAGCCAAAATTTCGATTTTTTGAAGAAGGGTTTTGTGCTGCTGAAGTGGAGGAGATATCCATTCCAGGGCCCATATCTCCCCCGTTTTTCTGTTTTGCTGAGTAAGTGCCCCCAGTAAATATTTTTCTCCAGCCCAAACTGTTAACTGTATGGGGAGGTTGAGATCACGTCTCTGAACACTGCCCTGTGTCACACAGTCCAATATCTGTTGGAGTGTCTTAACCTGTTCAGAAGTTATATGGACAGGCTGTGTTGGATCAGTCCCTTTTAATAAAGGTCGAAGTTCATCTAATAACTCGTTTGGGATACCAACAATGGGACGCAGCCATTGCAAATCTCCAAGTAACTTTTGAGCATCATGCAATGTTTGTATTTTAGTATTCAATTGCAATTTCTGGGGGGTAACAATTTGATTAGTAAGTGTCCATCCCAGATATTTCCAGGGTGCAGATAGTTGAATTTTTTCAGGAGCTACAATCAATCCATGTAATTTTAAAGCATTATGTATTTCTTGAATTTGCTGGCCTGTAAAAGGTTGCAGCTGTGCAAATAAAATATCATCCATATAGTGATATATCATGGTTTTAGGCCAGGCTTGTCTGAGAGGTTGTAAGGCATTATCTACATACAGCTGACACAAAGTGGGGCTGTTGCGACATCCCTGAGGAAGAGTTGCCCATTCAAATCTCTTGTCTGGCTCTTCCCTGTTTACAGCTGGCAAGGTAAATGCAAATCTCCGAGTGTCTTTGGGATGTAAAGCAATAGTGAAAAAGCAGTCCTTAAGATCTATAATCAAAAGCGGCCAGTCCTTTGGCAACATAGCTGGGTTAGGTAAACCTGGTTGCAAAGCCCCATGGGCTGCATTTGTGCATTCACTGCCCTTAAATCCTGTAGCAAGCGGTACTTCCCCGATTTCTTTTTAATAACAAAGATAGGAGTATTCCATGGGCTTGTGGACAATTGTAAATGACCCTGTTTATATTGTTCATGCACTAGGATATGAGCTTGTTCTAGACTTTCCCTTTTTAAAGGCCATTGCCTCACCCACACAGGAACATCTGTAGTCCAATTTAGTGGGATTGGGAAAGTCCACGCAATGACCATTAGCCCAAAGGGTGCTCATTTGTCAGCACTATTCCCATTTGAGCCAGAATATCCCAACCAACAAGGCACTGTACAGTTGGAGGCAAAGGTACAACAGAGAAAACATTCCGTAAAGTTTTTCCATCTATAGTCACAGATAACATAGGTGATTTTCTTGCAAGCGTCAGTCCTCCAACCCCAGTAACTGCCATTGTGGTAGGCTGTAATGGCCAGTTGTGGGGCCAGAACTCTGGGCTGATAATGCTGGAGTCCACACCAGTATCTAATAAACCTTGCAAGGTTTGCCTCTCCCCTAGGTATTGTACTATTACAGTGCGTTTCGGTCTCTCATTCAGGTTCATTGTTAACAGAGTAAGTCCACCAGTGGAGCCAAAACCTTGTTCTCCTCTGGACTGTGACTGACGAGGGGGTATTGTTTTAGTCAGCTGTTCCAGTGGGATCAATTGAGCTATTCTCTGTCCCTTCTCGATTCGTATCGGTGGAAAAGGAGTATAAACCATAACACAAATTTCCCCTGTAAAATCAGCATCTATTACTCCAGGTAAAACAAATAGCCCCATCATGGTACCTGAAGATCTTCCCAGTAGTAAGGCCCCCATAGAGTGTCCATCAATAATTATAGGTCCTTTTATTCCGGTGAGAACCTTTTCCAGCTGAGTAGTCATCAGTGTTATTGTTACTGCTGCTGCCAGGTCCAATCCGAGGCTCCCTGCTGTGGCTGGCTGCAGGCTGCAGGCTGCTGGCTGTAGCTGGCTGCAGGGGGTAACAGGGTCGGTGTTGACAGCTGCTATTTGTGTCGTCATAATACGGCTGCCAGGGTGAATGCATTGATCTTGAATTTCTGCCCATGCCTGCAAGCTGCTGTGGAGTGGGAATCAGAACGACAGGTGCCACACCAAACTTTGTTTATTTTGGAAGGGCGTATGTGCCCCATTCCTCCACAGCGGTAACACTTGGATTGGCCAGTAAGATGGCGCTCGTGGAGCATTTGTTGCTGGGCTGAGAGCGGAGCCAGCGCAGCGAGGACCTGGGTTAAAGCAGCCTCTGCCTGCTTTTTGTGAAATTTCTGCCTGTTTCTGTAATCCCACACCCAGCTCCTTAATTGCTTCTACTATCATAACTTGGGTTCCTACAGGCATTATTGCCATTCTTTCTAAAGCTTCCTCTATAGTCCAATTTGCCCCCAAGGTGTTCAAAACACTCCTTGTAGCCTGATTACAGTTCTGGAGAGCACACTCCTTTAACAGAGCTCCCTTCATGAAGTCCTGAACACCTGCCCGTTCAATAGCAGTGGCAGCTTTGTCAATAAATGAACCAAATGACTCACCTCTCCCTTGCTTTATCCCCATATAGGAGGGGATTCCACCAGGCTCTTTTATTCTATCTATAGCCAATCGTGCCAGATGCATGGCCTCTCAACATTTATCAGGGCCAAGTAAAGCTTTTGCCTCTGTCATAATAAAAGGTCCTGTCCCCAGTAGCTCATCTAAGGTTATTCCATGTAAGGGGTCCCCTGGTTGTCTTTGTACTGCTACACATTGTTGACAAAGTGCCTGCCAGTGTGCCCTAAATAAAATCTGCTGATGCTGGGTGAGGATTAACTTAGCTATTCCTCTGCAATCAGCTGGCAGCAATACGTGAGTCCCCCAGATGTAATCAAGCATTTGTTTCGAGGGCTCGCCTGTTACCCCAAACTGACTCACTGTGGCTCGTAACTATGAGAGCAGCTTCCAGTCTAAGGCAGTAATTGCTGCGTGGTACCCGCCCCCTGCTAGAGGTGTATATACTACCGGACAGGCCACATCCATAGCTGCCTCCATAGCCTCTTGCCCCCCGACTCCATTATGTCTTTAGCCACCGCTGCCCACACCTCCTTTCACTCCCCGCATGGCTCCCCCCACCATATCAGTTCTGTGACCCAGGATTAGGCTCATTTAGGGGAGGAAGAGATGGGGGGTGGCCATGAAACAGGCTGTGAGACAAGTGGTGCAGATGGAGCTGTGCTGCACATGCAGGAGGGGGTCGTTATTTAGAGAGGAAGCTGACGGTGGTGGCAGAATTACAGCAGATGTCTTGTAAGCAGGGGAAATTCTGACCCATCTGCCATAACTCTTATTCTTATCATACGCTATGTTGGCTTGCTGTGCTGCTTTTTCTCTGCCTGATATTGTAACAATTCATTATACACAATTCGCCAGGACTTTCCCATCTTTCTGGCAGTTTTATTATCATCTGTAGAATAACTCCCACAGTTTATCCCCAAACTTTCGCCATTCAGCTATCTCATGTACTTTGTATGGGATTTTGAAAACCCCTAGGGACTTCCCGTAATCTAATAAAATAGGAGATCTTTCTGCAAAGGTCTATGCCCTTAACCTGACGCTTTTGTAAAAAGCTAGTAAAAAAAATGATGTGCCGCTTGCCTTTCATTTTCCATTTTGTCATCAGCGCTGCTTGGTTGCAGCCTTACAAGGTTTTCGGCGGCATGTATCAGCTAGGCTCTTCTATAAGGTCACCTAGGGCTCTCAGCACCCTCCCTTTTTCAGCCAGTGGTGCTTATTAGCCATCCCAGCTGCGATAGGACCCAAACTAAAACACCGATCCACCATGGCTCCAGGTCCCATGTAGAGGTAATCCAAAAATAATTCCAAGAATAACCCAGGAGTAATCCCAAAAGGTAGTCCAGGAACAAAGCAGAAATAATCCAAGAGGTAAATTGAATAGAATAATCCAAAAGATACCCAAAGCAATAATCCACAATGAAAATCATCGTCCATAAGGTCACCATTTTTTGTAGGATCCCCATTGGGAGAAAAGCATTCACTCAATATCGATGATCAGCAGATCTCATGTATTGATCGGTAGTCACAAACATTTATATTAGATTTAATGAAGTTCATACATATTGCAAAGCTGAGCTCAGGATTGGTTAGTTTACTTATCATCCAGCTACACCTACTTCTACATTCTTTTGGGTTTTTCATTGCAACTATTGAAACTATTCTTCCTATTCTGGCAAGGCCTTACTCTCCCCCATCCTCATGTTGCAGCAAGGTTATTATGGCCTAGTTTTGTCATTGGATACTGACTGCTGACTCTTAGGCCTGTGTCCTTCTCAGTTTGTTAATGGTACAGCATCTACGTGCCCTCTCTCAGCTAGCCAAATGTCTACAAAGCTCTCTGCAGGTGTGAATGTGGTCACTTAAAGAGAGAGATAAAGCAAACTGCCCACTTGACAAAGATAATCTGTCATACAGATGGCAATTGAAAACATATTGCATTGCAGTCTTCAACACTGGGACCATGCTGGGAAGAACTGGGATCACATGGGGAGTGATGGGGATGATACAAGGGACAACTGGGTTCAACTGGGATCTTACTGGGAGGAACAGGGAGCAACTGGAACCATGCTGGGGGCAACTGGGATCATACTGAATCATACTTGGAGCAACTAGGACTGCACTGAGGGTGAATGGGAGTGGCTGTGAGCAGTTGGGATCAGGCTGGAAGTAACTGAGGACAACTGGGACTAACTGGGAACCTGCTGGGAGTGACTGGAATATGCTGGGAGTGATTGAAACCACAGTGGGGATAAATGGGAACAACTGGAACCACACTGGATGATAATGGGAGCAGCTGTGCCCATGCTGGGATCATACTAGGATCATTCTGGAACTGACTGGGATCATACTGGGAGTGACTTGAAAAGTATTGGGAGTATCTGAGAATGACTGGGATCCTACTGGAACCAGACTGGGAGTGACTGGAAAGGTGCTGGCTATGACTGGAACCATGCTGGAGGTGACTGGGAGCAACAGGGCCCATACTGGGAGTGACAGGGAGTCACTTTGAGCATGACTGGAATCATACTGGGAGGATCTGGGAGGGACTGGGGTCATACTGGGGTGGCTGGAACCATACTGGGGGGACTGGGTGCAACTGGGATCATCCTGGGAGCCAC
Organism: Emberiza elegans; assembly: GCA_024865655.1. Classification (NCBI taxonomy): domain Eukaryota; kingdom Metazoa; phylum Chordata; class Aves; order Passeriformes; family Fringillidae; genus Emberiza; species Emberiza elegans. Next base: position 84,238 of record JALJVW010000214.1, on the reverse strand, counting down.
TGGGATTACAGCAGGTGAGAATGGATCCTGACTGGGGTTTACTGGGAACTACTGGGGGACCCATGTTGAATAGGAAAATGTGGACACAACTGGGAGCAACTGGGATCAACTGAGCACACTGGGATACTGGGAACCATGCTGAGGGGACTGAAGACCAGAACTGGGGCAACTGGGATTGATGGGACCATACTGGGAGCAAACTGGGGACCACACTTTCATACTGGCAACAACTGGAAACAACAAAACTGGGATCATGCTGGAGGCAACTGGGAGTAACTGGGAAAGACTGGGATCATTCTGAGCTAATCAGAACCTTCAAAATGGGATCACACTGGGATATACTGGAATCACACTGTGACCACACTGGGGACTGGAACCACACTGGGAACAGCTGGGACCATGCTGGGGGCAAACTGGGAAAACTGGGACCATGCTGAGGAGGGACTGGGACTATTCTAGGGACAACTGGGATCATACTGGGAGGAACTGGGAACAACTGGAACTATTCTGGCAGCAACTGGGATCATACTGGGATCACAGTGGGAACAGGTGGCTGGGACTGGGATCCCACTGACGGTGACTGGAATCATACTGGGATTTACTGGGAGTGGCTGTGGGCAACTGGAATCAGGCTGAAAGCAACTTGGAGGAAGTGGAATGACTGGGAGGGATGCTGGGGGTGACTGGGATATACTGGGAGAGACTGGGAGTCACAGGGGTACTGGGGGGCTACTGGGGTCATGCTGGAATTGACAGGGGAAACTGGGATCATACTGGGATTATAGACCATCAACAGACCTTGACTGGGGGTTTACTGGGAGCTGGGCCCATGCTGGGAGGCAAATGTGCACACATACTGGGAGGAACTGGGAGCAACTGGGGATGACAGGATGCATGCAGGTGACAGCTGGGATGTCCTGGCAGATGGAAAAACTGGGGGCAGCTGAACCACGCTGAGGTAACTGGGAGTGCCTGGCAATGACTACAAGAATGTTCAGGGCAACTGGGATATACTGGGAGTGCCTGAGACCATGCAGGTGGGGACTGGGACCACACTGGGAGACACTGGGAATGTGCAGGGGGACTGGGACCATGACTGGGGGCAACCTGGGCATCCTGAGAGTGACTGGGGCCCTGCTGGGAGAGGGACTGGGATCATCCTGGGATCACACTGAGTGAGGAGGAGCAGCACAATGGCTCCAGCACTGGGGCTGGGGGCCCTGGGGGCCAGGGGGGGACCCCACTTAACCGGGACCCTGAACCAGCCACTGCCAGCACAGGGACCCCCTGCTCCCCTTATCCTGCACAGGGACCCCCTGAATCCCCCATTCCTGGACATCAGGGCCCCTGCTCCCCCTTTCCCAGCCATCCCATGGCTTCCAGCCTCCAGACCTCCTGTGTGCTTGACCTGGGGATGCCCTGGAATGCCTTGGACCCCATTCCTGCCTTTCCCAGCCCCCAGCCCCACCTTTGTATAAAACCAGAGACCCCTGAACTCCCCCTTCCTGAACATCCCAGGAATCCCCACCCTGGTACCCCCTTTTGGGAAACCCTGACTCCCCCTTCCTGGACTCAAGGGACCCCCCCTGAACTCCCTTCTACCTCCCACATCCCTACCCCCCCTTCTGTGACCATGAGACCCCCTGCACCCCCATTCCTGAGAACCCAGACACACTTTTTACCCCTTTGCCCAGCACTGAGACCCCCCAGTCCCTCAGCTTTCCCCTGTCCCATGGCTCTGTGGGGCCAGGGGTGGCAGCAGGATTTGACTTGGCAGCCCTGGGGAGAACAAACCCTGAGCCCCAGCTGGGCCAGTTCCCCCCGTTCCCCCCAGGTCACTCCCAGCATGGGCCCTGTGGCTCCCAGTCACCCCCAGGATGGTCCCAGTCACTCCAAGACCCAGTCACTCCAAGTATGACCCCAGTGTGAATCCACTATGATCCCAGTCTCTCCTAGCATGGTCCCAGTCAATCCCAGTTGCCCCCAATGTAGAGTCAGTCATTCCCAGTTGCTCCTGGCACCCATAGCTGAGATTGGGCTTCCAACTTCAAAATTCCCTTAATCCAAAGACTGCTCCCGGACAAAATCTGCCATTCCTGATAAGTCTGGCTGGCCTTGGCCTAGTGAGGCTCTCACCTGCCTTTCAAACACTGGGAATCTGTGCTATGGAAAGGGACTGTCCTTCTCAGCCAGGTGCCCATGGCCAGAACTGGGGATCCACCTCCAAAAGTATCTGTTGTGACAGACTGGAGGAGATTGCTGACACAAAACATTTGATGTGTGGGGGGAGGAAGGGGCAGGTCCAGCCCTGTCCTGCCCTGGAATCCCAGCCCTGCCCTGCCCTGGAACCCCAATCCCCCCAGAGCCTCTATCCCAGGCCAGCAGTGTCTGCCAGTCCCTGGCACAGCTCAGGCAATGCTCCACAGCCACCTCTGCAGCCCCCAGCCCAGCTCCTGAGGGACCAAAGGACCCCAAGTCCCACCTGGGGGAAGGGCCCAGGAAGACCAAGGGGTATTTGAGGCTGACCACAAGGCAAGCACACATCTTGACTCTACCTCCATTTGGAATTTCCATCTGAACACCACTGGAATCCAGGAGCTGGTAGCTGTGTCTGTGCCTCTCTGTATTTTTTCATCTTTTTTCTGTGCCTTCTCCCAATTCCCTCCTCTTGTAAATTTTGAGTAACTTAAAATTGAATGAGCTAAGAGTTAGTGAAGTTGATTTGGCCAAGGTATTGCTTTGAGAAATCTTTTTGATTGATTGAATATCCTATTAAACCTTTTGTCAAGTTTCTCTTATTTTCCAAACTTGCCAGGCTGTTTGGTTGTTTAAGGCTGTTTGATTGTTTAACCTCTTGAAGATTTCTTGTCAGTATTTCTCCAGTACATCCAACTCAGGGTACACAAACAATTGTAATTTCTTTTAAATGTCTCCTTGAGAGAGTTGCCTGGGGGATGGGAGTCAGGGCTTGTGTGTCCTGCTTGGCACAGCCCAGGCAGGGCTTTCCCAGCCACATTCCACACTTCATTTGCCAGCTGGAGCCGCTGGTGCCTCTGAGTTGTGCTGCCCCAGCCCCAGGGACGCTCTCCTTGTCTGCCCATTCCCCCCACGGTCTCTGGGCAGGGATGGCCTCAGTGGGGGCTGCTGACATCCTCAGCAACTTGGAGGCTGCTGCTGAATTTCACTGCTGCAGAGACTTGTTCAGCCTTCAGCTCTTCAGTGCAGGAATTCAGTGTCCCAGGGCTCATTTAGATTCAGAACACCTGAACAAGCCAAGCCTCTGGGAATAATTTGATTTCAGTTTGCAAATCATTTGTAGTTAAGTAGATCTCAGTAGCGTGTTCAAAGTGAATACATGAAAGTTAAAAAGACAGTGAGAAGAGATTTTTTAGGTCCTGTTTAGTTTTTTTTTTTCCTGTTAATTCATTGATATGTGCAATCTCCACTTGACACTGAATCCAAGTACCTCCTCTTGCAGTTTGAACAGATATGAAAATCAAGACCCTTCATGGCTGACAATCAATCAGACTCTGTCCCTCCCCCACCCCACCATTTCCCCCATCCAAGCCCTGGCACTCAGAGCAGCCTTGTGCAAATCTGAGCTCTCTCCTGCCCAGGCTGCACCTGCAGCTTTCAGCTCCTTGGCTCCAACTCCCACCTGCTTTCCTTGCAGAAGGAGCTGCTCAGGACACAGAGGGATGTTCATTTCTTGTCAGCCAACAAAACCAAGGGAAGCACAGCTCCATCAAATGCAAAAGTCATTCCTCTGCTGGATATTAAATCCCCTTTCCACATCAGACAATCTCAGAGCAATGGAAAACACCTTCTGTTCCCAGCACAGATCCCAAGGCCCCCCAAATCCTCCCTGCCCCAGTTCTGCCCAGATTTGCTCTTTACACACACGAGTCACAGGCTGAAGTCAGGAGCTCCCTCCATGCCCAGAGGGAGGAAAAGAGAGAAAGAGGATGAAGAGCTCTCCTGTGCAGAGCCAAGGTCCAAGTGCAGCCCCTGCAGTGGGACCCACAACTCATCAGGTTTGTGTCCTTTGGGCTCAGGGACTGGTGACACTCATAGGCACAGAAGGGTTTCTTGCCAACAAACACGAGTGGAACATTTGAACAGTTTAACAACCCTCACAGCTCTTCCCTCAGCTCTCTGTGATGTCCCAGCAGCATCTGACATGTCCACCATCCCTGAGGGATTTCCAGACAAGAACAGTTTTCAGACAAAGACATAAGAAATGATAATTCTGTGATAAATATAAACACAATTAGGATGTTGATTATTAAATATTTATGTGAACTTCGGAAATGTTGGGAACTTTCTGAAGCTCAAAGCATGAAACCAGTCAGTAGAGAGGCACTTGAATTACCAGTGAGCACCTGGAAAAGGAAACCAGAGAGCAGTAGGAAGTACAGAGATCCACCTACTCTAAATGAAGAGATGTCCTTTGACATGGCCATTTTAACAGGAGAGCTGCAAACACCTGAAAGAAAGAGGGAGAGGAAACAATGAACAGAATATTGGTGACACCACTAGAAGGCAAGATCCATATTTCTCCTCCTGCTGTCAGTATTCCATTAGGAAATTCCTGTTCCTTGTGGGAAAACTTGGCCATTTCTTAAAATTAATCATGTGACCCAGATAATAAAAATTTGCTTGTATATTATCAAACTAACAGGTATTAAAACCTGTGCCCCTTTCCAGGCAGACATCAGCTGTGTGCCCATGAACAGGCAGTGCCACTCGTGCCCTGAGGTGCCCAGCCGGGATTGGATCTCTCTGAGAGCGCCTGAGGGAGAGCAGAGCACCTTGCAAGCTGCAGGTCCCTGGCAGCCCTGCAGGGCTCCTGTCTCATCAACATCTGCTCTGCTCCAGTCTGAAACAGGGCCCAGCATGGTACCACAGATCATCAGAGAGCTGAGGTGTGTGCTGGAATTCAATGCCCTCCCATCCCCCAGCAGCCCTGCATTTCCCTCCTGCAGCCTTGGTCTCCAGCACAGCCATGGAGGCTCTTTGGGCTCTGGACTGTTGCTGCAGCCCCTAAGGGCAGCTGAGCTCTGCCTTTGGCACAGTCAGGCCTGGCCAGCGCAGGCCATGCTCAGCAATTGCTTGTGTGTGCCTGGCCTTGCTGTCAGCCCCAGCAACGGCTGCGATGGCCCCTTTGTGGCCCTGTGGTGGCCCAGCCATGGTGGCCCAGCCCCTGTGCAGGCCCAGCCCAGGCCAGGAGCATTGCAGCTGGGAAAAGGCCCCTGTGCCGTGGTGCCCACAGCAGCCTTGGGGCTCTGTGCCCCATGGCCTCCCCTGGGCAGCCTCTGCCAGCTCCTGCAGAGCCCTGGCACCTGTGGGGCTGCACAGACAGCCCTGCCCCAGGCTCTGCCTGCCTCTGGGCCAGCAGAGAGGCCTATTTTGCCAGGGCTGGCCATGGCTGGGAACAGGCCCTGAGCCCCAAAGGAGGATGGAGCTGGGCCACAGCCAAACTCAGCCCAGGCCAAAAGTGGGCTCAGCAGCCAGGGCTGCCAATATGGGCACAGAGGCTGGCACTGACAAATGTCCTGGGCCCCCCCTTTGTCCATGCCACCAAGGGCACAGAGCAGCCCTCATCCTCTCTGGGCCACTTGCCTGTTTGCAATGCCTTGCACAGGCGCTGGCCCTGCCCCACAAGGCCTGGCCTGAGTGAGTCCTGCCCCTGCACGCTCAGCCAGGCTGAGATGGACACTGATGGTTTCTGGGCCAGGCTCTGGAGCCCAGCCCAGCTCCCTGCAAGACATGCCAGCTGCCCTGAGCTCTGGGCAGCACCAAGGGCCTCTCCCCAGCCCAGCCCAGCCAGCTCTGGCCCCACAGCTCTGCTCAGGCCAGGCTGCTCTGGGCACTGGCCCCACAGCCTCAGCCCCTGGCAAGGGCACAGCAGCAGCTGCAGCTGCCACAGGACTCAGCCCCAGCCATGGGGAAGGTGCTGGGCCAAGGCCAAAGGAGGCTCCCTGGCTGCCCTGCTCCCCTCGGGCTGAGGTGCTGAGAGCTCTGCAGCCCCTGCTGCCATCCCATCTGCCCAGGGCAGCACAAGAGCCCCGGCCTTGGGGCCCTCAAGAGCTGCTCCTGCTCCAGGCCCAGGGCCCATGCCAAAGCTGGGGCAGCCACAAAGCTGTGCCCATTTCTGTTCATTGCTGCTCTGATGGGGATGGATCCTCAGCCACTTGGAGGTTCCTGATGAATTTTATCACTCCAGCAGCCTCTTCTTTCCTGGGCTCTTCAGTTCAGGAATTTAGTGAAAAAGGCTCATAAACATTTGTTCAAAACACCAGAACAAGGAAAGGCCCTGGGAATATCTTAAATGTTCAATTCTTCTGTGGTTACTTAGAAAGATTTCAGAAATATGTTCAAAGTGAATATACTATTTTGAAAACAATGCAGACATTCCACTGTCATATTTTCTGAAAAATATCTTTGCCAGGATTTCTCCCTGAGAAATTTCTGAGAAGCCCTGGGGCCAGAAAAGAATGAAAACAATAATTATCAGATTGCTTCTGGGAAGTGTTTCCTGCTTTGGAATGTGGTCTGGAGATTGTTTACCAACAAGTGCATGCTTGATTAGTTTCCTGTCATTGTTTTTACATAATGACCAATCACCATCAGATGTGTTGGACTCTGAGGATTCAGTCACAGGTTTTTCATTGTCATTCTTGTTAAGCCTTCTGTCTGTAACCTTTCTTATCCTTTAGTATGGTTTTAGGTAGCATAATAAATATGACATGACGGACATGACATGACATGACATGACATGACATGACATGACATGACATGACCATTGGGATGACATGACATGGTATCATATCAGGTGACACTCAAAATGGCTGAGAACATGTAGTCAGATTTTCATCTCTCACCTCTTCCTTGGGACCCTGGAAAACTCAACACAGAAAGAACTGTTTTGTTCTGTTTTTTTTTCCAAGTTTATGGATTGATCATCAGCAATGTCCAAATGGTATTGACCCCAGCACCTTAAAATTCAGTCTGAACAGATATGAAGGCAGAAAGGGACCTGCAGGGGACTGATCCAACGGACTAACAAACAATACCACTTTGCCCCCCTGAATCCTGGCAAGAAGGCCAGTGGCCCTGGCACTCCTGGGATCAGGAATGGTGTGGCCAGCAGGAGCAGGGCAGTGATTCTTTCCTGTGCTCAGCACTGGTTGGGCAGCACCTCAAGTGCTGTGTCCAGTTCTGGGACCCCAGTTTAGGAAGGACATGGAAGGGGCTGGAGCGTGTCCAGAGAAGGGCAACAAGGCTGGGGAGGGGTTTGGAGCACAAGTTCTGTAAGGAGTGGGGAGAGGAAACTAGGGTTGTTTATCCTGGAGAAGAAGAGACCCAGTAGAGACAAGGCAGTGTCTGGGCACAGGTTGGACTTGATGAACTCCAACCTTGCTCATTCTGTGATTCTCTGAAACCACCCTTGGAGCAGTTGCAGGAGGAGCCCTGGGCCTCCTCTTCAGAAGCTCCAGCAGCCCAGGTCCCTCAGCTTCTCCTGCCAGGCCCAAAGCCCATCCTGTCAGTCCTGCAGAGCCTCTGCAGCTCCTCCTCCTCATTGCCCAGAACAGGGAGCCCCAGAGCCAGACACAGCAGCCCAGATGTGCCCCCTGGCCTGGGGTGCCTCTGGCAAGGGAGCAGCACCAGGCACTGCAGGAGCCTGCAGACAATTCCTGCAGCACTTGTAGGATGATCCTGCTGCCCAAGGGACGTTCCCATGGTGCCAAGTCAGGAACTGCAATGGGGAGTGGGGCCAGAGAGGAAAGGGCAAACAGGGATGGGCTGTTTGCAGGGCAGGGAACAAGGCTGAGAAGAGGAAGAAATTTGTTGCAGGAAGAGTAAAGAAAGCAAAGGTGAAGCCAAGGAAATGCTGAGGGCAGTTTGGGGGTGGCTGCCAGGCAGCCCTGGCTCTGAGCAACAGCGTCTGCAGTGGGACAGGAAACTCCCAGCTGATGGGAACAAACTTTCTGGCTGAGTGCAGAGGCCAGGACAAAGCTGAGTGGTTTCCCTGGTGTCCCCCAGCCCTTGCTGGCCCCAGGGGCTGATGGCATTTGTGCTCCCTCAGGTTCATGTCCCCACAGCAACAGCATGGGGGTGCTCCTGCCTGCTGTGTGCAATGCAAACAGGGGCTGCTGAGCCAGTGCTGCCGTGTCTGTGCCTGCAAGGATGGGGCACCTGTGTGAGCTGGGGGAGAGGCCAGGGCTGCAGAGGGGGGATGTTGTTGGCAGCTCCATGAGGACGCTCTGGGACGCTGCCCTGGGCTGTGCAGCGCACTGGGGATGGATCAGCCCCTGCTCTGCTGCTCCTTCCCATCTGCCCCAGGGCCCTTGCAGAGCCCCAGCCATGCTGTTTGCCCCAGCCTGCCCACAGCCAGCCTGGGGCTGCTCACAGGGGTTTTCTGTGCTGAGCATTGGCCTGGCCATGTTCTTGAGAGAGCCTGGGCAAGGAGCCTGGAGCCCCCAGGGCCTGGCCTGAGGCGTCAGCGCTGCCCCAGCAGTGCCCATGGCCTGTCCCTGCTGCAGCCCCGGCACTGCCACCCCCAGGGCTGTGCCCGGCCCTGAGAGCACTCAGGCCCTACAGCAACACCAGGGCCACCAGGGCAGTGGGGCAGGGCCACGGCAGCAGCACTGGCAACACCAAAGTGCTGCTGCTGCTGCTGCTGGGCACAGCTGCTGGGCCAGCACTGATCTGCCCCCAGCTCTGCACACAGACATTGCTGCTGCAGCTCCAGAGAAGGCAACAAAAGGGCATCTCTGCAGAAAACTTTGCTGGGAGATCCTTTAGTTCTTTAAAGCCACTGAACAATGAAAGCCCTCATTGACACAGTCTGTGACCACAGGGAAGGTGGAGAGAAACAAAATGAAAAATGGCAAAACAATGACATTTCTTTTTGTGGACAATATGAAAACAAAAAGTAAAACAAAGGAAAAAACCTCCAAAATGAAACCAACAAGAAGTATCAAAGATGACTTTTATTACAAGTGATTTGCAGAAATTGGCCAACAGTTTAATGTTTTTTGAAAGCATCCAGTCATCAGCCTCCACACTGCAGCCTTGAGCTCCTGGTTCCTCAGGCCGTAGATGAGGGGGTTCAGGGCTGGAGGCACCACCGAGTACAGAACTGACAGGGCCAAATCCAGGGATGGGGAGGACATGGAGGGAGGCTTCAAGTTGGAAAACACGGCAGTGCTGATGAACAAAGAGAACACGGCCAGGTGAGGGAGGCAGGTGGAAAAGGCTTTGTGCCGCCCCCGCTCAGAGGGGATCCTCAGCACAGCCCTGAAATCTGCACATAGGAGAAAACTATGAACACAAAACAACCACATGATAAACAGGCACTAACTGCAATGAGCCCGAATTCCCCGAGATAAGAATTGGAGCAGGAGAGCTTGAGGACCTGAGAGATTTCACAGAAGAACTGGCCCAGGGCATTGCCATGGCACAGGGGCAGGGAAAATGTATTGGCTGTGTGCATGAGAGCAATGAGAAAGGAACGGGCCCAGGCAGCTGCTGCCATGTGGGCACAAGCTCTTCTGCCCAGGAGGGTCCCGTAGTGCAGTGGTTTGCAGATGGACACGTAGCGGTCATAGCACATGACGGTCAGCAGATAAAACTCTGCTGAGATGAAGAAGAAAAAAAGAAAAGAGCTGTGCAGCACATCCTGTGTAGGAGATGTTCCTGGTGTCCCAGAGGGAATTGTGCATGGCTTTGGGGACAGTGGTGCAGATGGAGCCCAGGTCACTGAGGGCCAGGTTGAGCAGGAGGAAGAACATGGGCGTGTGCAGGTGGTGGCCGCAGGCTACGGGCGCTGATGATGAGGCCGTTGCCCAGGAGGGCAGCCAGGGAGATGCCCAGCAAGAGGCAGAAGTGCAGGAGCTGCAGCTGCCGCGTGTCTGCCAATGCCAGCAGGAGGAAGTGCCTGATGGAGCTGCTGTTGGACATTTGCTGTGCCTGGCATGGGGACCTGTTCATGGAGAAAAGGACAGTGAAGAGTTAGATCCAAAAAAAAGCCAATATACCATCCCCTGGAAATAGTTGGGTGTTTAAGAGTTCTGGTTTTTTTTTAATATCCCCCCCCCCACTCCTGGTATTCTTGGATATCAGAAACCCTCAGCATTTTGTTGCCCTCTGAACCTTCCCTGAGGCCAGATGATGCTGCCTGGGAGATGGTCTGTCATTCATTCTGTTTGCTGCTCTCTTGGCTTTGCTCAAATGAAGGCTGGGCCTTCCATGTTTCCTTAAAATGTCCCAGGTACTGCTGAGAGCCACCAGCCCAGCCCACATTTGTAGGGACTCACATTGCTCATTTCACCAACCCAACAGCATTTTCAGTGTCAGAACACCTCTGCCTTTCCCATCTATCTTATAACTCAGAGATGATCTAGGACAGGTTTGCACCCTGGGGAAGCTCTGGCTGGGACTGAAATCTCTGAGACTTCCAAGTGTCCTTATGATGGCATTGGATGAAGGGAGATGCAGCTCCTTCCCTGGCTGCACTGACAGCATTGCCCAGAGCTGGGCACTGGGGACAGCGGTCCAGCTGTGCCCCTGCCAGAGCCCCCCAGGGCTGGGCAGCTGCTCCCAGCCCTGTGCTCTGCAGAGGAACTGGGCCCAGGGCTGCAGAGCTGCCCCATTTTTTTTGCTGCAGCCTGCCTGCACAGGAGGGGCTGAATATCTTGGAGCCCCGGCCCTCCAGGGCAGAGGCTGGGCACAGGCAAGGAGGGGGGGCTTGTTCAGAGGAGGGGCTGCACTGGAGGGGATCCTGTGGGCATCTCTAAACTCTCCCTGCCACAGCATTGCTGGGTTTTGTTTTCTCTCATTGCCTGATCTTCTCTCTGCTTCCTGGAGATTTTCCTCCTGCAGGTGTTTCCCTGTGCCTGATCTCTCCCTGCCAGCACTCACAGACCCCAAATCTCTGTGCACTCTCCTTGGCCTGACAGAACCCTGCCTGTTTGCAGGGCACTGGCTGGGGGCAGGTTCTGTTTGCAGCTTGGAGAAAGGACAGCTCAGACTGAGCCTGATGGGTCCAGCAAAGGTGATGCTGGTGCTGTCCATGGGCAGAGTGGCTGCAAGCACAATAGGGATCTCCTGTGAACCTGTTGATCACTAAAAGTAACAGTTCAGATGTCTCAGGAACTTGTCAGAATTCATTCTTAATAATTTATAGTCAGCCTTTAATATTTATCCCCTCTCCTGCCATTCTTCAATAGTAGGAAACAGAATACCCTCTTTGGAAAATTTCAGGACCCTTGTCTTGGAAATATTCTATGACTGATCAGAACCCTCAGCATGTCAGAGCTTCATGAGCATTTCACCTCCCCAGCACCAGAAAATACACAGAGTTGTACTCACAGGGTCTGTAGGCATTGGGATGTTCCAGCTTTAGGAGATGGCTCCAGGAGCTGCAGCTGCATTGTCCTGCAGCCAGAGGTTCCTGTGCCAAGGGCTGGCAGTGATTCTGCCCCAGGCACTTCTCAGCACCTTCCCAGCCCTGACTGATTGAAGCTCTCTGTGCCTCTGTGCTGTGCCCAGGGCTGGCTGCAGGCAGTGCCCCAGCCCTGCTGGGCTGGCAGAAGAGCTGCTCATCAAGAGAAATGTGCTTTTGAAGCTCTTCTTGGTTACCAGGAGCTGCCTCTGTGCCAGGAGCCCAGCCCAGCTCAGCAGCACAGACACAGCACAAGGACTTTAATGAGCCTCTGGGGCTTTGTGCTCAGGCCCTGAACATCAGTCCCTGAGAGGGAGCTGAAGAAACCTCTCCAGAACTCCAAGTCAGAATCCAACTCCAAAGTTTCTTGGACTTTTAATGGGTCCCACTGAGGGACACGACTGAGAAAGTGTCCCCAGGCCCCAGGCAGAGCAGAGAACTGCAGGCAGTGATGACAGGTGGGGACAAAGAGAAGCCAAGTCTTGGTGCCCTGGGGCACAGCAGGGGTCTGTGCCACCAAGGGCTGGGAGGAGACACCTTGTCCTGAGGCCCTGGGGCCTCCTGGCACAGCCCCAGCCAGGCTGGGCACTGTCAGCCCCTTGTCCTGCCCTCAGCATCCCCCCCTAGCCCACATCCCAGTGGCCTCAAGGATCTGCTGGAAGGAGTCCCTGGGGAGCCTTGCTCAGCAATGGCCCTGGGGGCTCCTTCATGCTCCCTGCAGGGACTGCAGGTTTTTCAAAGGACTTTGGGTTTGGCTTTTGCCTTGGAGTCTCTGAGAGGTTTGTGCAATCATGGCCTCCAATTATCTGCTGTAATTAGTCCCTGGAGAGGCTTTGTCAGTAACAACACTCAGTGAGACTCATTAATACTGCAGGGTACTTCAGTTATTTTAAGGTACTTGGTGTTTCCCTTTTTATACAGACTCTGTGAGAGGTTTGTGCAATCATGGCCCCAATTATCTGCTTTAATGAGTCCCCTGAGAGCTTTGTACTGACACTCAGTGAGGCTCATTAATGCCTTGAGATACTCAAGGTTTTTAAGGTACTTTATGGATTTAAGAATACTTTTCGGTACTTTTAAGGATTTTCCTTTCCACACTGAGTCTCTGAGAGGTTTTTGTGCCATCCTGGCCTTCAATTCTCTTCTCCAAGGAGTCCATGAGGATTCTGTGTTGGGTATCTTCCCCCTTTCTGTTCTACAATAAAGATGGAACTGACAGAGTTTTGTAAGACTTTCTAAAAGCATCCAAACAAACATGGGACAATTTACAATGCAACAACAACCACTAAGAGAATTAATAGTCCTCTTTTAGCCAGACATCATCCAGCCCTTTAGTCCCTTGGATTGGAAGAGTTTATTGAACCAGTCTTTCTTTTCCACTTCAAGCTTCTTGAACCCTTCCTTCAGTACCTGAGTGTTCTTGTGGGTTGACTCGCTGTGGCTGGAGAGGTTCATGCAACACATGCCCTCAGAGTCTACACAGCCATGCCCATATGCCCAGAGTAAAAACTCTATCGCTGTTCTGCAAGGTGGCATGTCTGATGGTCTCTGTGTCTGACAGCAGGCCACTCAGTGTGAGGGAGGTAGCATTGATTTGCTTACTTAACAGGCACCCAAGATGGTCTAATTGTCCTAAAGCTTTAGCTGCAGCCACCCAAGGTAGTCCAAATTGGGGGTGCTACCATTCGATACCTGGATTAAAGCTTGCAAAGCCATCTCTTTGATATCATCCAATACTTCTCTGAGGAGACCTGCTGCTTGATCATCTGGTAGGCTGTGTTGTCCTTCTCCAGCTAGATGGTTGATTGTCATTTCTGTTTTTGCCTCATTATTTGCATAGTCTGCTATTAATTGATTTAGTAAACACTTCCATCCTCCTTCCCACAGAGTGTATTCTGTAGGTGACAACAACATGGTCATACTATATTTTAAATCATAGGGAGTTAAGACGTGCTGTAAACATGGCCCTCATTAGGCCATTAAAACAAGGTAAGTTATTCCTATGGTCTTTATCTGCCCTACTCAGCTCTTTGATTTCCTTGTAATCCAATGGCTGACACCTGGGATTCTGTCCCCTTCTTTCATACGGGGGCAAGGAGGAGTTTTGAGACTATTTGCCAGTCTTTTTCCTTACCTGGAGGCATGGCCTATGGTGGAGAGGATGATTGACAGTGGGTGCATGACCCGCAGTTGTGAGGGTGGAGTCTGGAGGTTCGTTCAGGTTGGAAGAGAAGGTTGTGGCAGCAGGAAGTTGAGGAGCCAAGATGGAGGGAGGATGGTCCAGCTCCCAAGCCACATTTGGGCTCCTTCTGTCTTGAGTGTCCAGGGCATGATGCTCCAAGACCTCATGGCCATTGCCATCTTGGACCATCGTGGAAGGTCTGAGAAAGGCAGGTTTGAAGGGAAGTCCTGAGTTAGGAGTGATCAATGGATTGAGTTTTCATTACACTGGTTGCTGGTGAAGGGTCTCAAGGATGGTATGGAAGATGGGGAGCATTTGGGGTTCAATGGGGTCACTTTTGATTGAAAGGTTGTACAATTTAATACCTACGGAGTCCCAAAATTCAGTGGTATGGACTTCGTCAGCAGAGGCGTCTGGAAAATGATCCACCTCATGATTGATTTTAATTAATTCTTTAAAAATATTTTGTCATGATCAGTGAGAATTAACTTAAAGCATCCATACATGCTCCTTTACTTTGGACATCTGGCTGCCCATTTTTCTCTTTCTCTGCCTTATGGGGAAATGAAAGCCAGCTTTGGAACATCCCAAATCAATTATGGGACAACAATGGTGCATATTGTAAAAACTCAGTGTCAAAATGGGCAAAAAATATGTCTTGCATTTCACCAAACCCACCTGCAATCCTATGCAGGTGAAACCGTTGTTGTCCCTGCCTATCCTGGCCAAAATGCTATAAAGTCCTTGAAGCAACGATGAATCCATTGGGCCCGGCACAATCCAAAAAAGAGGGAGCCCATTGTAATGCCTGGCCTATCCATCAGCTAGCCCCAGCTGACGTGACTGACACAGGGAGACCTGAATGTCATGGTCCCACACCCTTTGCAAAAACCACAATGAGGGTGGCTGTGACAAACCTCTCTGGTTCCCTGACTTCAGGGCAAGGGTGGCAAAAATGAAAAGGAGCGGGTTCGATGGAGTTGCCCAAAAAGAACTTTAGTAACAGGGTGAGAAACAATAAACATGGAGAAGTCAAGCACAGTACAAGGGGCAGGATCCAAAGACCTGAGACAAAGGGGAAGCAACAACATAGACACTTGGGGATAGAGCACTCTAGAACAATAACCCTATAGGGGAAACAAGTAACCAATAGCGGAATAGAACTAGGACAACTTTGCATATCAACACTAAAGGCTTATGGGGGAACTCTCAAGCTCACCCTAAGTTAAACAAAGTATTCCCAGGGCTTGAAACTCATGCCTAATTCTTTTGGGGTAAAATCTGGCTGACTCTGAGTTACAGCTGGGCTAACTCCCACATTGCTGATTTGCAGTGTCCCCTTGGGACCACGCGGCCCAACAGAGCCACAGTGATGTCCTTGGTTCCATGAGGCTCAACAGTGTCACAATGGTCCCTTGGATCCATGGTGCTCTGCAGTGCCACAATGGCCCCTTCATTTCACAAGGCTCCTTCATTTCACAAGTGTCACATTGGTCTCCATAGGAAAGAAAGCACAGAATCCCCATATCTCAGGAGCTGATGAACGGCAGCTGCCGGAGGTCAAGGCAAGTCTGACCTGTCTGTCCCAGCAGGTTTGCTTGGAGTAACCCTTGGATATTCAAAATTATGAATGTGGAATCCTAATTTCAGACATTTGTGTCTGGAGAAGGATGAGTTTCTCCATACAAAGAAAAGCACAGAGCCCTTTCCAGTGTTTGGAAAACAGGTGAGTTCTGGCTCTCAGGAATCAAAGACCAGCCGGACGTGTCTGTCTTGGCAGCTTTTGCCTGGCAGCAATCCTTGGATACACAGAAATTCGGAGGTGGAATCCAAATTTTGGCCATAGATACCTGGAAATGATGGACAGTTCTTTTCCATACAAAGGAAACCCCAGAGCCCCAGTGTTTCAGGGGCAGATGGGAGTGGCCTTCCACATTCCAAGGTCAGCCAGACCTGTCAGGTGACCCCTGGGAGGCCAAGGCAGCCACACCTACTTCATGTTCCTTTGCTTCCACAGGGCCCTGCAGTGTCACAATGGCTCCTTGCGTCCATGATGCCCTGTGGTGTCATAATGGCCCCTTGGTTAAACAAGTCGTTATGGATCTCTAATGGTCTCCATGGTTCCACAAGGCCCCATAGTGTCCTAATGGTCTTTCGGTTCCATACAGCCCCTCTCTGTCACCATGGCCCCTTGGTTCCACTGGGGCCCAGTAGTGCAACAATGATCCCCTTGTTTCCACAACTTCCCATAGTGTCACAATGACCCCTTCCTTCCATGAGGCCCCACAGTGTCACAATACTTTCCATGATTCCATGGTGCCTGGCAATGCCACAATGGTCTCCATGGGTCCATGGTGCCACACAGGATCACAACGGCCCTTTGGCTCCATAAGGCCCTGAAATGCAGCAATGGCCTCTTGGTTCCACAAAGCCCTGCTGCTTCACACTGGCCTCTTGGGACAATGCAGCCCAACAGAACCACAAAGATGTCCTTGGTTCCATGAGGCTCCAGTGTCACAATGGTCCCTTGGATCCATGGTACTCTGCAGTGTCACAATGTCCTCTGCATTTCTGAAGACCCCAAAGTGTCACAATGGTCTCCATGGTTCCTCAAGACCCCACAATGTCACAATGGCCCCTTGGATCCATGGTACTCACAGTGTCACAATGATCCCCTTGGTTCCACAAGTTCCTACAGTGTAACAATGCCCTTTGGCTCCACAACACCCCATAGTGTCAAAGTGGTCTCCATAGGAAGGAAACAAGTGAGCCCCGGGTCAGATGAGAGGCAGTCACCAGAGGCTGAGGCTAGCCAGACTTGTATGTCTGGGCAGATTTTGTTTGGGAGAAACCCTTGAATATAGGGAATTTTAGAGGCAGAATCCTAATTTCATCCATGGGAGCCTAGACAAGAAAGACAGTTCTTGTCCATAGGAAGGAAAGCATGGAGCCCCAGTGCTTCACAGTCAAATGGGAGTGGCCCTCAACATGTCAAATTCAGTGGGACCTGTCAGACAGCCCCCAGGAGGCCAAACCAGGCAGACCTGTTCCATGTTCCCTTGATTTCATGGGTCCCCACACTGTCACAGTATTCTCCTTTGTTCCATGAGGTCTTGCAATGTCACAATGGCTTCTTGGTTTCATGAGCCCCAACACAGTCACAGGGTTCCCTTGGTTCCATGCAGCCCCTCTGAGTCACAATGGCTTCTTGTTTCTATGGGCCCCAATGTTTGATTACTGACCCTTGCATCCATTGGGCCCCTGAGTTGCACAATGGTCTCCTTGGTTCCACGAGGTTCTGTAGTGTCCTTGGATCCCCATTGTCACGACTGACCCCTGGCTCCATGAGGTTCCATAGGGCCACCGTGGTCGCTGTCAGAGGCTGGATGAGATCGATGTCTTGAGACAACTTGGGATGCTCGGAATGCCTGTGTGGGGCCAGGGGCAGGTCAAGCCTTGGTTTGTGGTGGGACAGAGCCCTGCCCCCTGCCCCGGCCTGGCAGAGCTGTCAATCACAGAGCAGGGGCTGTGCTAACCCAACTCTGATTGGCCCAGCTGTCAATCAATCACACACCAGCAGCTGGTGCCTACCCTAGCTCGGATTGGACAAGCAACTGGCAGTCCCACCCCAGGGGCAGGGCCATGAAGGTCCAGGGGGTTAAAAGCCAGAGCACTGGGCCAACGCAGGGTCTGGATTCTGTTGTCTCCTCGGGTTGGTCTGTTGGTGATGGTGGAACCCGAGCAGTTGGTACCTATGTGCGTGTCTTTCTATAGATCTTCTGTCTTTCTGTTCTCTATTTCTTCTCCTTCTAATCCTACTTACCTGGAACGTTTTTGGGTAACTTAACATCTTAAGGGTAAAGTTTTTTAGGTTAAATGGGCTATGTTAACGAAATTAATGCTTTGATAAGAGGTTTATGTGGAAGTGGATGTTGTATTAAACCCTTTGCCAAAGTTCCTTGATTGTCTATATTTTGCCAGTAAAATATTGTGTCATTTTGAGCTCTTAGCACAGTTGGTTACAGCATGGTGCTGGTATCACTGAGGTGTTGGTTCAATCCCTGTGTGGGCCATTCACTTAAGAGCTGAACTTGATGATCCTTGTGGGTCCCTTGCTACCAAGTATATTCCTTGCATCTGTCCATGTTAAGAATATCCGGTTGGTGTTTCTCCTGCGCACCCAACTCAAGTCAAGGAACCTTTGGTTACCCCCAGCATTTCAGTGTTCTGGGGTGTTCCAGCCCTGCAGGCTCACAATGGCCTCTTGTTTCCATGAGGCCCCAGAGTGTCACACTGGCCCCTTGGTTCCATGGGTCCAACAGTGCCACAATGATCCCCTTGGGTCCACAACTTCCCACAGTGTCACACTGGCCCCTTGGTTCCATGAGGATCTGCAGTGTCACACAGGTTTATGACATTTGTCCTTGCTGCCCCTCACATTCCACTGCCCCACAAACAGCCCTGAGCCACCCGTGAGGGACAGGCCCTGCTGTCCCAGGCTGGGCTCAGGGCTTGGCCTTTCTGCTTCCCCCAGCCAGCCCAGGCCTTGCTCAGCATTGCAGTTCCCTGCTCAGAGCCTTTGGCTCCCTGCAATCCTGGCCTCAAGGATCTGCTCTCAGCAGTCCCTGGGGAACCTTTGGCACTCCCTGCCCTCAGTGGGGCCCAGCACTGCTCCAAGGGACTTGGAGTTTTGCTTGTGACTCCTTGGGCAGCTTCTTCAGCCTTCTCTCAGTGCCTGAGGGTCCTGGACTCAGCCCCAAATCCACCGTGGTTCTGATGAAAATACAGAAAGCCCTTGTCCTAGGGTTAAGGTATGATGCTTGTATCCCCAGTCGTCTGTTCTGTTTATGCTGGATATTATGTTCTGTGCCTTCAAGACTGGCTCTGAAAAGCAAAGTTTTGTTTTCTTATCAGCCTGCTCAGTCCCCCACAGTTGGTGAGACACAGACAGGGCAGTACATAGGGCTGCTTTTGCTTTTTGCTCTTGCTTTTGCTTTTCTCTTGCTCCTGCCTTGCTCTTGCTTTTGCTTGTTCTTGTTAGTTAGTTTAGTTAGGCAGTCTGAATTTTTCCCTAGACTGTTTTTCTTTCCCTTTCTTGGAACCACTCGAGCCTCCTCCAGCCTGGGACCTGCACAACACCAAGAGTTTGCACCTTGTGGCCTGCAGCAGCTATTCCCAGTGCCAGAGGGACTGATAACAGAGTGACCACTCCCAAGAGAGACTTTCTGAATTTGTCTTTTTTTTCAGATTGGTGAAAGAGTGTTGTCACCTGGTATTGTTCATTTTGTGTGCTGGGGGTGCTTTGCCTGTTAAATAAAGAGGTTCTTTACACTTCTCTCGAGGAATCCTTCCCAAACTGGTTGTGGGGAGGGGCCTTGTGGGTTTGCTTTCTGGAGGGGCCTCCTTTTGAAGGTTTTCTCCCAGATTTGCCCTAAACCAAGACAAAAATTGGGGCCCAATGCATGGGTCGAGAGAGTGGGAAAAAAAACCCTGGTCTGACTGCATTTTGGTTGCCATTACTCCTTTTTTGCATGTGTAGTTAACAACCATGTTTTTTGAATTCATGATGTCTCTTGGGGTGAAGGCTTGCATGCATTTTTGGTCCCTTGTGTTTTTTTGAGATCTTAATACCTCTATGATACCTAGGTTTATTTTCTTATCCAGAAATAGCTCTGGTATTGTCCCTAATACGTAGTTTTTACAGCAGAGGATCAGTGACCAGAATAGCTATCCTGCTGGGCTTGGTGGTGATGAATTGTAGGAAGTTTATAAAGGTGCTGGGGTCTGTTCCAGGTATGAATGGTTCATGGCTATGGTTATGCACCCAGTTTGTTAGAGGAGGAGCAGGGGATGAGGCTTTTCAGCCTTTGCTTTCCTTCTTCTCCTCTGAATCTGTTACCTCCCTAGTGGGGAATGTTCAATTTCCTCTGAATGTTAAAGAGACCATCTTTCTGGTAGTCAATCTGGTAACCTTCCTCTATACAGTCTGCAGCTTCTCTAGAATGAGGACTGAGATTTCTAGAGGGGCTGATGAGACCCCTGACCCAGGAGTGGACCCAGGCATGGGAAATCCTGAGTGGTGTGGGAAATGGGAGGATATGGGTGAAATCCTGAAGGAATTCTCTGGCCCTATAGTCTGGGACTTTCACCATGAGCAAATTCAGAACCCAGCTGAGGTGGGGAAATACCTGAAAGACAAGTGCCAGGATGACCCTAAGGAGAAAAAGATCATTGCAATAAGCTGGGCCCTGGCCTATGCTTATCGCACTCTGTTAGATACTGTAGGGCAGCAGACAGAGGCAGGGGGGCAGGCAGATAAATCAGCAGCTATCCCAGTCACTCAGGCTGCAGCCAACAGCCCAGGCTCAAAGCCAGCAGCCAAACCAGATAGTTGCCTAAGCCAGAGGCTAAACCAGACAATAAGCCTCAACCAATGGTTGTTGCTGCCAGCGCTAGAAGTGGGAAATGCACAGACAAGACCGATTGACCAGTGGATGATGATGATGATGCAGGAGAAGGACCCTCAAGGCTTCCTGACATAAAATCAGGAGTCAAAGCAACAGGCACAAGATCAGAAGCCACTATTGAGTCCTTTTCCCTGAAGGACCTTTGTGGCCTAAGGAAGGATTACACTCGATGACCTGATGAATCCATAATTAGTTGGTTAGCCGGTCTTTGGGATGCTGCAGGCAAGGCTACAATTCTGGATGGCACTGAAGCGAGGCATTTGGGATCCCTGTCACAGGATCCTGTCATCGACCAAGGAATGATGAGGGGGCTAACCCTCACAGCCTCTGGGCACGGGTCTTGCAAAGTGTAGCACAAAGATATCTGTGTGCAGATGATCTCTATATGCAGCAAACCCAGTGGAAGACCATAGAGCAAGGGATACAACGCCTGAGAGAAATGGCAGTGGCAGAAAGTATCTTCTCAGATGACATAACAACTAGGAACCCAGACTTGGTACCATGCATGTCGTGATGTGGCAAAAACTTGTACAACTTGGACCACATAAATATGCTTCTGCCTTAGCCACAATGAAGAGGGATGAGAGGGATGAGACTGTGTGTCATGGTTTGAGAGGAAGTGAGTTTTTTTGGGATGCTGTGGTCAAACCAATGGGTGCTCAGATTTGAATATTGGCACCTGGTGTGGCCATTGAGGACATGGATACACCTCTGAGAACACAGGGGGTTAAAAGCAGAGAACTCTCAGGGGGAAGCTCGTTTGGTTCCAGTGGGTGAAGAGGTCAGAGCTCCCCTGGCCAGCTGCAGGCTGGGTGGGGGAGAGGAAGCCATAGGGCCAGGTGAGGTAGGCCTGGGCCTTGGACAGAGAGGGGAGGCGAAGGCCCCTGCAGGATGGAAGGGTGGAGGAACATTGGAGAGTCATTGGGCAGCCACCCCCAGAGAGAGAGACTGTGCGTGTGCCACCTTGAAATTTGATAGCATGTGTTGGCAGCACAGCCGGCCAAGAAGAAGAATGGGGGGGGTGGTGGCGAGAAGGTGCCCGGCAGGGCAGCCGTGGGAGTTCTGGATAGGCAGAGCCTGATATTTTTAACCCTTTTCTTGGATGATGGAAACCTTACAAATGCTGATCCTCCTGGAGTTGAATGAGAAGAGAGATAGAGATGAGATAAGAGGAAATGGGCCACGTGAGAAGTTGAGAAGAATCTTAGGTGGGAGGAGATGATGGAGTAGCCTTTGGCTGGGCTTCTCTTGTATAGCCATGGACAGAACCATTTTTCCTGGGACACAGAGACTGCATTTAGGGGGAGGCAATGCCTTGGAGCCAAGAGAGTGTGGTGTTGTTATGTGAGAGAGTGCGTGAACAGAGGCGACGCATGAGGAGGGTGGTGGTGCCCTCCGTCTTCAGGGAAGAAGAAGACCTTTGTTCTCAAGACCCCTCGGCCCCAGGGGGTGAATTTGGGGGCGACAGGTGTCCCAAAAGTGAGAGACTGTGCTTTTTTTGGAACTGGGCAAAGCATCCTTAAAAGGGGAACCCTAGAAGCAGCTCTGGTCCACGTGCAGTGGTGAGAGCACTGGCCATGGAAGGAAGATGTCACGAAGGCAAATGATCTCCGGGTGGTGCCATGAGTGACAGGAAACACAAGAGGTCTCAAATGTGTTTCCAGGAGAAGCCTATGGCACAAGAGGGACTCCTCTCTTCTTGATGAACTGAGAATTGATTATCTAAAGGGTGGTGATGGACTGGGAGTTGGTGATCTGAGGGGTGGTAACTGAATTGACAATCCAAGGTTTGGTCTTACTGTGATGTATTGGGAATTTGGTCGGGGGAGGAGGAATGTTTGGAGGGTTTTCATCCTGAGTTCTGTGTGTTTCTTTTATATATTGTAAGTTAATAAAGTTTTTTTTCCCCCTTTTATTCCTAAGCTGGAGCCTGCTTTGCTCTATTCCTGGTCACATCTCACAGCAGACACCAGGGAGAATGTATTTTCATGGGGGCACTGGCATTGCACCAGTGTCAAACCGTGGCACCTTTGTAGCAGATGCCTGGCCCGTCTGTAACTCAGAGCTCCTCCGCACCACAGGTGAGAGACCCAACCTGGCCGATACTTGGGGACGGGTGGACAAAAATGCTGCCCAGTGCTCTAGAGGAACCCCAAGAACTGGACCTGTTGGGGTCCTCCAAGGCCACATACTGTGTGTCAAATTTTACTTTAGATGTCTGAAAAACAGTTGGCCAGAAATTGACTAGACACAAAACACATACCAAAAAGACATATCAGCAATTAACAAAGCCTGTAACTATCCCTATGGATAACTATCAACTATATTGAAAAGCGGTAAATGCAATGCCTTATTACCTATCAAATTTTAACATGGTCTGATTTTAACAAGAATGCTAACAAATTTGCCATATAAAATGATGCCAGATACAGTCACAAAAAGCTGTTGGGTTGATCAGCAATATGCTAAATTGCACGTTATTATATTTATTTTCCAGTAACCCTGCACTTTAAAAAGTCCTACGGAATTTCTGTTTCCATGGAATTTGCAGTTACCATGGGTTTTTCTCATAACTGATTTACATATAATTCTTATATGCTTGTTACAGCTTGAATGCTTCCGGTACACCATCACGCTGTTATTACACTTATGGCTTATTCACCTTGAAGTAGTCTTTTTGTGTTAATAACCTTGGACAAAATTACATCATGTCATATCTCAAACTTTTAAGGATGTTCATTGTAATTCTGTTAAATTAAAGCCCAAGTTTGTAATGCTCGGTTACCTTCTGATAAATTAAATAAGGCAAAGTTTTATTTGGTTAATTTTGGTAGATTTTCTTTCTGTTAAGTTTCAGTATTACTAAGTTTGAACAATGGATCCAGTTATGTTTGGTATTAATAGGAATTAACTTGGAGTTCTCTTGAGTGCGCTTTTTGTTCTACCAAGGTGATAATGAAATTATGTTTATTCATTTGAAATCCTTTTAGGGCTGAGTTTAAGTTCCTCTTGTTAAGCTCTAGTGCTGTCCAAATAAATTTCTACTAGGTTTGAGGGTTATTTAATCTGAGGTATCATCAATTTTACTAGTGAGCTGTTCATTGTTTTCCTTTGATGCATTTGTCCTGTCATAAATACTTAAATCTTTGTATTACTGATTTTATAGCCAGCTTTTCATATGCCTTACCATCTTTTGGTGTAATTATCTACAAGACACGTGTCATTTCAGAATCCTCCCTTTGTTCTCTAGCTGCTTATGGATCTCCCAGACCAGACTACCCCTCTAGCTGGGCTTCACACTGTGGCTCTATGGTTTGACCCAGTGCTGGCTCATCATTTTTAAGTATTTTTCACAGTTCCAAGAAATGATACCTCAGCTTTGTGGGAAGCCTCCTCTAAAGTGATGGTATTGTGACATCTACTCTAAGTAATCAGATGCAACCCCAATTATTATTACAGAACCACTCCACCAGTTTGCTGGGTTTAAAGCATCTCTATGCTGAGGGAATTTTGGAGGAAACAGCTATTGGATGGTTCATTAGTCTGCCACCCCTAGACCTTTACTCCTAAGTGCTATTCCCAAGAGCCTTGTTTTAAATTAGGTTTAGGGAATTCTCTCCCACTTAGAGCTTGGGAGGTGGCCAGGCCTAAGCTCTACCTGAACGGGAATTTGCCAACAGACCCAGATGTTTTCTGCATCAAAGCGAGATTTGAGTTGCTTTGACTTGGCAATCTGACCCTCTAGACATGACAGTCGAACTATTTTTAAAGGGAGCTTGGGAATGATTATCTGGAAATAATTATCCAAGTCTCCACTGAATCGAGGTTTGTCAGCTGTTTGCAGATTTTGGGATGATGGTACATTATTGCAGAGATTGCTATTTACCTAATTCCACCTATGTTGTTAGCTTGGTCTGCTATTTGAAATATTCCTGATTGTTGTATCCAAATTGTTCCTAATTTCTGTTTCTTGTCCACTGCATGTATTATTTTGCTATGATGTTTTGTCATACTCATAACAAAAGACATGCATCTCATTCTTAAAAAACAAAAAAGAAGAGGAATGAACACCTTAAGAACATTCAAGTAATGCAATATGTACATGAGAAATTTGGACAACTAATCATTTTGAATAATGCAATATTTACATGAGAAATTTGGAAAAAAGATCATCCCAACTTAATCCCAGTTGGGTGTACCACAGTGAAGCCTAATTGATTCATTAACTTCAGGAGGAGATGTGCCTGTGTTTTATCATCAGCAGTTCAAAGCAGTCACCTGTTCATTCCATCAGATACTGATCAGCTCTGAAAAATGAGGCCCAGTGCAAGGAGAAATAACCTCATCACCTTGCAGCCTTTGTGGCCAGAGCAGGAGCAGCAGGAGGACTGCCAAGACATGGCTGTGTCTGGAAACTGACAGAGGCAATTGGCCAACAAAAGCCTCATGGCATCCTCATGGTACAGTGCTCCTACAAACCTTCTGCAGTTATTCCCTGTTCCAGCACCCAGGAGGACATTCAGTGATGTCAAAGATCAACAGTTCCAGCTCATAGACTTTCTCATCCTTCTCAACTCATTGGAAACAATGGTCATTTCTTTCCATTTCCCTAAGAGACATTGGACATTATTCTTTTGTTTTCTCATGCTGCAAAACCCTGTGTCAATGACTTGATAGAATTTGATAAGTTTTGTTGATTGTAATTGGTCTTTTATCTATCTTATCCCATATCTAACAGATAACCAGTGATAACCTTGATGAGATAATACCCTCCCAAGAGTGAGCTGTTTCAACATCAGAACACGGGAGCCTTTTTTAAATTAACAAAAAGGGGGAGATGTCATAGACAGGTAGAAAATTGATAAAAGAAAGGCCTTTTGAAATCAGGCCTTCTTCTGCCATATTAATAGCTGGCCTGTCATCTCTTCTGAGTGCAGCTAAGCAGTTACAAGTTCCCATGTGAAGCTATTGTGAGAATGAGACTTTGTGACCAATCTATTCTGAGGGTGAAAAACAAATGCACCTGCAACAACAAGGGATTTGTCCCATGAGAATCAGTGAAGAGGTAAACAATACAATAGAGAGATTTGATGCACAAGTAAAATCTATTTTATTAACCAAAAATAGAATAACTGATAAGAAATCTATGAAGTAACTAAAGTTGCACACAAGTTCTTTCAAACTGTGTAAAATGAGTTCTATGAATAAAAAATAAAGAGTTCTTCTCCAGCTCAGCTGGGTCCTCTGGGATTTCAGTTCCCCCCTTCTTTGAGGCTTTGGGTTCCCCCTTCTTTTGGGCTTTGGGCTCCCCCTTCTTTGGGACTTTGGCTTCCTTCCTCTCTGGGGCTTTGGTTTCCTTCCTTTCTGATGCTTTGCTTTTCTTCCTTTCTGTGTCTCTGCTTTCCTTCTTCTCTGGGGCCTTGGTTTCCTTCTTCTCTGAGATTTTGCTTTCCTTCTTCTCTAGGATTTTGGTTTCCTTCTTCTCTGAGATTTTAGATTCCTTCCTCTCTGTTGCTTTGGTTTCCTTCTTCTCTGGGGCCTTGGTTTTCTTCTTCTCTGGAATTTTGGTTTCCTTCCTCTCTGATCCTTTGGTGTCCTTCTTCTCTGGGATTTTGGTTTCTTTCTTCTCTGGGACTTTGGTTTCCTTCCTCTCTTGGGATTTGGTTTTCTTTTTGGGGATTTTGGTTTCCTTATTCTCTGGGGTCTTGGTTTTTCCCTTCGCTGGTTTTGGAGGTTGCTTCCCAACAGAGACACCCTTCTTTTCCTTCTTCTGCCTCTCTTCCTCCTTCCGCCTCTCTTCCTCCTCTAAAGCTTTTGCCTCCTCCTCAAGCTTTTGGGCTGGCTGCTTCAGCTGCCTTCTGCAGACAAAATGGAAAACATGGCTGAGAGTCCCACCAGAAACTTGGGCTCCCTAGTCCTGGCTGGCCCTGCACTTCATTCCTTGACCCTGAGGCCATTTCTGTGAATTCTCCTCAACCCACAGAGGTTGGGAACATCCCAAGTGAGGGCATTGGTGGAAGGGGACCTCCAGGACCAGCCAAACCTAAGCTTTGCCATCAGAAGCTCTTGACTGTGCAAGCTCCCTCTTAAGGCACAGCCAGACCCTCCAGCCCAGTGCCAAAGGCTGATCCAGCAGCTCTCTGTGCTGGTGCCTGAAAACGCCCTTTGTCTCTTGGCTTCCCAGTTTAAAGCAGGGCACAGATTGCTGACATCTGCTTATCTCTCCTACAATTCTTACTCAGCTCATTCAGCCCCCTTCTCCCTGGGCATAGCTGAAGCATGATTTTAAAGAGTTCAGATTTCAGCTGAGGGTTAGAAGCAATTCCCATTGATCAGGATGGAAGTTAGATAGGCAGACCATAGGTTAATGATGATGAGATGCTTAAGCTGGAGCTGATTGTTCTATTGTTTACCATGAGGAGCTTCTTTCTAGAAGGAAGTGGAGGAAGTGAACTGTTATAAGAACATCTTGAAACCAGTAGGACAATGGTTGGCACCTGGGCTTGATGTCAATCAATCACTAAGCAGGGGACCTTGGATGGTGCCAGAGGGTCACAGAGACCTGATGAAGACATTCCTGACTTCATCCCTTAAGACCACTGACCCAATTCGAGACCACCAACCCAATTCAAGGGAAGAATTGCACAGGTGTGAAGGACCAATGACCCCATTTGAATACAGAGCAGGGATGGGAGGTGCTGGGGTTGTGCAGATGTATTGTATGTAAGATCTTGGGCAATAAAGAGAGGGCAAAGAACCTTGGACAGTGCGGTCACACCTTTTAGGGACAGCTCTGGTGCCGCCCGCCAGTGTTAATAAACGTACCACTGTCTAACTTTAATTAGAGAGTCTCTGCCCATGGTCTTTGGTTTTAACGACCCATAGCCTGCTCCTTAATGAGAACAATGCTATCAGTCAGAAAGCAAAGGCTGCAGGAACTCCTCTCCTGCAAGACAGGCTCTTGTCAGGCAGATTTCCTGCTGGAGCCCAGCTGGGACCAAGCAAACCAGTGCTGGCTGCCATGGAAACCATTGGAAGCAGCCTCGTCCCTCTCCTCCCCATGAAACCAACTTCAGCCTGGCCTGAAGAAGTCCTGATGCACAGGCTTGCTTTCAGCAGCCTCCACTCCCAGCTCCACACTTGGCCTGTGTGTCCTGAGCTGGGCTGCCTTGCTGGAGCTGAGCTTCTCCTGTGCTTGCCTCCTGCTGCAGCTGCAGGGCAGCCTAAAGGACATGAGCTTTTCTGGCTGCTGTCCCACCATAAGGAGAAGCCTGGCAGATCAGCAGTGCAAGGACTTCACCTGTGGCAGGAGCAGGAGCCAAAGCAAGGTTTGCTCTGTGCCCCACGCCTGCCCATAGCACAATCCCACTGTTTTGGTGAAGAAGGGAGATGATGGAGAAGATGCCACTCAACACCATGGACTTCAAGACACCTCTAGAGGCAGTGCCAAGGCAAGCCCAGAGCCCAGCTCCCTGCAGGCAGCAGCTAAGCCAGGAGGGCTCAGCACTCAAATAGAGAAGAAGAGGTTCTGTCTCAGCAGAAGAAGGTCCTTCCTCTCTTGGCAGCCAGGGAGCTCAGAGTGGCCATCCCTGTGCTGCTGCTGGCCTGTGCTGTGCAGCACCTCTGAGCTCAGAGGCCTTGGAGCAGGGAAGCCCTGCAGGGACAATAACCCATGGCAGAGCAGGAACCCATGGAAGGCTGACTCACCTGTCCCTGAGAGGGGCCTGAGAGCCACAGTTGATCTCCCAGGGGCTCAGGGAGGAGCTGACATGTGAGGCCT
The DNA here is from genome assembly GCA_024865655.1 of Emberiza elegans. Taxonomy (NCBI): domain Eukaryota; kingdom Metazoa; phylum Chordata; class Aves; order Passeriformes; family Fringillidae; genus Emberiza; species Emberiza elegans. The sequence continues at coordinate 56,360 of JALJVW010000214.1, read as the reverse complement.
CCCAGGCACCAGCCCCCTCGTAGCTGGGGCCTCCCTCCACGTGGCACAGCTCTGGGGCATTGCAGGTGGTGTTGAGGTGGCCAGAGGAGGTGGAGGAGACCTGCTGGCTCTCTCCTGGCTGCAGCACACCTGGCAGTGGCAGGATACTGAAATCCTGGATGGGAGACAGGAGAGATTGAGGTGCTGAGCATGGAAATGGATGCAGAAGAGCATCTTGGAACAAAGTGCAGCTGTAGCCAGAGAGGCCTATTCCCCAAACACTGCCAGAATCACCCTCACCTCCTCCTGCATCCATGCCACTGACCAGTGCAGGGACCATGGGGAAAATCTTCTCCCATCCTCACGGGTCAATGCATTAGTTAGTACATGACATGAAAGGGAACTGGGATGTCTCCTGGCAGTAGAAATTCTCTCTGATGCACAACTTGCCTTTAAAAAGTTTCAAAACTTCCTGCTTTTAGAAAAGGAGGAGACTCAGAGGGAGAGCTCTTGGAGGCTGAGGGAAGGAGTCCAGCCCAGCTCATCTGACTCCTGAGGCTCTTCCCCTCTCTCTCTGATTTAAATGCTGCTTTCTCAAGGTGCTACAGCAAAAGCTCCTGCAAAAATTTCCTGTGGAGCACCTGAGGAGTTCCAGGGGGAGCAGTGCCCTCCACAGGTGCTGCACAGCGTCCTTGGGCAGCCCTACAGCGTGTCCTGCACGGCCTCTCCAACAAGCAGCTGCTCCAGCAGCACTTTGTGATGGGCCTGCAGGGGTGGGAGGCCCCTCTGTGGCCAATGCTGAGGGCCCCCAGTGGCACTGGCAGCTCCAGCCCTGCTTGCCACACTGACAATGGGCAATGAGACAGATTCCCTCTTGCCTTCTCCGCTCCCAGGGGAGTGTGCGCCACGTCCAGGGGGTGAGCACCTGAATCCTCCAAGCCTCGTGGCAGGTGAGGGTTTGCAGCAGTTGGTGCTGGCACCCAAAAAAAAAAAGCCATTTTCTGTGCTGGGAGGAAGAGACAGCCACTTTGCAAAGTCTCCCTTTGTCAGACAGCTCCAGGGCCAGCAGTGCAACAGCAGCTCTGGGTGAAAGCAGAGCCCTGCAAACAGGGAGTCTGGAATGCCTTGGGAAGAGGCTCCATGGTGGGGCATCTTCCTTACATGTTTCTCCAAATTGTCCAGCCAAGGTTTGGGAATGGGAAATCTGGTTTGGGGAAAAGCAATTTTTCTTTGCCTTGGGTTGGGGTTTCCTCCTACCCAAGTCCATCTCTGGAAGTCATCTGGTGTCCATGAAACCTTCCAAAAGTCAAGAGGAATCAAAAAAAAGCCAACAGGAGAGTCCCATTTCAAACTCATCCCCTGGGGTTCTGGTGGTCCCCTGTCTCAATGGCTGCTGGGGATCCCATGGGTCCTGGGGATCCCCAGGCCAGGATCCTGCTTTTGGGATGCTGGGGTTTGGGGTCCCCTTCTCCAGCCTCACCCCATCCAGCCACTTGGGGCTCCCCTCTTCCCACTGCCTTGTCCTGTTTTAGGGCAAATTTGGGAAAACCTCCAAAAAGTTTCTAGAAAGCAAATTTCAAGCAGCCCCTCCCCCAACCAGATCAGGAAAATATTTCCTTGGAGAAAAGGGAAAAACTGTTTTATTTAACAGGCAAAGCATTCCCCAGCACAAAAAAATGAACAATATTAAACAATAAAACTCTTGCCACTCCAAAAGAGATGACAAACCCAGAAAGTCCCTCTGTGGGCTGTAGCTCAGCTCACTCAGTCTCTTATCAGTCTCTTATCCCATCCCTCCAGCACTGGAAATGCAGATGGCAACCCAGGCCCACCTGGTGGGCCACAGGTGGAGCTGCCAGTGGTGTTCTGGGTGTTCAGTCCAGAGCAGGTTTAAAGGGCTCCAAAGAAAAGAAAACCACAGTCCAGGGAACTTCTCTGCCTCAGCTCAGCTAAAACTAACTAAAAAGCAAAAGGAGAACTCTGTCCCGCTGTCTGTCCACTACAGACAACTGATACCTTAGGGTTTAAGTTTTTCTGTTCTGTTTTGGTGTGCAACTTTTAGCTTTATATTAAGTGTGTTACTGGGATCTTTTCACAGAGGGTGAAGACAAAACAATCCTGCTCTAGCTGGAGACTCAAGGACAGTCTCTTTTGTCAACTTCAGGCCCAAAGCAAAACAACATGAAAAGAGGAGGAGCAGGCAAGCAAGCAAGGAGGATGAAACTTCATAATTTGAAGTTATTAATTGGGCAGTTAACTCCTATATGCAAATGGACTAAAACTTATAAAATGTGAGATCTCGTGACCAAGCCCTCTTTTGCTCCCATCTTGGAGCCATCCAGAGCAGAGCCAAAACTGTGGCTCTGGTACTGCCTGGAAGTGGCCTTTGAAAGCATTTAAAAAAAAATTCACTTCTCCCCTCTAGCTCCGTCTGGGCTCTGTTCCAGCTCCTTAAGGCATCACAACAGTCCAGGAGCCGGGATGTGGAGGAGTGATTGCAGTTTCTGAAAAACAAACTGCCCTTCTTCCTCCTTCCCTTCACTCTCAGAACCAGCCTTAAGGTGCAGAACTCATTTCTGGGCTAAAGACTGATGGGTACAGTGATCAAATGAAGTCACCCCAGGACACACGCCCCTGTCAGGGGTCAGGGTCCCGTCCCTGCCTCATCATCTCCGCTGCCGGGGTCCCCCAGCTCGGGATCGCCCCTTCCCCCCCCCGCCCCAGGGGGGCTCCCCGTTCCACAGCCCCGGCTCTCACGGGGATCCCAAAACCAATGTCCCGCCCCCGTCGGTACCGGGCCATCCCCACGTGGACCCCCAGGACCCTCCCGAGGGGCGATCGCATCCCTCTCCCCCGAACAAGCTCCTCTTGGGGCCCGGAGATATCCCCCCTCGAGTCCGGGATCTGCCGGCTCCGAACGCTCCCAAGAAAATCCTCCCCGGAGACCCCTGGCTGGAGCCAGGGCGAGCTCAGCCTCGCCCTCACCTGCGGCTCGGGGCTGGGGGCGAGGCTCCCAGGGCAGGGGTGCTGCTGGCTCAGCGTGCAGGCGCTGCGAGCGCCGGGATTCTCCCGCTCCCGCTCCTCCTCCTCTCCCTCCTCTTCCTCCCGCATTCCCTCCGCTCCCAGCCCGGACCCCCTTTCCCACCGCTCTGCCCCGCGGCCCCTGGCACCGGCTGCTGGGTGGGGCGCCCCCATCGGCCCCAGGGCTGGGCAGGGGCTCAGGGACCCAGGGCGGATCCGTCCCCCGGCCCCAGGCCCCAAATTCCGCTCGGGGCCGCTGGGCTCTGCGGGCCCGCCTGGCAACCGGTGAGTCATCGGCGAGAAAAGCGCTGGTTGGCTGGAAATTGTTCAGCGCGTCCTCTGATTGGCTGGAATTGTGAAAGGCGCTGCGCCCTGCGGGTGTGTGTGTCCCTGGGGCTGCCGAGTCCGGGCCGGTGCCTTTTCCTCTTTCTTTCTCTCCCTCTGAGACCTTTTCCTCTTTCTTTCTCCCCCCAGGACCTCTTCCCGATTTCTTTCTCCCCCTCTCTCTTCCCCATTTCTTGTTCAGTTCAATCCAAGTTCGAGCAGATCCGCAGGGTTGCGTTCCCACGCTCTCATTCCGCACCTTCACTGGGGCAGAGGCGTCTCTCCCTCATGAAATCCTAACCCATGGGCAGGGTCCTTCCCATCCCAATCCTTCCGGGATTTTGTCGGGGACTCCTTCCCTTCTTCCTCCTCTGCATCCAGCTGGGATCTGCTGGAAAATGTCCATCAAAGCCACCTTTGCTGTGTGCTCTGGGAGCCCACAGAGCTGCTGGACCTTGTCCCTGGCCCTGCACAGCTCCTTGGGAGGCACAGCAGGAGCAGCACCCTGGGGGCCTCAGGAATGCCCCTCTGGGATCCATGGCACACACTGCCAGGGGCTGCAATTCCAGTTCCCAGCCAGGAAAAGATGTTCCTGCTCTTGAAGGCAAAGCTCTTAAGAAGGGGCAAGGCCAAGTGGAGCAAGATCTTACAGTGACATTTCACTGCCAGCCTTCATAACTTCACCCATGGTTGTTGTGGGTCATGGATTGGGAATGAAATCAGGGCAGGGTCTTTGGTGGGAGCTGCCCTGGGTCAAGGGAGACACTGAGAGAGAAACAGAGCAGGCAAAGAGAGGCAGGAGAGAAAGGAGGGACAAACACAATCAGCTGAGAAGGTGGCACTCTGAAAAACAGAACTGGAACTGACTGAAAATGAATGTGACAGAAAGAAATAATTTTCCAACTTTTTATTTCCTATCAAAATACAATTTCCTCCCTTTCTCACAAACCTCCTCCTGCTGTCATTCAGCAGGGCTGTCAGAAAGGTTTTCATTCTGGGTGGATGTTCCAGGCTGCAGCCACAAGGAAACAGGGAATGGGGATTTTCCTGCTCCTGGGAGTTTGACATCCTCAGCTGAGGAGAGGAGGAGGCACCAGAAGAAAAAAGGCAGCCCGGCTTCACCCTTCCACAGGAATTGGGGGGGGAAATCTCTCATCCTGTCTGCAGCTGCTCCCACAGGGATGTGAGGGCTGATCCCAGAGCCCCAAGGGTCACAGTCAGGGCTGCCCTCAGGAATGCTCACCTGGTATTGAGGGGCAGCGTGGGAGCACCTGGATCTTGGAGCACCCAGCTGCCCCCCATGTTGGAGGTGCCTGAGGAGGGCTGGGACGATGCCAGGGACATCCTGCAGTGACATCCCCCTGTCCTGCTCTGGGTGAGCTCAGTCCCAAACCTGACCCTGATCCTGGTCTCAATCTCACTCCATGTTTAGACACACTCACAGTTCTGTATTTAATCCCATCCCAGTGCCAGACTCCCCTAGCCCCAGACCCAATCCCAACCCCAGCCCTAAGCCAATCCCATGTCTAGCCTTAACCCCAATCCCAGCTCTAATCCAAATCTCAGCCCCAACTCCAATCCCAGCCCCAATTCCAGCCCCTTCCTAAATCCTCAGCCCCAAACCAAATCCCAGGTTCAGCCCTTCTGGGGTTTGGGGGTGTCTCTGTCCCTCTGAGCCCGATGATGTTTGGGTGGGGTCACACCAGGGCTGAGAGGGACAGAGACCCCCCGCCTCCCCCCAGGGGTGAGAAGGTCGGAGAGCCCCCAGCCCTGAGCACCCTCAGCCAGTGAGAGGGACACAGAGCCCCTGGTCCCCAGCCCTGCACAGGCATTGCCTGAGGCCAGAGGGATGGAGACCCCCAAGCATCCCCCAGGGTGAGGGGACAGAGACCCCGAGCATCCCTGGGCTGAGAGGGACAGAGACTGCCCCACGCACCCCCTGGCACAGGGGTGAGAGGAGGGAGACCCCAGGCATTCCCTGGGGAGAATGATGGAGATTCCCCCTGGGAAATGGCCTGAGAATGATGGGACAGGGACCTGGGGAATGGCCTGGGGTGACAGGGACAGGGACAACCCCCCAAGCCCTCCCAAGCATCCCCAGGGCAAGAGGCACAGAGACCCCAAGCATCCCCTGGGCACTGGACAAAATAAACTTGGCAGAAATCAAACTTAACTCTGCATAAATCACTTTGAAGAATATTTGATTTTCCCACAAGTCACATGTGATGAAAACAAACAAATCCCAAACATGAATAAACTGACAATCCAAGCAATTTTGTGGCAATTCCAAGTTTCATTGGTTCCTGCACAGCTCCAGCTCAGCTGCTGGCAGGTTCCAATAAAAGAAAATAGAAATTCCATCAATACAGATTATTAAAAGGAAGGGAAAGTCTGTGTAGCTGTCACAAAGGTGACAGGGATGAAGAAAAAAAATGATTCTCACATTTGGCAAAGAACCCAAATCCTGGGAATTCAGGAGTTATTTGGGAATTTAGCTACTTGAGCTGGGCTTCTTGTGGGACTTTTGCAGCCTTGTGTTCCTCACCTGGGGGTGAATGAACCTTGTCAGTCTCATCTGGTATCATTTGCTCCCTTTCCTCCAGTGATTTTAACAAACTTTTCAAGGAAGGACAACAAAATATTTTCTTTACACTGGCCACCCACAACAGCCATTTTCCTCATCAGTTCTCCTCTAAGTTGCCTCAGAGGAAGCTGCATCCAAGTTTCCAAGAGTTCCTCCAGAGAACCACAACCTCCTCAGAGGAGGAACCATGCTGTTGTCAAAGGCACTTGGGGTCAGAGAACAGTGCCCTAAACTCACTGTGCCAAAATAATGTTGCAATCTGGTTAAGAAAATTGTTAGAGATGCCTCTGCCCCAATTAAGGTGCTAATGAGACCAAATCCAAAGTGGATTTTATTGAACAGTAAATGTGAGGTAGAGAGAGAGATGGAAAAAAGAAAAAAGGGAGGGAGCAAGGGAGACAGGGACAGAGACCTCCCCTGGAGCAGGGGCAAGTGTGACATTGTCCCCTGTGTGTGGCCTTCCCAGGGTGGGGTTTTTACACCTGAGCCAGTTTGGAGTAAGGGGGTGGTGTTCACCCCTGAGCAGGGATTACCCCCACTGTTTCAGGTTGCAAATGCAAGATGCAACCAAATGCATGTTTTCAATCCCATCTTCATCAACTGCTATAAACAGGAGTGTGGGATGCTCCACCCAAGGGGAGGATCAAGCATTCCTCCTGCATATTTCCTTCCTTGAAACCCAGAAGAACTGCAGGTCCTGAATTCTGTGAGCCCAGAGTCTCCATAACCACCCTGACCTTCAAAGAGGAAAACAGAAACCTCCCCTGGACAAAATTGACAGTTCACACTGCCTTCCACAGTCTGATGAACCTATTTAGATAGCAGCAAAGACAACTGTGCAGAGGGTGTCATAGTTATCACCAACTCTGGGAGCTGAGCCAACTGGAACTGGATAATCATTGCTGACATCTGCCTTTTCCATTGCAAAGATTTCTTTTTGCTTCCAACCAGACACAGGCTGAGAGAAAACAGTACCAAGACAGAGAAATGTGCGCTCCCATTCTTTTCCTCAGTCAAACAGGATTCCCATTGAAAAACTTTAGCTGGCAGCAGCAGTTGAGGCCCTGAGTCTAAGACAGCCTGAGGAAACCAGGCAGGCCAGAGGAGGAAACCATTCAAAGACCTGCCTCATCTCCCAGCCCAGCAGAGGATGTGGCTGCAGGACACCCATTGCAGAGACAGCCCAAGGCGGGGTCCACTTGAGGGATCTTTCTTTCTCAGCTCCCTCCTGGGCTCACAGCACAGGAAAAGTTCTGCTCTCTGTCCTTCCTCCTAAACAGGAAATCTACTGAGGATGTCTTATCTTGGAGGAAAAACCCCAAACTTTTTCCTTCTGGAAGAAGCTATTGGAGTGGCTCCTCTCACATCATCAATAGGGAGGAAAATTTCCTGTTCTTCCACAGGAAAGAGGTCCAGCCCAGGTGCTCTTGAGGAAGAAAGACGCCCGGATGGGAGGCAATGGCTGGAGGGAAGCAGCAAAGAGGACACGCCGGAAAGACTGAAGAAATGAACCTATCCCAGCCTGCAAAGTGGAGGAATTTTCACTGCACAATTAGGAACATCTAGTGATCAAATGGGAAGTCCACAGAGCCCATCAAGAAATAGAAATGAATTTTCAGAACTGCAAATACGGGTTTTAACCAACTACCAAATCACTCCACACTGAGGAGAGGCTCACAATGGTCATTCTAGGATGAGACATAGCCCTGTAAATTTCCACTCTGCATCTTCAGAATTCTCTTGCTTCTGCTGTTGATCTTAGCCCGGGAGAAAATGGAGGACAAAAGAACATGGAGGAGGTAGAAAGAGAAGGAGGAAATGTGTACCCATGAAAGGAGGCAAAACTTTTAAACATGGTCACTGTGATGAAGGGGAAACAAACACACAAACTCAACAAGATGCAAAGCTGATTCATTGTCCCAGACTAGCGCTGTTGATTCACACAGAGGAAAGGCCCTTCCACTGCTCCAAGTGTGGGAAGGGCTTCAAGCACAACTCCAGCCTCGTCACCCACCTGCGCATCCACGCTTGGGAGAGGCCCTACTTTTGTCCCCAGTGTGGGAAGAGCTTCACCCAGAGCTCTGCCTTGACCAGTCACCAATGGAGGCACTGGTAATGGAAGGCCTGCCAATGCCCCAACTGCAGGAGGATTTTTGTGCACTGCCCCAACTTCATCCCCCATTGGAGTATCCACGTTGGGAAGAGCCCTGGTGATCCATGTTCCCCAAGATCCATGCTATGAAGACACCTTTCCCTTTCCCTGCCCCTGCCAATGACCAGATGTGGCATTGAAGAACATGAGGGTCTGGCCATGGCCCTGTCATTACATTCACTCCCACCTCAGGTCATTGCCAGGGGCAGGAAAGGGACTCTCTCTCTCTCTCCCTCCTGAGGAGAAGGGTGTTCTTTCCAGGTAGGAGGAAATTTTGGACCGGAAGAGACAGT
>JALJVW010000214.1:21496-40474 GCA_024865655.1 Emberiza elegans | reverse complement strand
AAAAAACAACTTGATCCACCTTCTCCTTCAGTGGCCTGTGTCTGCTGTTCTGTGTCCTCCATACGGCTGCTTTCCACTTCCATTCATCCCTACAATGCAACAGGAACCATCAGTGAAAAGAGCATAGATTCCTCCTCTGGGGGCAGTTGGTTATATGGAGGAAATTCTAGCAAATGTTACTGGTTCTTGTTCTTCTTCATCAGTGAGACCAAAGTTCTCACCTTCCAGGGTTGTTTGTATCATCTCCAGAATCCCAGGGCGATTCAGGTTTTACCAATACATCCAATTGGTGTGTGATAAAGAAATTTGATCCATTTGCTCCATGTAGCACTGAAATTGGTGGGTGGAAGGAACCTTGCCTTTAAACATCCACCCCAGCACTGAATCCTGCCAGGAGGAGTTGTGCTTCAGTGCCAATCACCTCTGAGGCAAAACTTGGACTCCTTCATAGGCAGCCAAGATTTCCTTCTCTGTTGGAGTTTAATTGGCTTCAGACCCTCTGTAACTTTGACTCAAAATCCCAGTGGTCTTCCTTGAGTCTCCCCAGGCACCTTCTGCCAAAGGCTCCAGGACAAGATATGGTTCCCTGGCTGCAGAGTAGAGCATGTTCTTCACCTCTGGTCCTGTCCTGACTGGGCCAAGGGTTACTGCATGAGCATATTTCCTGCTTGATCTGTTTCCAAAGGCTTGTTGCTGCTCAGGGCCCCAGTGGAAAGTGTTCTTCTTGGTGGGTGACCAGGTAGAGAGGGCTCACGATCTGACTGTACTCAGGAAAGGGGCATTCTCCAAAACCTATGGCACCTAGGAATGGTTGTGTTCCTTCCTCCTGGATGGTGGAGACATTGCCATGATTTTGTTGATGGCCTTGGTGGAATCTGATGCCAAAATGTCTTGCCACTTCACTCCTAGAAACTGAATCTCAGGAGCTGGTCCCTTTCTTTGAAGAATTTGATGGTGAAACCAGCTCCCAGGAGAATCCTGATGATCCTTTCTCCTTTCTCAAATGGACTTCCATTGCCGTTTCCCCCCCACAATGATGTCATTGATGACTGCAGGTGTTCTGGAGCCTCACCCTTTTCCATTTGCCAGGTCTGGATCAGTCCATGGCAGATGGTGGGGCTGTGCTTTTCCCTGGGGCAGTCGGTTCCAGGTGTACTGCACCCCTCTTGGCTGAAAAACAACTGAGGCCTGGATTCTGCTGCCAGAGGAATGGATGCTTCATCCCGTTATTGTTCCCTCAATGGGATGGGGTACCACTTTGCTGCCTTGGACTCCAGCTTTTACTGGGTTCCAGAGACATCTCTGGTGGGCAGCCCTCAGCTATGGTGTCACTTTGCTGGGGAAACCACTAGTCCACAGTCAATCCCCATTCACTGTCAGACTGAAGATGAACAGGCCAGCTGGGGCTGTTGATGGGTGAGTGAGTTTTGCTGATCACCCTTGGCTCTCCAGAATGGATCATTTTGTGGATGGGGAAAAAATCACGCATCTCGATTCTCCAATACTGCAAAGCGGTGCCTGTCGAGGTGGCAATTGGACTTTTGCTCATCCACCTTCAGGAGTCATATTGCAGATGGGCTTTCTGATGGTCCAAGGCAAAGAAATCAACTGCTTGCTGTTTTTGCCTCCATTAGGGATAGAAAACCTAACAAACCCTCTTTTTCCTGTGGGTCTTTGTCTTATAGCATTCAGTGACTATCTGGGACCCTGAATGACATCATCTCTGCAAATCTGTGAGAAGTCACAAACAAGCATGTGTCAGGACTAAAACATCAGTCAGGCATCACAGGAGGCAGGGGACATCATGGGTCAGTTGTGAGATCCCCCTCCCAGTGTGACATCACAGGGCAGTTCTGCCCAGAAATGAATAATTCACCTTTTATATTTGCAGTGATGTGAAATCATAATAACTGAAAGTCTAATCTTAGTGGTTCCCTGTGCCAGGCCAAAACATCCAAATCATCAGTCTCCCCCAAAATATTTTCCCTGCATTGCAAAGCCTGGCTCAGGCAGGGCCCCCTAGGGCCTGGGTATAATATGGTACAGGGGATGTCAAAATGAAACTGACAGATCATACTCTACCAAATAACAATTCTGAGGCTACCTTCAATTGCCAGGAATTTCCTCAATTGGTGTTCACTCCTTGAGGAGAAATTGAGAGGACAGAAGTGGGTTTCCCATCCCACATCTTCCAAAAGACAACCCCATTGTCATGCAAAAAAAACACAAGTCTACCTTGGGGTTGTCCTGGGTTGACTATATGATGCTTTTATCCCCAATCATCTTGTTCTGTTCATGCTGAATAATAAGTTTGCACCTTTAAGAGTGTTCCAGAGAGTGAAGGAAGGGAGAGAAGAAGCACCAGGTTTTTTCAGAACTGTACTCACTCCTACACATTCCTGCTGCATCCTGTGTTGTCTGTGGCTGCACCGGCAATGGGACAGAGCTCTCCTTTGCTTTTAGTTTAGCTAGCTAGGGCAAAGAAGTTCCCTGGACTTTTGTTTTTTTTTTCTTTTCCCCTTCTCCTTTGGACCTCTTAAAAACCTGCTCTGGACTGAACACCCAGGGGAGCACCAAGAGCTGCACCTTGGGCCCACCGGGCCGGGCCTGGCCTGCATGGGATTCCCAGCACCGGAGGACTGATCAGAGACTGAGTGAGCTGAACTGCACCTTTCTTTGGACTTTCTCAGTTTGTCATCTCTTTTGGAGTGGCAAGGGATCTTACTGTTTGATATTGTGTAGATTTTACTGTTTAATAAACAGTTTTTTCCACCTTTCCCAAGGAGATATTTTCTCCCGGACCAGTTGGGGGGAGGGGCTGATTGGATCTGTTGTACTACCGGAGCTCCTTTGGGGATTCTCTCCCAAATTTGCCCTAAACCTGGACAGATACATCTATTGGCGCCCAACGTGGGCTGGAAAAGGTGGAAAAAAGCTTTATTGATTGTGTGTTGGTTGTGTTTGCTGTCAGTAGCCATGCTTCAATTCATAATGTCTCTTGGGGTAGAGGCCTTCGTGTGGCTCTGGGCTCTAGACATTTTTGAGGTTACAATACCTTTCTGGTCACTAGGATTATTGTCTATAACACGTAATTTCTATGGTAGAGGGGCAGGATTGGAATAGCTGTTGTGCTGGCCTTTGGTGATAATGATTTATAAAGCATTTACAAAAATGCTGGCATCTGTTTACGATATGTATGGTTTATGGTTTCTTCATCCTACCCTGCATCTCAATTCCAGTAGTATGTTTTGGGAATTTATTAGTAATTACACCCAGTCTGTTAGAGGAGGAGCCGGGAATAAGGCTTTCCAGCCTTTCCTTTCCTTCTTCTCCTTTGGATCTGTTATGTCACTTTTTGAGAATGTTCAGTTTCCCCTGAATGTTAAAGAGACCATCTTTCTGGTATTTAATCTGGTAAGCTTCCTCTATATGGTTCGCAGCTTCTCTAGAATGAGGGCTGAGATATCCAGAGGAGTTGGTGAGACCCCTGACCCAGAAGCAGATGCAGGTGTGAAAAATCCTGAGTGGTGTGGAGAATGGGAAAATATAGGCCAAACCCTGAAGGAATTTTCTGATCCTGTAGACTGGGATTTTCCACAGGAACAAATTCAGAACCCAGCTGAGGTGGGGAAATACCTGAAAGAGAAGTGCCATGATGATTCTAAGGAGAAAAGGCTAATTGCAATAAGCTGGGCCCTGGCCTATGCTTATCGCACTCTGTTAGATACTGTAGGGCAGCAGACAGAGGCAGGGGGGCAGGCAGACAAAGCAGCAGCCCAGTACCACAGTCATCCCCAGGCTCGAAGCCAGCAGCCAAACCAGATAGTGAGCCTAAGCCAGCAAAACCAGACAATGGCAGTTGCTACCAGCACTAGAAGCAAACAAGACAAAACCAATCGACCAGTGACTGATGATGATGATCCAGGAGAAGGACCCTCAGCACCAACTGATATAAAATCCAAAGTTAAAGCAACAGACACAAGATCAGGGGCCAATATTGAGTCTTTTCCCTGAAGGACCTTCGTGGCCTAAGGAAGGATTACCCTCGATGACCTGATGAATCCATAATTAGTTGGTTAGTCCGTCTCTGGGATGCTGCAGGCGAGGCTCCAATTCTGGATGGCACTGAAGTGAGGCATTTGGGATCCCTGTCACATGATCCTGTCATCGACCAAGGAATGATGAGGGGGGCTAACCCTCACAGCCTCTGGGCATGGGTCTTGGAAAGTGTAGCACTAAGATACCTGTGTGCAGATGATCTCTATATGCAGCAAACCCAGTGGAAGACCATAGAACAAGGGATTCAATGCCTGAGAGAAATGGCAGTGGCAGAGATTATCTTCTCAGATGATGCAAACACTAGGAATCCAGACTTGGTACCATGCATGTCTGTGATGTGGCGGAAACTTGTGCGACTTGGGCCACATGAATAGGCTTCTGCTTTAGCCATAATGAAGCAGAATGAGAGGGATGAGACTGTGCTTGATATGGCAAAGAAGCTCTGAGCATATGCAGATGCTGTACATGGCCCAACACATGCCAGAATCACAGCGGTAGAAACACGTCTGCAGAACTTAGAGGATAAGATAGAGGAGAATCACAAGAAGCTCAGAGAGGAGATTAAAGAAGACCTTCTCCAAATCTCAGCAGTACAGATCAGAGGTTCTGGTGCCCAATGCAGACATTCCCCAGATGGAGAGAGAAGGTACACCCCAGGAGCTGAGCTGTGATTCTTTCTGCGTGATTGTGGAGAAAACATGAGGAGATGGGATGGAAAATCTACTCCTGCTCTGGCACAACAGGTGCATGAATTGAAGGAAAACAAGGCTGAGAGAGGAAGCTCCACAAAAAGGAAAGCAACTCCAGTTGCCCATAGCTGAACTGCCAGGTATGATGGTGATGACGTGTCCGATCCCCTTGAAGGAACATCCAAGACATATGCCCAGGGAAAGAAGGATAACCAGGCTTAGAGGGGCCCTGCCTCTTGCCAGGTAGAGGCTAGGGAAAACCGTGTTTTCTGGACTGTGTGGATTCGTTGGCCTGGCACATGAGAACCACAAGAATATAAAGCTTTAGTCAATACTGGTGTGCAGTGCACATTAATCCCATCAAGACATGTTAGGGACAGAATCTGTTTCTATTGCTGATGTGGAATCCACAAGATTTCACTTTGGTGGAAGCTGATGTGAGCCTGACTGGAAATGAGTGGAACAAACATCCTTTTTGTGACTGGCCCAGAGGCCCCATGTATTTTGGGCATAGATTATCGCTGAAGTGGGTATTTCAAAGACCCAAAAGGACTCAGGTGGGCATTTGGGATAGCGGCTGTAGTGACAGAGGGCATCCAGCAATTGAACACCTTGCCTGGGTTGTCTGAGAATCCATCTACAGTAGGACGCCTGATGGAAGAAGAGCAACAGGTGCCAATTGCCACTTCCATAGTGCATCGACGACAGTATAGGACCACTCGGGATACTGTGATCCCCATCCATGAGATGATCTGAGAGCTGGAGAGCCAAGGGGTGGTCAACAAGACCCACTCACCCTTCAACAGCCCCATTTGGCCTGTGCAAAAATCTGAAGGAGAATGGAGACTGACTGTGGACTACCGTGCATTGAATGAAGTGACTCCACCACTGAGTGCTGCCATGCCAGACATATTAGAGCTCCAGTATGAGCTTGAGTCCAAGGCAGCAAAGTGGTATGCCACTATAGACATTGCTAATGCATTTTTCTCCATTCCTCTGGCAGCAGAATGCAGGCCTCAGTTTGCTTTCACATGGAGGGGAGTGCAGTATACCTGGAACCGATGGCCCCAGGGGTGGAAGCACAGCCCCACCATCTGCCATGGACTGATCCAGACTGCACTAGAAAGGGATGAGGCTCCAGAACATCTGCAATATATTGATGACATCATTGTGGGGGAACACAGCTGAGGAAGTGTTTGAGAAAGGAAAGGAAATCATCCAAATCTTCCTGGGAGCTGGTTTCACCATTAAAAAGATCAAAGTAAAGAGACCAGCTCGTGAGATTCAGTTCCTGGGAGTGAAGTGGCAAGGTGGACGGTGTCAGATTCCTACTGTCATCAACAAGATCACAGCAATGTCTCCACCCACCAATAAGAAGGAGACACAAGCTTTCCTAGGTGCCATAGGCTTTTGGAGGATGCACATTCCTGAGTACAGTCAGATCATGAGCCCTCTCTACCTGGTCACCTGCAAGAAGAACAATTTCCAGTGGGGCCCTGAACAGCAACAAGCCTTTGCCCAGATCAAGCAGGAGATCGCTCATGCAGTGGCCCTTGGCCCAGTCAGTACGGGACCAGAGGTGAAGAATCTGCTCTACTCAGCAGCCAGGAACCATGGTTTGTCATGGAGCCTTTGGCAGAAGGTGCCTGGGGAGACTCAAGGCCAACCACTGGGATTTTGGAATCGAAGCTACAGAGGGTCCGAAGCCAACTACACTCCCACAGAGAAAGAAATCTTGGCTGCCTATGAAGGAGTCCAGGCTGCCTCAGAGGTGATTGGTACAGAAGCACAACTCCTTCTGGCACCCTGACTTCCGGTGCTGGGGTGGATGTTCAAAGGCAACATTCCTTCCACCCACCATGCCACCAGTGCTACATGGAGCAAGTGGATTGCTCTTATCACACAGCGTGCCCTTATAGGTAAACTGAATCACCCTGGGATTTTGGAGGTAATTACAAATTGGCCCAAAGGTGAAAATTTTGGTGTCACAAATGAAGAACAAGAATCAGTGACACAGGCTGAAGAAACTCCTCCATATAACCCACTGCCACTAGATGGAACACGCTACGCTGTTTTCACTGATGGTTTCTGTCACATCATAGGGATGAACCGGAAATGGAAAGCAGCTGTATGGAGCCCCAACCGACAGGTTGCACTGAAGCTATTGAAGGAGAAGGTGGATCAAGTCAACCTGCAGAACTCAAAACTGTTCAGCTGGCCCGGAACATTGCTGAGAGAAGTGGCCAAAGCTCTACCTTTACACTGATTCATGGATGGTAGACAACACTCTGTGGGGACTGCTGGAGAGGTGGAAAGAGGCTAACTGGCATCATAGAGGAAAACCAATTTGGGCTGCCGAAGAGTGGAAAGCCATTGCTACCAGGGTTTGGAGGCTACCTGTGAAGGTCCACCATGTAGATGCCCGTGTCCCCAAGAGTAGAGCCAATGAGGAGCACCAAAACAATGAGCCGGTACACCACGCTGCAAAGATAGAGGTGCCCAAGATAGACCTAGATTGGGAACACAAGGGAGAGTTATTCCTAGCTTGATGGGCCCATGATGCCTCAGGCCATCGGGGCAAGGATGCCACCTATAAGTGGGCACGAGACCGAGGGGTGGATCTAACCATGGACAGTATTTCTCAGGTTATCCATGACTGTGAGACGTGTGCTGCCATCAAGCAGGCCAAGCGCGTGAAGCCCCTATGGTATAGTGGGCAGTGGTCCAAGTACAAGTATGGGGAGGCCTGGCAGATTGACTCCATCACACTGCGCCAGACACGCCAGGGCAAGCGCTATGTGCTGACCATGGTGGAAGCCACCACGGGATGGTTGGAGACCTACCCTGTGTCTCATGCCACTGCCCAGAACACCATCCTGGGCCTTGAAAAGCAAGTCCTGTGGAGGCATGGTACCCCTGAGAGGATTGAGTCAGACATTGGGACTCATTTCAAGAACAGCCTTAACAACACCTGGGCTAGGGAACATGGCATTGAGTGGGTGTACCATATTCCCTACCATGCACCAGCCGCAGGGAAAGTAGAGAGGTACAATGGGCTACTAAAAACCCAGTTGAAAGCCTTGGGTGGGGGATCTTTCAAAAATTGGGAGCAGCATTTAGCAAAGGCCACCTGGTTAGTTAACACCCGAGGTTCCACCAACTGAGCAGGTCCTGCCCAGTCTGAGTCCCTGAATATAATAGATGGAGATAAAGTTCCCTTTGTTAGGGAAGACTGTGTGGATCAATTCTGCCTCGAGTACAGACAAACCCATTTGTGGGGTTGTCTTTGCTCAGGGACCAGGTTGCACATGGTGGATAATGCAAAGAGATGGAACAACATGATGTGTACCTCAGGGAGATCTGATTGTGGGGTGAGAATGATATGCAAATATCACTGTTTTTTGGATGTTACTGCCATTGTCTGTACATTAAACCATACAGACATGAGATAGAAGGAAATGTGTAAGTGTTGAAGGTCTGGGCAAGTGGAAGATGAAGAAGGAGATGTGCAAGCATCAAAGGTCTGAGCAAGGGATAGATGGAGCTTTGAGTAAGTAAAGTGAAAGGTGGGAATCCTGCAGCTCTGTAGTATAGGGCCTGGATTCAGTGGTCCAGTGTGGGGATGTCATGAGGGCATGATGGGTATTGCTTGTAAATTTTGGGGGAACAGATGGAAATTTTGTGTGAATAAATGCATGATATGTGGTAGTATGTTGATGATATGGGGATAAGGGGTGGAATGTCCTAGTGTGATGTTATGATGCTTGTATCCCCATTCATATGTTATGCTAATGTTGGATATTATGTTCTGTACCTTTAAGACTGGCTCTGAAGAGGGAAGTTTTTGTTTGGTTTTTCTTATCAGCCTGGCGGGACAGAGACTGCAGCTTTTGCTTTTGATGCTTTTGCTTTTGGCTTTGCTCGCTTTTGCTTCTTGCTTGCTTTGCTTCTGCTTGCTTTTTGCTTTTTGCTTCTGCTCTTTACCTAAACAGTCCAAATTTCTTCCTGGACTGTTTCCCCTTTTTTTTCGACCATCTGAAACCTGCTCTGGACTGGGACCAAGAAACACCGAGAGTTTGCACCTTGTAGCTGCAGCAGCTGCTCAGCGCCGGAGGGACTGAGAACAGAGCGACCACCCCCAAGAGAGACTTTCTGAATTTGTCATCTTTTTCCAGAGTGGTGTCATCCGGTATTGTTCATTTTGTGTGCTGGGGGGTGCTGTGCCTGTGAAATAAACAGGTTCTTTCCACTTCTCTCTGAGGAATTCTTCCTGAATCGGCTGGGGGGGAGGGGCCCTGGGGATTTGCTTTCTGGAGGGACCCTCCTTTGGAAATTCTTTACCAAATTTGCCCTAAACCAGGACAGCCAGTCTCCAGCTATCCCTGGACAGCTACAGTGGACAGGTATCAATCCAGGCCCCGTCACACAAGTTGTTCAACGAGGAATTCCACCTCATTGCTCCTGAGAAAAGGAGTTGTAGACCACTCAAGGCACTTACAGTGTACCCTGACGCATCTGGAGCATCCCACAAGTCGGTGATGACTTGGAGAAATCTCCAGACCCAGCACTGGGAAGCTGATGTTGAGTTTGTGGAAGGGTCACCCCAGATTGCTGAACTAGCTGCAGTTGTAAGAGCCTTTGAAAAGTTTTTGGAGCCAATTAATTTGGTTACCTATTCAGCCTATGTGGTGGGAGTAGTGTCCAGGGCAGAGCAGGCAGTTCTCAAAGAGATCAAGGATGGGCATCTCCACAGGTTGCTCTCAAAACTAATTCATTTGGTTTCACAGCAGGAGCACCCTTTCTATGTGATGCATGTGAGGTCACACACCGATCTGGCAGGCGAGATTGCAGAAGGCAATCGCAAAGCAGATTCCCTTGCTGCTCCAGCAGAAATGGCACGCCCTCCAGACATCTTTCAACAGGCAAAGCTAAGTCACCAACAATACCATCAAAATGTTCCAGGTCTACTCCATCAGTTCCAGTTAACACGCAGTCAGGCTCGAGCCATCGTGGCCACCTGTCCCAGTTGCCAGCTTCAGGCAGTGCCATCCCTGGGTGTTGGGGTTAACCCCCGAGGCCTTGGGAGCTATGAAGTGTGGCAGACAGACATCACACACATTCCCAGTTTTGGTCGTATGAAATACGTACATGTCAGCATAGACACATACCCAGGTGCGGTTTATGCCTCTGCCCATACAGGGGAAAGGGCTGCACATGCCAAACAACACTTGCTGCAAGCCTTTTCAGTATTGGGGGTCCTTAGGGAAATTAAAACTGACAATGGCCCAGCATATGCCTCCAAGGAGTTCCTAGAGTTTGTCCAGCAGTGGGGAATGGAGCATAAGACAGGCATTCCCCACTCCCTCACAGGTCAAGCTGTGATCGAGCGTGCCCATCATACACTCAAGGAAGCCATGGCTAGGCAGGGCAATTCTGCAGCGTGTATGACCCCACAACAAAAGCTCTGCAAAGCCTTGTTTACCATTAATTTCTGAATTGTTCATTTGAAAACATGAATCCTCCAGTAATACATCATTTCAATAATAACAACCAGTTTACGTTGTCACAGTGTCCACCAGTTCTCATTAGGGACCCAGAAACTTGGGAAACCAAGGGTCCTTATGAGCTCGTCATCTGGGGGCGTGGTTACGTGTGTGTATCCACCCCTCAGGCCCTCGATGGATACCCCAAAAGTGGGTAAAACCTTTTGTCCCCAAAAATCCAGCTCCAGCAGATGGGGAGAAGAAGCAAGCCGCTGTTGCCTCCAAGAGAAGACGCCACCGGAAAAAGGATGAATCTCCCTAAGAAAGGTAGCTGCATTCTGGCAGACCCATGAACTTGTATGTGTTGTTTTTTTTTTAAATGTTTGTTTTCCTTTGTAGAACAGAAAATCTACCTCCCACCTAACCTCACGATGAGCCCTGTCCGAGTTGTCATCCTGTTTGCGCTGAGCAGTCTGACAGCTGCGTGGATCGTTCCTCAGCCACGCCAAAACATCTGGGTGACCCTGGCACCGACACTCCAACAGGAAAATATATGCCTGTCCACAGCAGCAGCGAAAGACCCAATATCTGCCTGCCTGGTAGGGATTCCATTGCAAGCTGGAGAGTTCACAGACAAATTAGATATACCTATAAGTCCCCCAAGTCCCAAACCAAATCACACCCAACCACATAATATCTGTCACCAGAGAGCTGTAATGATTAAAAACCCCATAGAGGAGTGGCTTCCAAAGCTACCCAGAGTTGCTCAGGAGCCTCAAGAGTTAGAGCTGTTGGGCTCCTCCCCCGCACCACACTGTATACACTTCTTCTTTATCCCACGTTCCAACACCAAACCTTTTAACAACATTAAACAGTATCGAGAGGAATTCACTGCCAAAAGGTGGTGTAAGGTTTTAAGCCATGTTGTAGCAGACAATCCACACCATTGACATCCCAAAAGCCTCCCAAAAGGTCTGTTTTTAATTTGTGGGGACTGGGCATGGGCAGGAATCCCTTCTTGGCTTTTAGGAGGGCCATGTACCATCGGGCGGTTGTCCCTGTTGGCACCCAACTAAACCATGATTGGCGAATGGATGCAAAAGAACAATTCGGTCAGCAAAATTCATAAGAGATGCATAGACAATTTGGACCCAAATTGTGATGCAGAAATATTCCATTGGGCCAGGTCAAAAAGAGTTGCTGCATCCCTGTTCATTCCATGGGTTGTAGCAGCCAAAGCTCTAGGTGAATTGGGCCACCTGAAGTGCTGGGTAGTCAAACAGGCAAACTTGACATCCACAGCCATCAGCTCCCTCCTAGAGGATGAAGAGATTACCAGGCAGGCCACACTCCAAAATCATGCGGCCATAGATTTCCTCCTGCTGCTGCATGGACACAAATGCCAGGAATTTGAGGGACTGTGCTGCATGAACCTAGCATCAAAAGCGCCCAATGTCCACGCAGCTCTCTGAGAAGTGAAAAGACTGATCGGACAAGTCAAGCAGGAATCCGAGGACTGGTTCAGCGGACTGTTCACGGACTGGGGACTCTCAGGGTGGTGGACCTCTACTATTAGGACAATTTTGCTGCTTTTTGTTGTTCTTTTCCTAGTCATGTTAGCATTTGGGATTCTACGTCACATACTTTTAAAGGCTATCAACGGGTTGGTCTCCAGTACCGCTGAAGTCAACTGCTCAGAGTTTGTGGAAGTAAAGCAAATTGGCAGGTCTGCAAACCATGGGTGGTAGACAAATTCATAGTCAGCAGCAGAAATAGTCTGACACATTTCTTTCTAATTTTAGTTAACAGTAAAGGTGGAGGTGTTGTAGTGCACTAGATAGTTTATTTGGCTGGTGTTTTTGCCCTGGGTGATGGGAAAAGTTACTGAGTATGTAAAGGTCAGGTGGACTGTCTGTTCCCCCTTCACTATCACATGGTGTGTCCCCATACTCCCCTTTTTCCTTGGTGGTCTGTTCCACAGATGGCCCCTCCTCTTGCCCCTCCCCAATGGCATCCCATTGGCCACAGGCCTCTTTCCCCTCCCCCTCTCCCTTGGGGACAAAACCAGCTGATGAGAGGGGCCACGGCCTCTTTGGGGGGGGTCTCATCTCCAGGTGTGTCCTTACTCAAGCCAATGAACAGGATACTGGCACCCACGTGGAAGAGCGCTTCTCGTCTTTTGCCTTGTTCATGCAATTCCATGTGGGCTTGGGTTCCAGCTAGCCAGATAGGAACCATTCAAAGCCCGGAGACTGCAGATTATTGCAATGCTGGGAGTGACCTGGGGGGAACTGGGGGGACTGGCCCCAGCTGGGGCTCAGGGTTGTTCTCCACCAGGGCTGCCCTGGGTCCTGCTGCCACCCCCAGCACCACAGAGCTGAGGGACAGGGGGCAGCTGAGGGACAGGGGAAAGCCAAAGGACAGGGGACAGGGACAGGGCACAGCTGAGGGACAGGGGAAAGGGACAGGGGACAGCTGAGGGACAGGGGGGATCTCAGTGCCAGGCAAAGGGGTAAAAGGGTGTCTTGGTTCTCAGGAATGGGAGTGCAGGGAGGTCTCAGGTTCATGGAAAAGGCGGGGCAGGGACATGGAGAGGTAGAAGGGAGTTCCAGGGGGTCCTTGAGCCCAGGAAAGGGGAGCCTAGGCTTTCCCAAAAAGGGGGTTCCAGGGTGGGGACATCCCAGGATGTTTGGGAAGGGGCAGTTCAGGGGGTCTCTGGTTTTGCACAGAGGTGGGGCTGGGAAAGGCAGGAATGGGGATCCAAAGTGCTCCAGGGCATCCTAGGGTCACGCCCATGGCAAGTTTGGAGTCTGGGAGCCATGGGATGGCTGGGAAAAGGGGAGCAGGGTGTCCTGATGTCCAGGAATGGGGGATCCAGGGGGGTCCCTGTGCAGGATAAGGGGAGCAGGGGGGTCCCGGTTCTGGCAATGCCGGTTCAGGGTCCCGGTGCTGGGGGTCCCACTCCCCCTGGCCCCCCAGGACCGCCCCCAGCCCCAGCGCTGGAGCCATCGCGCTGCTCCTCCTCACTCCCAGCATGATCCTGGGATGACCCCAGTAGAATTCGGTCACCCAGGAGCTGCTCCCAGTATGATCCCAATTGCTCCCAGTCATTCTTTATTATGATGCTATTTGCCCCCAGCACACTTCCAGTTGGTCCCAGATGCTCCCACTTTGATCCAGTGTGTTCTCCCGTTCTCCCAGTTACCCCAAGCATAGCCCCAGTAACTCCCAGTATGACCCCATTATGATGCCAGTCTCTCCCAGCAGGGCCTCAGTCACTCACACTTGCCCCCCAGTTGCCCCCAGCATGGTCCCAGTTGCCCCCAGCACATTCCCAGGGGCTCCCAGTGCGGTCCCAGTCACGACCTGCATGGTCTCAGGCACTCCCAGTATATCCCAGGTGCCCTGAACATTCTCGTAGTCATTGCCAGGCACTCCCAGTTACCTCAGTGTGGTTCAGCTGCCCCCAGTTTTATCCCAGTCTCTGCCAGGACATCCCAGTTGTCACCAGCATGCATCCTGTCATTCCCAGTTCCTCCCAGTGTGTGCACAGCTGGCTCCCAGCATGAGCCTGGTAGCTCCCAGTAACCCCAGTCAGGGTCCATTGACACCCACTATAATCCCAGTATGACTCCACTTACTCCCAGTATGATGCCAATGGCCCCCAGTGTGATCCCAGCTGCTCCCTGTCAATGCCAGCATGACCCCAGTAGCCTCCAGTATGATCCCTGTGACTCCCTGTCTCTCCCAGTATGTCCCAGTCACTCCCAGCATGCTCCCAGTCATTCCCACTTCCTCCCAGTTGCTTTCAGCCTGATTCCAGTTGCTCACAGCCACTCACAGTCAATCCCAGTATGATTCCAGTCACCCTTAGAGTGATCCCAGTCTCAGCCAGCATGGACCCAGCTGCTCCCACTGTGTTCCCAGTATGATCCCAGTTGCTGCCAGAATAGTTCCAGTGCTCCCCAGTTCCTGCCAGTATGATCCCAGCTGTCCCTAGAATAGTCCCAGTCCCTCTCAGCATGGTCCCACTCTCTCCCAGTTGCCCCCTGTGTGGTTCCAGTCCTCCCAGTATGGTCACAGACACTCCCAGTATATCCCATTTGGCTCAGTAAGGTTCTGGTTCCCTCAGAATGATCTTTCCTGGTTATTCCCAGTTGCCTCCAGCATGATCCCAGTTTCTGGCAGTTGCCCAAAGCGTGGTCCCAGTTGCTTCCCATATGATCCCAGTTTTGATTTCAGTCCCCTCAACATGGTTCCAGTACTTTCCAGTTGATCTCAGTTGCTCCCAATGCGTCCATGTTTTCCTCCCAACATGGGCCCATTATCTCCCACTAACCCCTCATCAGGATCTATTGATGCCTGCTGTAATCCCAGTGGCTCCCAGGATGATCCCAGTTGCACCCAATCCTCCCAGTATGGTTCCAGTCAGCTCCAGTATGATCCCAGTAACTCCCAAATCCTCCCAGTATGATTCCAGTAATGCTCAGTGACTCCCTATCATTCCCAGTGTGGGCCCAGTTGCTCCCAGTCACCTCCAGCATTGTTCCAGTCACAGCCAGCACCTTTCCAGTCACTTCCAGTCTGGTTCCAGTAGGATCCCAGTCATTCTCAGATACTCCCAGTACTATTCTAGTCACTCCCAGTAGGATCCCAGTATGACCCCAGCATGGGCACAGCTGTTCCCATTATCATCCAGTGTGGTTCCAGTTGCTCCCATTTACCCCCACTGTGGTTTCAGTCTCTCCCAGTGTACCCCAGTTGCTCCCAGCATGTTCCCAGTTAGTCCCAGTTGTCCTCAGTTACTTCCAGCCTGATCCCAGTTGCTCACAGCCACTCCCAGTCACCCTCAGTGCAGTCCCAGTTGCTCCAAGTATGATCCAGTATGATCCTAGTCAATCCCAGCATGGTTCCAGTTGCTCCCTCTTCCTCCCGGTGTGATCCCAGTTTAACCCAGTTGTCCCTTGTATCATCCTCGTCACTCCCCATATGATCCCAGTCCCTCCCAGCATGGTCCCAGTCATGCCCAGTTGCCCCCAATGCTGACTCAGTCACTCCCACTCACCCCCAGTTCTCCCCAGCATAGTCCCTGTCGTTCCCAGTGTGCTCCCAGTGTGTTCCCAGTGATCACCAGTATGATTACAGACACTCCAAGTATATCCCAGTTGCTCTCAGCATGTCCGTGGTCATTCCTAGAAACTCCCAATGATCCCAGTCATGTCCAGTATATCCCAGTTGCCTCCATCATGTATCCAGTCCTTCCCAGTTCCTACAGTTTGCTTGCAGCATGATCCCAGTTTCTCTCAGTTGCTCCCAGGAGTCCAAAGTGTGATCCCACTTGCTCCTTTTCAACACCAATATGAGCCCAGTAACATCCAGTATGATCCTTGTCACATGCCAGCACTCCCAGTATGGTCCCAGTATAATCCCAGATACTTTCAATCACTCCCAGTATGGTTCCAGTTGCCTCCAGCTAGATCAACCCAGTCATTCCCAGTATGATGCCATTTGCTCCCATCGTGCTCCCAGTTGCTCCCAGTCACCCCCAGTATGGAGGATGATGTGCAGGGTGTGTTCCCAGTCACTCTCAAACACTCCCAGTATTAGTCCAGTCCCTCCCACTATGATCCAGAGATGACCCCAGTGTGCTCCCAGTCCCTGCCAGTATGAACCAGTTGTGCCCCACATGGTTCCAGTTGCTCCCTTTCATCCTCACTTTGTTCCAGTCACTCCCAGTCTCTCCCAGCGCAGCCCAGCTCCTTCCAGCATATTCCCAGTCACTCCCAGTTCCTTCCAGCCTGATCCCATTTGTTCACAACCACTCCCAGTCAGACTCAGTGTAGTTGCACTCAGAGTGCCGGTATGCCAGTCCCAGTCACCTCCAGCATGATCCCAGTTCATCCAAGTATAAGCCCAGTTCCTTCCAATCATGCCCAGCATGCACCCAGTCAATCCCAGTCACACCTAGTTGCTCCCAGTGTGATCCCAGTTGCTCAGAGCTTCTGCTAGTCACCCTCAGAATGATCCCATTGGCTCCCAGTATATCCCATTTGCCTCCAACATGGTCTCAATTGCCCCCCACAGCCTCCTACTCACTTCCAGTATGATCCCAGTATGATCCCAGTATGAAGTCAGTACAAAGCTGAGTGGAAAAGGCCCCTTGGGAGGACATCGGGGGATAGCGGTGGCTGCTGCCAGCAGAGGCAGCCTGGAGGAGCAGAGCCCTGTGTCCCCCAGGAGCCCAAAGTGGGGAGCCCAGAGAGGGGGGAGCGCCGCCATTGGCGGGAGCCTCAAGAGCCTAGAGAGGGGCAGGGGGGACTCCTTGGAGCCGCTGCAGCCCAGAGCAGAGAATAAGGGGAGAAGGGACCTTGGGACCCCAAAACTCTCAGCATCCCTAAGTGGGGAGAGTGAAGAGAGGGGAGGTTTCTGGATTCCTGGGACTCCTAGCAGCCTGAGGAGGGTGAAGACTGAGTAGACAGGGGACCTCCAATACAAGCGTGACCCCCAGAAGCTGGGACAGGGGGGAACCCCTGAACATCAAAGGGGAGAGATCAGAGACAGGGAACTCCTGAGAGTAGTTTTCAGAGCTGAATCTTGGTGTTTGGGAGGTTTTTTTGGTCAGCAGATGGCCGGTGACATCTAGAAATAGACTTGAGCGGAAGAACCTTCAAAGTCAATATGCTCATCCCTTGTTTGTCCCCAAACCAGGATTTCCCATTCCCAAACCTTGGCTGGATGGAGGAGGAGGCTTTGAGGAAGAGGAAGATGCCCTGGGACACCCAGGCAGGTGAGGAAGAAGTCAGTTTCCCTTTCCCCCTCTCTCCTGCTCCATCTTCCAGCCCAGCATGGCCCCCGGCTGCAGGACAATCTCCTGCTGCCAACCCCGTCCTGCCAGGGATGCACTGGGGGGATCTCCTTCCCCTTCCCTCTGGCATGGAGGCAATTCCCATCCTCTCCTTGTCCTTCTTCCCCCAGAAAATGAGCTGAGGATGGAGACCAGGGAGGACAAATCCCCACAACAGAACCTCGTGGAAGAGGATGTTTTGAACGGCTCCACAGAGCAGGAATCCAACATGGAGAAAAATCCCTGGAGATCTCACAGGAGGACAGGCTCCAAACCCAGCCCAGGGTACTCTGAGGAGGAACGGCCCACCTTGAGCCAGGAAGGTGGACAGAGCTTCAGCCAGGGCATGGAGCTGGTGGTCCATGAGCAGCTGCATGGTGGGGAGAAGCCCCACAAGTGATTGGAGTGTTGGAAGAGCTTCAGGCACAGCACTTATTTCTTGGCACCTCTGAAAGACGAGAGACGATCTGTCAGCTTGAAACCACTCAATGCCACTGAAAATACTCAACTTACCCCAAAATTCCTCGATCTCTGCAGTCCCTCAGGGTGAAATGGGCTGGAAGGGGCTTGCCATGCTGCAAATCAGAAGGTGAGATGGGTACTGGGTGGGCGGGATGGGTGGATGGGGGTTTGCAGTGGAAATGGGGAAATACGGCTTGGGAAGGGGTCTTGATGTCCAGCAGAGGGATGGCTAGTTGGGACTGGGGAGGTGGTGTGAAACAAGACAGGTGAAGTTTGGGGATGATGAAGGGAGGGGGAGCCTGTTACTGGGAATGAGGTTTTGGATATGAAAATGATGACACATCCCATGGCCCCAGAGCTAACAACTGAGATGGAGCTGGATCAAGGCCGACTGTCGGATCTCTCCCTCTTAGTCTTCTCCTGATTTCCTCTTCTCAACATCCACACCTTCTCCAGGTAAACTGTTCCAGGAGGGTCTTTTTCTGAATCCCTTTCCCTGACCTCATCTCTTTCCATTTGGATCCATTCTCCTGTCCTGTCCCTGCCTGATGTGCACAAAGTCCCTGTCCAGCTTTGTAGGTTGCCCCTCAGGTCCTGGAAGGCCACAGCTGGATTGGCTGGGTCTTTCCCAGGCTGCAGCCGAGGCTGTGTCAGCCTTTCCTTTTGGGAGAGGAGCTGCAGCCCTGGCACCATCTGGGTGTCCCCTGCTGACCTCAAGGCAGCGTGTCCCTGTCCCGCTGTCCGTGCTGGGATTCGGCAGAGCCGGGAGGTGCTGCAGGCGAGGGTCACGCGGAGACATAGCCCTGGCAGTGCCCCGAGCAGCGACATGCTTGGCCGCCTGGGCTTGCAGAGGAGTTGCCTGTGCCTGCCTTGTGCCCAGGCGCCTTCCCCGCCTGCCCGCCCGCCTGCTCGGGGAAATGCCCCCAGCCGCCTCAGGTCACCCCCGCTGATCCTGGGCCCCCGCCAGGCCAGGCCCCACCGGCCTCACCCTGCTCAGCCTAAGGCCTGCAAAGCAGATTCAAACACCCACCCAGAAAGTGCCCAGATGCTAAGGTCAATCTTATCTCTACAGCACGGGTTTTATCAGAATCTGCATGGGATTATAAAATCAAGAGAAAAAGAGCTTGAACAAGTTCTGCTTTGCAGTACCAAGCTGTGGGGGTACCAGTTGTCGGTTGCACCTGGCTTGACCGAAGGCACTGAGACAGTAATTCATGTTCACCTCGTGTTTATTATTTTTATCAGTAAACAGTCTCATTACTGTGAGTTCATCAGCTTTTCCTTTTAAAGGCACAAAATGACCAACAATCTCTTGTTACGAGGTCTTTAGACCCCAAAAACTATCCAATTAAGAACTGACACCTGATTATTTTCTTTTAACCCGATAACTGATCCCAAAGAGCCTGCACGCGGAATGCCCAATTACAAAAAAGCCACCCAA
>JALJVW010000214.1:0-13833 GCA_024865655.1 Emberiza elegans | reverse complement strand
CCTCCCCAATGGCATCCCATTGGAAACCCTCAGCCCAATCTTTCCTTTCCCCTCTTGGAGGACAAAAGTCCAGCTGATGAGAAAACCCACTCAACCTCTTTGGGGGGGTCTCATCTCAGGTGTGTCCTTTACCTCAGCCAATGAACAGGATACTGGCACCCGTGGAAGAGAGGAGATCACGGGATATTTTGCCTTGTTCATGCCAATTCCATGTGGGCTTGGGTTCCAGGGAGCCAGATAGGAACCATTCAAAGCCCGGAGACTGCAGATTATTGCAATGCTTGGGTGACCTGGGGAACTGGGGGGACTGGCCCCAGCTGGGGCTCAGGGTTGTTCTCCCCAGGGCTGCCTGGGTCCTGCTGCCACCCCCAGCCACAGAGCTGAGGGACAGGGGGCAATTGCAAGGGACAGGGAAAGCCAAAGGACAGGGGACAGGGACAGGGCACAGCTGAGGGACAGGGGAAAGGGACAGGGGACAGCTGAGGGACAGGGGATCTCAGTGCCAGGCAAAGGGTAAAAAGGTGTCTTGGTTCTCAGGAATGGGAGTGCAGGGAGGTCTCAGGTTCATGGAAAAGAGGGCAGGGACATGGAGAGGTAGAAGGAGCTCCAGGGGTCCCTTGAGCCCAGGAAGAGGGCAGCCAGGGGCTTTCCCAAAAGGGGTTCCAGGGTGGGGACATCCCAGGATGTTTGGGAAGGGGCAGTTCAGGGGTCTCTGGTTTTGCACAGAGGTGGGGGCTGGGAAAGGCAGGAATGGGGATCCAAAGCATTCCAGGGCATCTAGGGTCAAGCCCATGGCAAGTTTGAGTCTGGGAGCCATGGGATGGCTGGGAAAAGGGGGACAGGGGTGTCCTGATGTCCAGGAATGGGGGATCCAGGGGGGTCCCTGTGCAGGATAAGGGGAGCAGGGGGTCCCGGTTCTGAGCAATGCCGGTTCAGGGTCCCGAGTGCCGGGGTCCCACCTCCTCTGGCCCCCCCAGGACTGCCCCCAGCCCCAGCGCTGGAGCCATCGCGCTGCTCCTCCTCACTCCCAGCATGATCCCAGGATGATCCCAGTAGAATTCGGTCACCCAGGAGCTGTCCAGTATGATGATCCAAGGATGGTTCCAGTCATTCTTTATTATGATGCAATTTGCCCCAGCACACTCCAGTTGGTCCCAGATGCTCCCACTTTGATCCAGTGTGTTCTCCAGCTCCCAGTTACCCCAAGCATAGCCCCAGTAACTCCCAGTATGACCCCATTATGATGCCAGTCTCTCCCAGCAGGGCCTCAGCCAGTCACCACACTTGCCCCCAGTTGCCCCCAGCATGGTCCCAGTTGCCCCCAGCACATTCCCAGGGGCTCCCAGTGTGGTCCCAGTCCCCACCTGCATGGTCTCAGACACTCCCAGTATATCCCAGTTGCCCTGAACATTCTCCTAGTCATTGCCAGGCACTCCCAGTTACCTCAGCGTGGTTCAGCTGCCCCCAGTTTTATCCCAGTCATTGCCAGGACATTCCAGTTGTCACCTGCATGCATTCTGTCATTCCCAGTTGCTCCCAGTTCCTCCCAGTGTGTGTTCAGGGAGCTCCCAGCATGGGCCTGCTAGCTCCCAGTAACCCCCAGTCAGGGTCCATTGACACCCACTATAATCCCATTCACTCCCAGTATGATACCAATGGCCCCAGTGTGATCCCAGTTGCCCCTGTCAGCATGACCTTGTAAATTCCAGTATGATCCTGTGACTCCCAGTCTCTCCCAGTATATCCCAGTCACCCCCAGCATGCTCCATTCACTCCCATTTTCTCACAGTTGCTTTTCAGCATGATTCCAGTTGGTCACAGCCACTCCCAGTCAATCCCAGTGTGATTCCAACCACCCTCAGTGTGATCCCAGACTCACCCAGCATGGATCCAACTCCTCCACCGTGATCCCACTATGATCCCAGTTGCTCCCAGAATAGTTCCAGTTGTTCCCAGTTCCTCCCAGTATGATCCCAGTTGTCCCTGGAATAGTTCCAGTCAGAAGGACAGAGACACCCCCAAACCCCCAGAAGGGCTGAACCTGGGATTTGGTTTGGGGCTGAGGATTTAGGAAGGGGCTGGAATTGGGGCTGGGATTGGATTTGGATTAAAGCTGGGATTGGGGTTAAGGCTAGATATGGCTTTAAGGCTGGGGTTGGGATTGGGTCTGGGGCTAGGGGAGTCTGGCACCAGGATGTGATTAAATACAGAACTGTGAGTGTGTTCAAACATGGAGCAAGATTGAGGCCAGGATCAGGGTCAGGTTTGGGACTGAGCTCACCCAGAGCCAGACAGGGGGGATGTCACTGTGGGAAGGTTTGGGGAAAATCCTGGATTGGGAAAAAACAAGGTGTGAATGCCTTCGGTTGGGGATTTCTCTTACCCAAGTCCATCTCTAGAAGTCACCGAATGTACATAAAAACCTCCAAAAAATCAAGACTGAATAAAAAAAAGCCACCAGGAGTTCCCACTATCCAGTCTCATTCCGCTGGCATTCCCCTGGCTCAGGGCTGCTGGGGATCACATGGGTCCTGGGCATCCCCCCTCTTCAGGGTCCTGCTTAGGGATGCTGTGTTGTTATTAGATTTCTAGAGTCCCATATTGTTGTTATCACATTTCTAGAGTCCCATACCTTCTCTTGGTGTTTTCTTATGGCTGCAGATCTTCGCAGCATGGACTCCTTCCTCTGCATGCAGTCCCTTATTAGTCAGGGCTGCTTCAAGGCTCTCCCTGACTGGCCAACCCACCCCCTTTTATCCCAGTTATCTTTACCAGCCACAGCTGCAGCCCAATGAAGGACATCGCAGCTGCAGCCCATCAAGAACAACTGGGACCTACTGGGGCAAGGCCTATATACAGATATTCAATTACAATACAGATATATTTTACTAGGACTCAAAGGCCACTTATACAATACATATATTTTCAAAGGCCACCTATAATGCTGGAGGGTTTTGGGGTCCCAGAGTCCCCCTCTCCAGCCTCTCCTCAATCTAGCCACTTGGGGTTCCCTCTTCTCACCACTACCCTGTCCTATGTAAGGGCAAATTTGGGAAAAACCCCCCCAAAAGTGGCTTCCACTAGAAAGCAGATTCAAAGCAGATTCCCCTAGCTGGTTGAGGAAAATATTTACTTAGAGAAAAGCAGAAAAAACCAGTTTATTTTACAGGCAAAGCATTCACTAGCAAAAAAAAACCAAGAACAATATTAAAAAATAAAATATCTTGCTGCTCCAAAAGAGATGACAAATTCAGAAAGTCCCTCTGTGGGCTGTAGCTCAGCTTACCCAGTCTCTTATCAGTCTCTTATCAGTCCCTCCAGCACTGGAAATGACCCTGCCAGGCTCGGCCTGGTGGGCCACAGGTGCGAGTTCCTGGTGCTTTATTGGGTGTTCAGTCCAGAGCAGGTTTAAACAGCTCCAAAGAAAAAGAAAAAGCACAGTCCAGGGAACTTCTCTGCCTCAGAGAGCTAAAAACTAACTAAAAGCAAAGGAGAGCTCTGTCCAGCTGTCTGTCTGTCTCTCCAGGAGCGGTCATATGGAGGAGTGAGTGCAGTTTCTGAAAACAAACTGCAGCTTCTTCCTCCTCCCCTTTGCTCTCAGAACCAGCCTTAAAGGTGCAGAACTCATTTCTGGGCTAAACGGACCGATGGGGTACGAGCATCATGAAGTCACCCCCCTGTCAGGATCAGGGGGTCCCGTTGTTGCCCCCTCATCTCCGGGCTGCCGGGGTCCCCAGCTCCCGAGTTTTTCATGGTGATATTTCCCCTCTCCCCACCCCAGGGCTCCCGTTCCACAGCCCCGGCTCTCACGGGGATCCCCAAAACCAATGTCCCGCCCCATCGGTACCGGGCCATGCCCACGTGGGCCCCCCCCGGACCCTCCCGAGGAGCAATTGCGACTCCTCTCCCCCAAAAAAAGCTCCTCTTAGGGAGCCCGGAGATATCCAGAGCCCTCTTTGGGGCTCGAGTCCGGGATCTGCCGGCTCTGAACACTGTGATAAATAGGTATGATTCGTGCTGATAAAATGGAAATAGTAATTGATACCTACCATTTAATAACATTTAATAATTAATATTTGGGAGAAATAAAAATAGTTAAAAGTTGTAATGCCAAAAGAAAAGAGGGAGAGAGGAGGGGCTCCACCCCCGCCTTCTGCAGATATTTACAAGGACAAGATCTACCATATAATAATAATTGGGAATAATAAAAATAGAATACCAAAGGAAGAGGGAGAGAGGAGGGGTTCCATCTCTCCCCCCCTCAGGCAGATGTTTCCAAGGCCTACAGGAAAGGCTGGGGAAGCAGATGCTAAAAATGAACAAGAACCTGGTTGGCTCCCAGGAAAATGTTAATTATAAGAGATTTATTGTTTTATACATAGATGTAGTGATATGTATTCTTGGCTTATATTATATCGGCTTGGTGCGCATGTGTAACCCAAAGGTGAATCAAAGGACAAAGAAGAAGACTGCAATTCTTCATCAATTAAGACCCCCAAAAACCTGTGTGACCACCGAACTGAGTGGTGGCGCATGCGCAATAAAGGTGTTCATGAGGGCGGAGATAGGTAGATGACGAACCGGAACTGAAGAATATGGTATTAACACATGGTATATAAGGGGGAATTTTCACTTGGCAACTTTGTACGGAGGGTGGCACGGGTCCAAAAGCCCCTGCACCTCTGCACGGTCATCCTTTGTTAACCTTTTGCGAATTATCCTTTATTTTAAGAACCAATTTATCAATTATTTATATAATTTTATAAATTTTTTAATTAAAATTAATTAAAATTCAAATATTGTTTATATTGTTTGGTTTTTATGAGGGGATAATTGGGCAAACATAACAATTTTTGGTGCCGAAACCTGGGAGATCTTAACTCCAGGGAGGTGAATAGCTTCTGGGAAGGAGCTCCCCACCAGACTTTTAAGTGGTCCCAAAGCTAGACCACTCTCCCTTGGGAAAAGAGAGAGTTTTATTACAATAACGCATAAGCAAATTAGTTATTGAAAGCGCAGAAGAAGCTCCCATCAGTGCCGGCTTACAGGAAAGAGAGAGTACCCATATAAAACTGCTTTGTGCACAAAGACCCTCGTGAGAAAAGGAGGCTGTGAGTACCACGGGGTTTTGGGTCTGGGGGCGGCTGTATGCATGTGTGAGTGTGTGTGGAGGTCTGAGACGGGGCTGGGCAGTCCCGGACCCCCTGACGCGAGAGGGACCTCCCAGTACTGTTGCTGCGTCCTCCGCGAGGAGGCCGGCCGGGAAAGGAGGGAAGTGAAAGAAAAGTGAACGAGTGGGGACCCCGGGAGGTTTAACCCAGGGGGGAGGAGAGGGTTCCTGGTCCAGGCACCTGTAAGAAAGTCCTTGGGCAGGAGAGAGTAGGGAGACTGAGGAGAGTGATTGAATAGGTTCAATTTCCTTGGAGGGGTTGGTAGCAGGCATTTTAGTATGTGATTAGATGGTGAGAGGACGGGGCTGATATATTGAGAAAGAGGCAGAGGTAGGAGTGGAACAAATAGATTACAGAGGGAAAAATAAGAGCAGGACAAGAAGATTAAAAAGGTAGGGTGAGAGAGTAGTAAGTGAGAAAGTTGAACCACGAGGTGAGTGTGGGGAACTAAGATTTTTCCTGGTACCGGGGATCTCTTAGTTTGTTGCCGCCAGAAATGGGTCAGGGAAAAAGTAAGTCCCTTGACCCAGGGGCTGTGGATTGTGTGAAGAATCCGCAGAAATTTAGAGTATCTGGGAACCGTGAGGGGGTTCTCAGGAAGGGAGCATTCCTCAGGACAGCCCACTGGGGATGATGATACGGTTTTGGGATGAATGGGAATCCCAAAAGGGAAAAAGTAAACAGAAAATGATTAAGTATTGCATGTTTGAATGGACAAAAGAAATGATCCAGAAAGATAATTTATATTGGCCCAAGTTCGGATCATTTGAGGATTGGATTTGCCAGGCTCTAAATATATATGTGAATTCAAAAGACCCTGTTAATCAGGAGGAGAGTGATGTATGCTTTATGCCTTATGGAGTCCTGTTGTTCAGAGGAGAAGTAAGTCTGTTGTTCAGAGGCAAGGACAGGGGACATAATATAGGAAAATCTACCCCCCCTTTGAGAATCAGAGGACCAGAACCAAAAAGATGAGTCAATGAAAATAAAAAGTGAAGAAGCAGAATGGTTAGAAAGATTCTGGGAAAAAGAGACTTGTAAATTATATTCAGGTATAGATACTGATACTGCAGTAGGGCAGGTTTCTTTTAAAAACTCAGTTTGTGAAACCAGATCTTGGGATTTTGACATCAGGAAGAAGCTGGAAAAATTAGAAGATTGGCAGGACAGGGACTTTCAAGAGTTACTATGAGAGAAGCACAAAGGATGTATGTCCGAAGAAATGAGCATCAAAAAAGGACGTCCCCAGCTAAATGGTTAAAAAATTAAAGAAAAAAAAAGCTTAAAGGAAAAACAGATGCCAGAATTTTAGTGGCAGCAGCAGTTCAAGAAAGTGCAGGCAGCTTTTGAATACAGAAAAATATGCAGGGAAAAACAAACAGCTGATGTCAGGATTTATTTTTAAGAACACAAGACCTGTGCAGATTTTTCCCGCCACAAAAAAAAAAGGACTTACAAAATTCTTGTCCTAATTTTAAAGGGTGCAGGACCCACCTGTTTTTATTGTCATAAAAGGGGCACCTGCAGAAAAATTGCAGAAAGAAGCAGCAAGATGAGAAAACTTCTCAGGAGAATCAGAGAGGTCAGGAGTTCTGTTCAATGAAGGGGACCAAAATGTCACCAGAAGAGGCTTTGATAAAGCTAAAAATAGGTCCTAATAGCGAAGAAGTTATATTTTTAGTAAATACAGGAGTTTCTCAGTCCACAGTGACAAAATTACCCCAGGGATGTGAGATAAGTTGTGAGAGAGTTCCAGTAGTCGGAATTACAGGAGAGGCTTTTCCCGTTCCTGTAATAAAAGGGTGCAAATTGAAACAGATGACAAATTTGGAGTAAATGATTTATTGTTGATACCAGAGGCTGAGAATAATTTGTTAGGCAGAGATCTAATAATAGCCTTTAAATTTATAGATAAAACCCTGTGAAGGAAAAACTTAAAATTTATTTTTTAACTGAAGAAGATAATCTGGAAATTAATGATACAGGTTGGCATTCGGGTGAAGTGGGAAAAAGCTTAGGGTAAAGGAGTCTGGTCCCTTAGTCCCTCCTGGTCAGCACAAGCCTGTGAATTTTATGCATTACTCCATGCATTACTAATACTAAAAGGGACAAGAAGGGACTATTTATACGGACTCCAAAACTTTTTGTAGTACATAAAAAAAAATTTGGAAGGAAAGGGACTTATAAACACTCAAGGGAAAGGGTTAGTACATGGAGAATTGATAATTCAGATACATGGGGAATTGATAATTCAGATACTTAAAGCTTTAAAAGGCTCAAAGAAAATAGATTAGTTCATGTAAAGGGACATCAGAGAGGGGGAGGGATATTAGAGTCAGAGAGAAATAATTTGACCAACGAAGAAGCAAAAAGAGCGACCTTAAAAAAAAGAGATAGTGAAATCATGATCTTACAAAAAAAAAAAAAATAGAAATTCAGCAAGAGACACTTAACCCTTCCACTAGCAGAACTGGCAGCTATAAAGAAATTAGGAGCAACATTTAAGGAGGCAAAGTGAGTTCTGCCTGATGGCAGGATTATAATGCCAAAATTAGTGGAATGTCAGATCTTAGATAACTTGCATAGACAGACACACTGGAGAACAAGAGCCTTTTATGAACACTTTTAAAATTTTTATGGGTATATAGAGATATCTGAAATTGGAAAACAAACTACCCAGAGGGTGTCTCACCTGTTAAAAAGTAACTAAGAAAGCGTTAAAGAGCCCTCCCTCTGGAGGATGCAAAAACAGCCTACAGGCCATTTGAAAAGATCCAGGTTGATTTTATAGAATTGCTTAAAGTGGGTTAATGAAAATATTTGTTTGTTATAGTAGATCAATTAACTCAGTGAGTTGAAGCATTTCCAGCAGCTCGGGCTACAGCTCAAATGGTGACTAAAATATTGTCGGAACATGTAATTCCAAGAATGTGAAAATATGGTGAAATTTAAGTTGATCTTTATTAACCCTGATTTATTAAGAAGGGATTAGGCATCCTGGAGTGGCTGCCGACCGCAATTCCCTTGAGCTCAGAGGCAGAAGAACGCCGGTGGAAAAGAATAAAAGAGACTTTCTTAATCGGTGGGAATGCCCTGAAAGGATCGAAGATCTCCTCTGGGGTCACCCACCAGCAACATTATCAGAATTGATTACAGAACTGCAATTCCAGCAACTGAGAGTGATAACACCTGTTGTTGAAAGAGTACAAGTAAAACGTTGGGAGCGCGGTAAACATGGTTTAGGGTGTCATCCATGGATATGTATTGCTTGTACACTTTGCTTTAATTTATGGTGGAGAGTAACTAAGAGGGAAAAGGTGAATTAGAGACAATTGATTTGCTTGTTTTGCTATGGTTATGTATTTAGCCAGCTAACTGTAGAACGCATTGCTAGTGATTTTTTTGGGATACCTCTGAGACTGGCAGACGGGACCCTTCCAGCAGCAGTGGGATTAGTAGAAAACTTAGATCAATTGGTTCTTGCTATATTGGCTATAGCACAAATAAGAGAACGAACAATTCATAATATTATAGACCAGTGTTTCATAATTGATAGTTGTTGATTAGGAAATCTTATTGTAGTTGGCATATCCCTGAAATTCTGAAAAATATAGATTTATGGTATTCCAGCCTAACCTTTGACCTGTTGTTTTCATTTTAATTATTTCTTCTTAACCAGCCAGTACTGGGAAATGGCATTTAAAAGGAGACAAGCAAACTCTGTGAGGCTATGGGTGCCAAGCAAATTAAAAGCAACAGTGACTAGATCCCAGAATATTACCTTTGCTACCGAGAAGACTGGCATCTCGGCCCTTGGTTGCAACCCAAGGGGCCTTGAGAAAGGTAGAAAAGTAGATTTCCTAAGGATTATTATTACTGTGATCATTCTGGTACCCTGGGCGATTGGTCAAAGCCAGAAAGCCACACTAGACAGAGTTTCGGCAATGAAAAAGCAAACAAGGCAAAAACCAAGTCCCAGCAATTTCAACATTTGTGACTATTGCAATCAACCTGTGTGGATTAGTCAAAAGAATTGGCTGAATTGTATAAACAGCTTAAACAGCACTACAAAGATTGGGACCTGCCAGCCTCAAATAAGAATCTGTTTGTTGGATTGATGCAAGAGATTGCTACAAAATTGGGAATATAAAGGATATAAGGGCACAGCTTTTTTAAATACAGCACGAATCAATGATCAAAAAGAGAAATGGGGGATTTGTGATAAATAGGTATGATTCGTGCTGATAAAATTGAAAGAATAATCAATATTGGCACCATAATTAATATTTGGGAATAGATAAAATGGTTAAAAGTTGTAATGTTAAAAGAAGAGAGGGAGAGGAGGGACTCCACCCCCCCCACTCCAGCAGATGTTCACAAGGACAGGGCCTACCATATAAGAATTACTATTTCAGAATAATAAAAATAGTTAAAAGTTGTAATACCAAAAGAAGAGAGGGAGAGGAGGGGCTCCACCCCCTCCGGCAGATGTTCACAAGGACAGGAGGAAGAAGCTGAAGATACAGATGCTAAAAATGAACAAGAACCTGCTGGGTCCCAGAAAAATGCTAATTATAAGGGATTTATTGCTTTGATATGTAGATGCAGCGATATGTGCTCTTGGCTTACATTGTACTGGCTTGGTGCGCATGTGTAACCCAAAGGTGAATTAAAGGACAAAGAGGAAGACTACGAAATCTTCATCAGACGACCCCCAAAGACTTGTGCGACCACCGAACTGAGTGGTGGTGCATGCGCGGTGAAGGTGTTAATGAGGGCAGAGATAGGCAGATGACGAACCGGAATTGAGAGAATATGGTATTAACACATGGCATATAAGGGGAGAATCTTCACTTGGCAAGCTAGTATGTGATGTGGCAAGGGTCCAAAAGCCCTGCACTCCGTACCCCGAGGTTATCTTTTGCTTATGCACTATTATGAGAACCAAATTATCCCTTCTTTATATATTTTCTAAATTATTCAATTAAAATTGCTACTATCTCAAATATTGTTTGGTTTTTTTTTTTTTTTGAGGGGATAATTGGGCAAACATAACAATACATACATTCCTCCAAATCACCAACTCTTGGTCCGGCACCACCTTTTAGAATACTCAATCTTCAGTTCATCAAGAGGAGAGGAGTCTTTCTTGTACCATAGGCTTTCCCTGGAAACACTGTTGAAATTTCGTGTGCTTCCATGTCACTTATAGCACCGCTTGGAGATCCTTTGCTATCATGACATCTTTCTGTGGTCAGTGCTCTCACCACTGAACATGGACCAGAGCTGCTTGTAGGGTTGCTTTTCAAGGATGTCTTGTCTCATTCTAAAAAAGGCACAGTCTCTCTTTCAGGACACCTGTCCCCCCCACATTTTTGCACCCCCTGGGGCTGAGGGGTAGTCACACTGAACCCTCTTGGTTCTGGTTCTGAGGCACTGCCTCTCCTTAAATGCAGTCTCTGTGTCACAGGAAAAAGAAAAATGGTTCCGTTTATGGCCACACAAGAAAAGTCCAGCCAACAGGCCACTCCATCATCTCCCCTCCACTCAAGGTTCTTTTCACATTTCTTGCTCAGACTCTCAACCCTTGCTCAGTTCCTTCTTCATCTTTCACTCCATCTCCCTTCCAGGAAAAGTCAATGCTCTGCAAAGTTTTCATTGTCCACAAAGGGTTAAAAGCTCCCACAAGCGGCTGGACACATCGCTGCCTCCTTCCCCCACCCCCTCGCAGCAGGCCGGCTGTGCCGGCAGCACATGATATCAAATTTAACAGTCCCAAGGACCAGCGCTCTCTCTCCGTCCCCTGAGGGGGCGCTGCCCGGTGTCTCTCTTCCACCCTTCCACCCTCGAGGGAGCCAGGCCAGGCCTCCCCCCATCTCTGTCCCAGGCCTGGCCTACCTCATGGCCTCGTGGCTTTCCCTTCCCCCACCCAGCAGCAGACACTGGGCAGGGGAGGTCTGACCTTTCCTTTGCCGAAGTCCCAAGAGAACTTCCCGGAGAGCAGCCCTGCTTTTTAACCCCTGTGTGTTCTCAGAAGCGTATCCAAATCTCAGTGGTCAATTCAAGTGCTAATACCAAAATCTGAGCACTCATTGGTGTGACCACAGCATCCCAGAATTCCTGTCAAACCACATCAGTGGGGGATGCTGGCAGTGATGGCATTTGTGTCCCCAGGTCACCATTGCCTGGGGTGGAGCCCTGCTCACCTGGGCACAGATGAACACCCAGCTGCCCGTGGGAAGCAAGGTATGAATTCCTGCTTTTGCTTCCTTGCGCAGCTTTTCCTTCCCCGATGGACCCATCTGTGTCTGAGCCCAGCAGTTTGGTCTCTTTGTCTCTTTCACTCCCTGGATTCTCCCCCATGGGGGGCTCCAGGGAACGGGGCCTGAGGCCAGAGAGAGAGACAGGAGAGATGGAGCTGTGCACTGCTGCCGTGGCCACAAGCAGGGCACCCTCAGTCCATGAATGAAATCAGGCACAGAAACGGGCAGATGTGATTTTACACCCTTCCCTGCTGTCTGCATTTCCTGCAAGCTTCCTGCAGTGTTGCTGGAAATATTTTTGTACTTTTTCAGGTGATTTACACAACACCTCACAGGACACACAGGATCAGGAGAATTATGTGATTTACCATGAATTCATGTCCCTTAAAAATACCAAGGCTCTCATTGATCAGTTACTGTTTGAGTCTAGAAGTGGGCAGTACAAACTTCAGTTTTTCACTTTCAGGTGCTCATGGGAAGGCACAGCATATTCTTCCAGATCTTTGCACAATATTTGTGAGCTACACACAATAACAAATCTCATTTACCTCACTGCTCAACAGCTCAACATAAGAAACCCAAACTACTGGCCTATCCCTAAGACTACACAAAAAGAATAAAACAAATATGGTTTGCTTCCCACTTCAGCTGAATTTGGGATTTTTGATTTTTCATTATATTTTAAGATGTGCTTGTAGTTTTCTTGTTATGTCTAGGCTCTGAAGTAGGGTTTGTCATTGTTGTGAAACCAAGATTAATCAAGGATTAATACAGAAATAGATGTTCTAATCTATCCTTGCACTTCTGCTGGTCCCTAGGAAGGCTGGTGGGTGATTTCTGTCTGTGTTCAAATATTTAAAGCAACAACAAATAGTCCCACACTTTGTATTTCAGATAAAAAATTTAATGGCATCTTAACATTGTTTTCACCATCTTATAATGTGCATATTTTACTCCTTCTGAAGCTGAAATATTTTTAAATACAAGTCATTCTACTGAAATTTTAGAAGTTTCAAAACCATTTTAACATACTGAAAACAAAACAGTCTAAAAGACAGGTCTAACAGCCATTAAACTGCAGGAAAAAGCAAGAGGACTTCAGGTAAAAGTACGTACATTTAACAGCTACATTTCTTCCACTAAGTATTTATGTGTTAAGAAAAACAGAGTAAATTTAAAAGAATGGAAGTTCTTTAAAACCAGACTTTCTAATGCCAGAAACAGCTTTGAAACAACTTTCTATGTAGTTCTATTTATTTCAAAATTTAAAACTGGCCAATTTGTGTCCCAACATTTTGAAGAACCAGGGAGGAAAGGTGGAAAATGCTCTGCAGGGGTTGCAGTTATAGATCTATAAAGTTCATATGTGTAAAGGAATGAACATAGTATTAAACACACTGAGTATGACAGAAAAATGCAACAAAGTACTAACTCTAAGAGAAAAACAACCCTGCAAGCAATGCCAGGGCACTGGGTGTTTCTGCATTTTAAGAAAAGAACTTTACAACATCTTTAATTTTCCTTTTCCTGTCCGTTTTGGAGAGCGCAGTCCAGCCCGCCTCGCGCATTCTCCTCATGGTTTTGAGTTTCAGATCAGAGCCTGGAGATTTCACACTGCATGGAGCTGGGCTCTAGGAAGGAAAATAAAGCCATCATTAGTTTCTGTAAACAATCTGATTAAGTGTTTGGTTTAATCTTAGGAAAGGCTAACATACCTTTTTTGGTGCTGAGAAATGTAACTGTGAAGCTTGTGGATAATCTTTGTACAAATTTTTAAACATTTCTTCCTCCGAGACTATGCTCTAATGAATGAACAGTTAAAAGTTAGTTACCTAGTCATGCTATGTTAAAAAATACTTTTTTTCCCCTAAGGATATTAAACTATAAAAAAAAAAAAAAAAGTTAAGATGTCATTATGAGGCATAACAGTTCAATAAAAAAGAATCTTAATTATGTACATACAACTACAATTCCAGAAAGAACCAATAAAAGTAAAATATACACATAAATATTGGCTTGAATGGGAGGCCCAAACTGTTTATTTTCATTCTCAGCCCCAGCAGTGAGCACAGAAGCTGCTCAGCACAGGATTTGGTCTCTGACTCTTACCAGGAGGTGGGGTGTGCTCAGAGCTGTCTGACTGGGTGTCCAGCTGCACAAGCACTTTCTTTTTTTCCTGCTGCCTGCTCTGCAGGCAGGTTTGTGCTTCTTCCACTCTGCATTTTATCCATTGGAGGAGTCTTTATAACATATGTCTGGGAAAAGGAAATGTTTTATTTTTAGATTATATTTTATGGGGTAAGTATGGAATCTAAAGCCAAACTCAGGACCCAGTTTACAGTCAGAGTGTCCAGAAATTCACCTGAGAGAAATGGTGGAACTCATCTTTCCATCCAAAC
>JALJVW010000213.1:34511-102077 GCA_024865655.1 Emberiza elegans | reverse complement strand
AGCTAAAATCGTCCTCAGAGCAAAGTTATCTTTTTAGTGGATACAGGGTTTCTCAGTCAACAGTGGCAAAATTACTGCAAGAATGTGAGATAAGTCGTGAGTAAGTTCCAGTAATTGGAATTATGGGAGAGGCTTTCCCTGTCCTATAATTAAGGAGTTAATTGAAACAGATGACAAATTTGGAGTAAATGATTTATTGTTGATACCGGAGGCTGAGAATAATTTGTTAGGCAGAGATCTAATAATAGCCTTAAATTTACAGATAAAACCCTGTGAAGGAAAACTTGAATTTTATTCTTTAACTGAAGAAGATAATCTGGAAATGAATGATATGGGTTGGCATTCGTGTGAAGTGGAGAAGAGCTTGGGTTAAAGGAGTCTGGTCCCCTTAGTTCATTGCAGTCAGCACAAGCCTGTGAACTTTATGCATTACTCAAGTGCATTATTAATACTAAAAGGGTGAGAAGGGACTATTTATACAGACTCCAAATATGCTTTTAGTATAGTACATACTTTTAGAAAAATTCGGAAGGAAAGGGACTTAGAAACACTCAAGGGAAAGGGTCAGCACACAGGGAATTGATAATTCAGATACTTGATGCTTTAAAAGGCTCAAAGAAAATAGCAGTAGTTCATGTAAAGGGACACCAGAGAGGGAGGGATATTAGAGTCAGAGGGAATAATTTGGTCGATGAAGAAGCAAAAAGAGCGATCTTAAGAAAAGAGTCTGAAATCATGACCATTACAAAAAATAGAAATTCAGCAGGAGACACTTTCCCTTCACTAGCAGAACTGGCAGCTATAAGGAAATTAGGAGCAACATTTAAGGAGTGAAAGTGGGTTTTTCCTGATGGCAGGGTTATGATGCCAAAAACCAGTGGCACATTAGATAACTTGCATAGACGGACACACTGGGGAACAAGAGCTCTTTGTGATGACTTTTTAAAATTTTATGGGTGTATAGAGAGATCTGAAATTGGAAAACAAATTACCCAGAGGGTGTCTCACCTGTTAAAAGTAACTAAGAAAGTGTTAAAGAACCCTCCTCCTCTGGATGATGAAAAACAGCCTACAGGCCATAGGGAAAAATATCCAGGTTGATTTTATAGAATTGCCTAAAAGTGGGTTGGTGGAAATATTTGTTATTATAATAGATCAATTAACTCAGTGAGTTGAAGCATTTCCAACAGCTGGGCTACAGCTCAAATGGTGACTAAAATATTGTTGGAACATGTAATTCCAGGAATGTGAAAATATGGTGAAATTTAAGTTGGTCTCTATTAACCCTGATTTATTAAGAAGGAACTAGGCATCCTGGAGTGGCTGCTGACTGCAATTCCCTTGAGCTCAGAGGCAGAAGAACACTGGTGGAAAAGAATAAAAGACTTTCTTAATCGGTGGGAATGCCTGAAAGGATCGAAGATCTCCTCTGGGGTCACCACTAGCAACATTATCAAATTGATTACAAAACTGCAATTCCAGCAACTGAGAGTGATAACGCCTGTTGTTGAAAGACTACAAGTAAAATCAGAGGGGGGCGCAGTAAACATGGTTTAGGGTGTCATCCATGGATATGTATTGTTTCATACTTTGTTTTAATTCATGGTGGAGAGTAACTAAGAGGGAAGAGGAGAGACAATTGATTTGCTTGTTTTGCTATGGTTATGTATTTAGCCAGCTAACTGTAGAACATTGCTAGTGATTTTTGGAATACCTTTGAGACTGGGGGATGGGACCCTTTCAGCAGCAATTAAATTAGTAGAAAACTTAGATCAGTTGGTTCTTGCTACATTAAGCCAAATATAATTCATAAATAAGAACAAACAATTCATATGTATAGACCAGTGTTTCATAATTGATAGTTGTTGATTAGAAAATAAAAATCTTATTGTGGTTGGCATATCCACAAAATTCTGAAAATATAGATTTATGGTATTCAGCCTAACCTTTTTCCTGCTGTTTTCATTTTAATTATTTTTTTTAACCAGCCAGTACTGGGAAATGGCATTTAAAAGGGGACAAGCAAACTCTGTGGGCTATGAGTGCCAAAGGAAACTAAAAGCACCAGTGACTAGATCCCTGGATATTACCTTTGCTACCGAGAAGACTGGCATCTCGGCCCTTGGTTGCAACCCAAGGGGCCTTGAGAAAGGTAGAAAGGCAGATTTCCTAAGGATTATTTTTCACTGTGATCATTCTGGTACCCTGGGCGATTTGTCAAAAGCCAGAAAGCCACACTGGACAGAGTTTCAGCAACAAAAAAGCAAACAGGGCAAAAACCAAGTCCCAACAATTTCAACATTTGTGACTATTGCAATCATCCTGTGTGGATTAGGAAAAGATGGGCTGAATTATATATGGCTTAAATAGCACTACAAAAGATTGAGATCTGCCAGCCTCAAAGATGTCTGTTTGTTAAATTGAAGGAAAGGTATTGGTGCAAAATTTGGGATAATAAAGGATATCAGATCCCAGTTTTCAATACAGCCCTCAATGATCAAAAAAAGAAATTCTTTTTGTTTTAAAAGATATGAGAGATGAACCAAATATAGGCATAATCAATATTG
The DNA here is from genome assembly GCA_024865655.1 of Emberiza elegans. Lineage (NCBI taxonomy): Eukaryota > Metazoa > Chordata > Aves > Passeriformes > Fringillidae > Emberiza > Emberiza elegans. Next base: position 99,510 of record JALJVW010000213.1, on the reverse strand, counting down.
GTACCGTAAAATATTTGGGAATAAGTAAAATCAAAGTTGAAATGTTAAAAAAAGAGAATGGAGGAAGAACAGGAGAAAATGTTCAAAAAGAACAGGCTGAAAAATAAACATACAGATGCTAAAAATTTGGCAAAAAAAAAAACCTTAAAACCTCGAATAAAATCTGTTTGGGGGTTGATCCTATGTAGATTGCTACAGGATTGGGATTATCCAAATGTTAGGATTTGTGGATGCTAAAAATGGCTGAAAGATGACCTTGGGTCCCAATTCTTCTCCAGAACAATTTTAAAAATGGAACCACACCCAAATTTCTGGAACATTGAAAGTAGTAACCTGAAGGATGAATTGGTAAACCATCAAGTAATTTGAATCATTTGTGTAACACAAAAATTCTTTATTAAAGTAGTAGGGCATACGGGTTGTAAATCCACATTGGTGGTCAATATAGATAATCATTCAAAAGTGGTGGTGACCTACAAAGAGTGTTAATGGATTTTGGGGACCAGGTAAAAAGAATAAATTGTGAAATGGGATGAACACATTACGGGATTATGCTGGTACAGAAGTCCTGGAGCAGGCCCCTGGTCCAATCCATCAACATTGCTCTGTGGTCTTCTGGGGAGCAATGGAGAAAACTGGTAAGAAATGAAAGCCCCAGATGGGATTTACTGATTTTGGCTAACAAGCCCCGTGAGTTTTCAAAGGGGGGAGGACAAATTTAAATGCAGAAAGAATTGGGCAGTGGTATGGTGTTGCAACATGGGCTCAAGATGGGTCATGCGATCTCGGACCCCAATTTACCTTTTGGATAATGGCGTGGTGGTGTCAAATTACACCCGCATTTGCTCAAAAATGTTGGCCAGACAATATGCATACCAGCGACCATTTGTGAATCAAAACACTCTGCCCTACAAATATCATGCAGAAGAAGGAGGAGTTTCTGGCTCTTGGGGTGGCTGGCTTTAACTTCTTCAATTGGAGCCTCTAGCGGTGGATGAACTTTTACTCATTCACCTTCTGGCTCTAGGTGTGGCTGGCCTTTTACTTGTTTCTTTGGCTCTAGAGCTGGCTGTCTTTCTACTTCTTTAATTAAGCTGGTGTGGCTGGTTTTACTTCTTTCTTGCTGGTTGTGGGGTGGCTGGTTTTACTTCTTCTCTTGCTGGCTGGGGTGGCTTTTTACTTGTTCACTTTCTGGCTCTAGGGGTTGCTGGGTTTTACTTGTTCACTCTTCCTCTGGCTCTAGGGAGCTTTGTCTTGGCTTTCACTTGGTGTCCCAAAACTTTCCCACTTGTTCACTTGCTGGCTCTAGGTGTGGCTGGGTTTTTACTTGTTCTCTTGGCACCTCTAGGGATGGTGTGGCTAGGTTTTTATTTGTTCTTTTAGTTGGCTCTAGGGGTGGCTGGCTTTTTACTTGTTCACTTGCTGGCTCTAGGGATGGCTGAGAGTTTTTACTTTCTGTTCTAGGGCTGGACAATTTTTACTTGTTCACTTTCTGGCTCTTGGGTGGCTGGCCTTTTTCTTCACTTGGTCTGCCTCTAGGGGTGGCTGGCTTTTTTACTTCTTCACTTGGGTGGCTCTAAAATGGCTGGGCTTTTACTTGTTCACTTGGTGCCTCTAGAGGTGGCTGGCTTTTTACTTCCATGGCTCTAGGGGTGGCTTTTTTTTTTAATTTGTTGCTGGTGGCTCTAGGGGTGGCTGGTTTTCTCCTTGTTCACTTTCTGGCTCTAGGGGTGGCTGTTTTACTTGTTCACTTTCTGGCTCTTGGGTGGCTGGCTTTTTTCTTCTTCACTTTCTGGCTCTGGGGTGGCTGAGCTTTTTACTTCTTCACTTGCTGGCTCTAGGGGTGGCTGGCTTTTTTTACTTGTTCACTTTCTGGCTCTAGGGGTGGCTGAGGTTTTTACTTGTTCACTTTCTCATCTAGGGGTGGCTTTTGGCTTTGGCACTTTCTTGTTCTTGGGATGGCTGGGTTTTTACTTCTTGCTCTGGCTCTGGGGTGGGGTTTTTACTTGTTCACTTTTGGCTCTAGGGGTGGCTGGGTTTTTACTTCTTCACTTGGTGGCTCTAGGGGTGGCTTTTTTTACTTCTTCACTTTCTGGCTCTAGGGGTGGCTGGGTTTTTACTTGTTCACTTTCTGGCTCTAGGGGTGGCTGGCTTTTTTTTACTTGTTCACTTGGTGCCTCTAGGGTGGCTGGCTTTTTATTTCTTTCACTTTCTGGCTCTAAGGTGTGGCTGGTTTTTTACTTGTTCACTTGCTGGCTCTAGGGGTGGCTGGCTTTTACTTGTTCACTTTCTTCTGGCTCTAGGGGGTGGCTGGCTTTTTACTTCTTCACTTGCTGGCTCTAGGTGGCTGAGCTTTTTACTTTTTCTGTGCCTTTAGGGTTGCTGGGGTTTCTTGTTCACCTGGCTTTTTTAACTTCCATGATCTAGGGGTGGCTGAGCTTTTTACTTCTTCACTTGTGGTGGCTCTAGGTGTTGCTGAGATTTTCTTGTTCACTTTCTGGCTCTAGGCATGGCTGGGTTTTTTACTTCTTCTAGCTGCCTCTAGGGGTGGCTGGCTTTTTACTTCTTCACTTAGTGGCTGTAGGGGTGGCTGGCTTTTTACTTCTTCACTTGCTGGCTCTAGGGATTGCTGAGTTTTTACTTGTTCAATTGGTGGCTCTAGGGGTGGCTGGCTTTTTAGTTTTTCAATTGCTGGCTCTAGGCGTGGCTTGCTTTTTACTTCTTCACTTTCTGGCTCTAGGGCTGGCTGAGGTTTTTAGGTTCATCTTTCTGGCTTTGGGGGTGGCTGAGGTTTTTACTTGTTCATTTTCTGGCTCTAGGGGTGGCTGAGGTTTTACTTGTTCACTTTCTGGCTCTAGGGGTGGCTGGATTTTTTTACTTGTTCATTTTTCTGGCTCTAGGGGTGGCTGGCTTTTTTACTTCTTCACTTTCTGGCTCTAGGGGTGGCTGGCTTTTTACTTGTTCACTTTCTGGCTCTAGGTGTGGCTGGCTTTTTACTTGTTCACTTTCTGGCTCTAGGGGTGGCTGGCTTTTTACTTGTTCTTTCTGGCCTCTAGGGGTGGCTAACCTTTTTTTTGTTCACTTGTTCCTCTAGGGGTGGCTGGTTTTTACTTGTTCACTTCCTGGCTCTAGGGGTGGCTGGCTTTTTTACTTGTTCACTTTCTGGCTCTAGGGGTGGCTGGCTTTTTACTTCTTCACTTTCTGGCTCTAGGGGTGGCTGGGTTTTTACTTCTTCACTTTCTGGCTCTAGGGTGGCTGGCTTTTTACTTGTTCACTTTCTGGCTCTAGGGGTGGCTGGCTGGCTCTTTTTACTTCTTCACTTTCACTCTGGCTCTAGGGATGGCTGTTTTTACTTGTTCACTTTCTTCCTCTAGGGGTGGCTGGCTTTTACTTGTTCACTTGGTGGCTCTTGCTGGCTTTTTACTTCTTCACTTGGTTCCTAGGGGTGGCTGGCTTTTTACTTGTTCACTTTCTGGCTCTAGGGGTGGCTGAGGTTTTACTTGTTCTCTTTCTGCCTCTAGGGGTGGCTGGGCTTTTTACTTGTTCACTTTCTGGCTCTTGGGGTGGCTGAGTTTTTACTTGTTCACTTTCTGGCTCTAGGGGTGGCTGACTTTTTTACTTGTTCACTTTCTGGCTCTCACGTGGCTGGCTTTTTACTTGTTCACTTGTTGGCTCTAGGGGTGGCTGAGGTTTTTACTTCTTCACTTTCTGGCTCTTGCTGGGTGGCTTTTTACTTGTTCCCTTTCTGGATCTAGGGTGGCTGGCTTTTTACTTCTTCACTTCTGCCTCTAGGGGTCTGGCTTCTTCACCCATGCCTCTAACTGGTGGTTTTTTTTACTTGTTCACTTGGTGGCTCTAGGGGTGGCTGGCTTTTTACTTCTTTCATTTCTGGCTCTAGGGGTGTGGCTGGGTTTTTACTTCTTCACTTTCTGGCTCTTGGGGTGGCTAGTTTTTTACTTTTCTCTTGCTGGCTTTGGGTGTGGCTGGCTTTTTACTTCTTCACTTGCTGGCTCTGGGGTGGCTGTGATTTTACATAATTTCACTTTCTGGCCTCTAGGGCTCCTGAGGTTTTACCTTTTCACTTGGCCTCTTTTGGCTCTTTTCTGGCTTTACAGTGCAGCTTGTTCCTTGCTTGTTCTAGGGTGGCTGAGCTTTTACTTGTTCACTTGTTGGCTCTTAGGGTGGCTGGCTTTTTTACTTGTTCACTTTCTGGCTCTAGGGTGTGGCTGCTTTTTACTTGTTCACTTTCTGGCTCTAGGGGTGGCTGGGTTTTTACTTCTTCACTTTCTGGCTCTAGGTGTGGCTGGCCTTTTTTACTTTCACTTTCTGCCTCTAGGGGTGGCTGAGCTTTTTACTTGTTCACTTTCTGGTTCTCTTGGGGTGGCTGGCTTTTTACTTGTTCACTTTCTGGCCTCTAGGGGTGGCTGGCTTTTTACTTCTTCACTTCCTGGCTCTAGGTGTGGCTGGGTTTTAACTTGTTCCTTTCTGGCTCTAGGGGTGGCTGGCTTTTTACTTCTTTCACTTGCTGGCTCAGGGGTGGCTGGTTTTTTTACTTGTTCACTTTCTGCCTCTAGGTGTGGCTGGCTTTTTACTTGTTCACTTTCTGGCTCTAGGGATGGCTAATTTTTACTTGTTCACTTTCTGGCTCTAATGGCTGGCTTTTTTTTCTTCACTTTCTCTCTGGCTTAGGTGTGGCTGGCTTGCCCATCACCCTGGCTCTGGATTGTGGCTGGCAGTTTTACTTGTTCCTTGCTGGCTCTAGGGTGGCTGGCTTTTTACTTCTTCACTTTCTGGCTTTAGGGGTGGCTGGGTTTTTACTTCTTCACTTCTGCCTTTAGGGGTGGCTGGCTTTTTTACTTGTTCACTTTGTGGCTCTAGGGGTGGCTTTTTTTTACTTGTTCACTCCTGGCTCTAGGGGGTTGCTTCTTAATTTTTTTCATGTGGCTTTTTACTTTTCTGGCTTAGGGCTGGCTGAGGTTTTTACTTGTTCACTTTCTGGCTTTAAATGGCTGGCTTTTTTACTTCTTCACTTTCTGGCTCTAGGGGTGGCTGAGCTTTTACTTCTTCACTTTCTGGCTCTAGGGGTGGCTGTGGTTTTTACTTGTTCACTTCTGCCTCTAGGGGTTGGCTGAGCTTTTTACTTCTTCACTTTCTGGCTCTAGGGGTGGCTGGCTTTTTACTTCTTCATTTTGGCTCTAGGGATGGCTGAGTTTTTTACTTGTTCTTTTCTTCCTCTAGGGGTGGCTGGCTTTTTACTTGTTCACTTTCTGGCTCTAGGGGTGGCTGGCTTTTTACTTCTTCACTTTCTGGCTCTAGGGGTGGCTGTTCTTTTTACTTGTTCACTTTCTGCCTCTAGGGGTGGCTGTTTTCTTTTTACTTTTCACTTTCTGGCTCTTTCTTCCTCTGTGGCTGTGGCTGGTTTTTACTTCTTCACTTTCTGGCTCTAGGGGTGGCTGGCTTTTTACTTGTTCACTTCTTGTTCTTGGCTCTTAGGTGGCTGACTTTTTTTACTTGTTCACTTTCTGGCTCTAAGGGTGGCTGGCTTTTTACTTTTTCACTTGGGCTTCCTCTGCCTCTGGCTTTTTTTTACTTCTTCACTTTCTGGCTCTAGGTGTGGGTGGCTGGGTTTTTTACTTCTTCACTTGGTGGCTCTAGGGGTGGCTGGGTTTTTTACTTCTTCACTTTCTGGCTCTAGGTGTGGCTGGCTTTTTTTACTTGTTCCTTTTTGGCTCTAGGGTGGCTGACTTTTTACTTGTTCAGCACTGGCTGTGTTTCACTTCTTTCCTCCTCTAGGGCTGGCTGACTTTTTTTTTTTGGTTTCCTTCTGGCTTTTGGGTGTGGCTGGGTTTTTACTTGTTCACTTTCTGGCTCTAGGGTGGCTGGCTTTTTACTTCTTCACTTTCTGGCTTTGGGATGGCTAGGGTTTTTTTACTTGTTCACTTGGTGGATCTAGGGGGATTGGCTGGCTTTGGCTTTTTACTTCTTCTTCTGGCTGGCCAGGGGTGGCTGAGCTTTTTACTTGTTCACTTTCTGCCTCTAGGGATGGCTGATGTTTTTTTTCTTCACTTTTCCTCTAGGTTCCTCAGGTTTTACTTGTTCCTTCTTGGCTGTTAATTTTTTACTTCTTCACTTTCTGGCTCTAAGGGTGGCTGAGGTTTTACTTGTTCACTTTCTGCCTCTAGAAATGGCTGGGTTTTTTACTTGTTCACTTGCTGGCTCTAGGGGTGGCTGAGATTTTTACTTCTTCACTTTCTGGCTCTGGGGTGGCTGGTTTTTTACTTGTTCACTTTCTGGCTCTAGGGGTGGCTGGCTTTTTTACTTGTTCACTTTCTGCTCTAGGGGTGGCTGGCTTTTTACTTGTTCACTTTCTGGCTTTAGGGGTGGCTGGCTTTTTACTTGTTCACTTTCAACCTAGGGGTGGCTTCTTGGCTTTCTTTGGCTGGGTTTTTACTTGTTTCTTTCTGGTTCTAGGTGTGGCTGGGTTTTTACCCTGGCTCTTCACTGGCTTTTTCTTTTTAGGGGGTGGCTGATCTTTTTACTTCTTCACTTTCTGGCTATGGTTGCTGCTGGCTTTTACTTGTTCACTTGGTGGCTCTAAAGTGGCTGAGCAACTTTTTTCACTTCTGGCAGGATCTGGGGCCAGGGACCTCTGGGCTCTAGGTTGGTGGCTTTTTTTTGTTCCTTAAAGGACTGTGGCTGGCTTTTTACTTGTTCACTTTCTGGCTCTAGGGATCCTGGTTTTTCTTGTTCTTGCTGCCTCTATTGTGGCTGGTTTTTACTTGTTCACTTTCTGGCTCTAGGGGTGGCTGGCTTTTTACTTGTTCAAGCCCTGGCTCTAGGGTGGGTGCTTTTTTTTTTCTTTAAACTTTCTTCTCTTGTACTTCTTTCTTTTGGCTCTTGTGGCTGGCTTTTTCTTCTTCACTTTCTGGCTCTAGGGTGGCTGAGCTTTTTACTTCTTCACTTTGATTTTTTGGACTTTTTACTTGTGGCTCCTTCAACTAGGGCCTGGCTGGGTTTTTACTTGTTCACTTTCTGGCTCTAGGGGTGGCTGGCTTTTTACTTGTTCACTTTCTGGCTCTAGGGGTGGCTGGATTTTTACTTCTTCACTTGCTGGCTCTAGGGGTGGCTGAGGTTTTTACTTCTTCACTTGCTGGCTCTAGGTGTGGCTGGCTTTTTACTTCTTCACTTGCTGGCTCTAGGGGTGGCTGGGTTTTTTACTTGTTCACTTTCTGCATCAATTAGGGCATGAGTGGCTGGTTTTTTTACTTGTTCACTTTCTGGCCTCTAGGGATGGCTTAGCTTTTTACTTGTTCACTTTGCATTTTGTGGCTGAGGTTTTTACTTGTTCACTTTCTGGCCTCTAGGGGTGGCTGGTTTTTTACTTGTTCACTTTCTGGCTCTAGGGGGTGGCTGAGCTTTTTACTTCTTCACTTTCTGGCTCTTGGTGTGGCTGTTTTTTTACTTGTTCACTTTCTGGCTCTAGGGGTGGCTGGCTTTTTACTTCTTCACTTTCTGGCTCTAGGGGTGGCTGGGGTTTTTACTTCTTCCTTTCTGGCTCTAGGGGTGGCTGAGAGTTTTTTACCTTGTTCACTTGCTGCCTCTAGGGGTGGCTGGCTTTTTTCTTGTTCACTTTCCCTCTCTGGGGTGGCTGGCTTTTTACTTGTTCACTTTGTGGCTCTAGGTGCTTGGCTTTTGGCTTTTTACTTGTTCACTTTCTGGCTCTAGGGGTGGCTGTTTTTTACTTCTTCACTTGCTGGCTCTAGGTGTGGCTGGCTTTTTACTTCTTCACTTGCTGGCTCTAGGGGTGGCTGAGGTTTTACTTCTTCACTTGGTGGCTCTAGGGGTGGCTGGCTTTTTACTTGTTCACTTGCTGGCTCTAGGGGTGGTGGCTGGCTTTTTACTTGTTCACTTTCTGGCTCTTGGGATGGCTGGATTTTACTTCTTCATTCCATTCTCCTTCCAATGGCTGTGGAACCAAAACTTTGGCTCAAAAGTGCTGGCTTTTACTTGTTAACTTTCTGCCTCTAGGGGTGGCTTTTTTTTTTTTACTTGTTCACTTTCTGGTCTGGGGTGGCTGGCTTTTTTACTTGTTCACTTTCTGGCTCTAGGGGTGGCTGGCTTTTCCTTCACTTTGCTCTGGGGTTGCTGGGTTTTACTTCTTCTCTTGGTGGCTCTGCTTTGGCTGGCTTTTTTACTTGTTCACTTTCTGGCTCTAGGGATGGCTGAGCTTTTACTTGTTCCTTTCTGCCTCTAGGTGGGTGGCTCCCTTTTACTTGTTCACTTTCTGGCTCTGGGTGGCTGGCTGGCTTTTTACTTCTTCACTTTCTGGCTCTAGGGGTGGCTGGCTTTTACTTGTTCACTTTCTGGCTCTAGGGGTGGCTGCTTTTTACTTCTTCACCTGGCTGTTTTTTTATTTGTTCCTTTTTGGCTCTTTGGCTGGCTTTTTACTTCTTTCTTCTGGCTCTAGGTGGCTGGCTTTTTTACTTGTTCACTTTCTGGCTCTAGGGGTGGCTGAGTTTTTACTTCTTCACTTTCTGGCTCTAGGGGTGGCTGGCTTTTTTACTTCTTCACTTTCTGGCTCTAGGGTGGCTGGCTTTTTACTTGTTCACTTTCTGGCTCTAGGGGTGGCTGGCTTTTACTTGTTCACTTTCTGGCTCTGGGGTGGCTGATTTTTTTTTTGTTCACTTTCTTTGGGGTCTTTTTACTTGTTCTTTTCTGGATTTAGGGTGGCTGGCTTTTTTTCTTCTTCACTTTTCTGGCTGGGGGGTGTGGCTGGCTTTTTACTTGTTCACTTTCTGGCTCTAGGGGTGGCTGGCTTTTTACTTGTTCACTTTCTGGCTCTAGGGGTGGCTTCACTTCTTCACTTGCTGGCTCTAGGCTGGCTGGCTTTTTACTTGTTCACTTGCTGGCTCTAGGTGTGGCTGAGTTTTTTTACTTGTTCACTTTCTGCCTCTAGGGATGGCTGGTTTTTTTACTTGTTCACTTTCTGGCTTTAGGGGTGGCTGGCTTTTTTTTTCTTTTTCTTGGTGCCTTCTGGGGTGGCTGGTTTTTACTTGTTCACTTTTGGGCAAACTCTTTAGGGTGGCTGAGGTTTTTACTTCTTCACTTTCTGGCTCTAGGTGTGCTGGTTTTTTACTTGTTCACTTTCTTTGGCTTTTTTTTTTACTTGTTCACTCTCTGCCTCTAGGGGTGGCTTTTTTACTTGTTCACTTTCTGGCTCTAGGGGTGGCTGAGCTATTTTTCCTTTGTTCCTTTCTGCCTCTAGGGGTGGCTGGCTTTTTACTTCTTCACTTTCTGGCTCTTGGGGTGGCTGCTTTTTTTACTTGTTCACTTTCTGGCTCTAGGGGTGGCTGATTTTTTTTACTTGTTCACTTTCTGCCTCTAGGGGTGGCTGAAGTTTTTACTTGTTCACTTTCTGGCTCTAGGGGTGGCTGGCTTTTTACTTGTTCACTTTCTGGCTCTAGGGGTGGCTGGCTTTTTACTTGTTCCTTTTGGCTGGCTCTAGGGGTGGCTGGCTTTTTACTTGTTCACTTTCTGGCTCTTGGGGTGGCTGAGGTTTTTACTTTTTCACTTTCATGGCTCTAGGGGTGGCTGGGTTTTTACTTGTTCACTTTCTGGCTCTAGGGGTGGCTGAGCTTTTACTCTTTTCACTTTCTGGTTCTAGGGGTGGCTGAGGTTTTTTACTTGTTCACTTTCTGGCTCTAGCTTGGCTGGCTTTTTACTTTTACTTTCTGGCTCTGGGGTGGCTGGTTTTTACTTGTTCTTGCTGGTCTCTGGGGTGGCTGGCTTTTTTACTTCTTCACTTGGTGGCTCTAGGGGTGGCTACTGCCTAGGTGGCTGGTTTTTACTTGTTTCACTTTCTGCCTCTAGGGGTGGCTGGCTTTTACTTGTTCACTTTCTGGCTCTAGGTGTGGCTGGCTCTTTTTACTTGTTCACTTCCTGGCTCTAGGTGTGGCTGAGGTTTTTACTTGTTCACTTGTTGCCTCTAGGCTGGCTCAAACCTTTTTACTTTTCACTTTCCTGCATTCTAGGGGTGGCTGGCTTTTTTTTTCTTTCACTTGCTGGCTCTAGGGTCAAACCATTTTTTTTTTCACTTGGCTTTTGGGGTGGCTGGCTTTTTACTTGTTCACTTTCTGGCTCTTTAGGGGTGGCTGAGGTTTTTACTTGTTCACTTTCTGGCTCTAGGGTGTGGCTGGGGGACTTCTTCACTTTCTGGCTCTACCAGGGATGGCTGGCTTTTTACTTGTTCTTTCTGCCTAAAAGGGTGGCTGGCTTTTTACTTGTTCACTTTCTGGCTCTAGGGGTGGCTGGCTTTTTACTTGTTCACTTTTTGGCTCTAGATGGGGCTGCTTTTTTACTTCTTCCTTCCTGGCTCTAGGGGTGGCTGGCTTTTTACTTGTTCACTTTCTGGCTCTCTAGTTGTGGCTGGCTTTTTACTTCTTCACTTGCTGGCTCTAGGGATGGCTGGGTTTTTCCTTGTTCACTTGCTGGCTCTAGGTGTGGCTGGCTTTTTACTTGTTCACTTGGTGGCTCTAGGGATGGCTGGTTTTTACTTTTTCACTTCCTTCCTTTGGGTGGCTGGCTTTTTCTTTTACTTGTTCCCTTCTGCCTCTAGGGGTGGCTGGGTTTTACTTGTTCACTTGGTGGCTCTAGGGGTGGCTGGCTTTTTTTTTTACTTGTTCTCTGGGGTGGCTCCTTTTAGGTTCAGCTGGCTCTAGGTGGCTGGCTTTTTTCACTTTCTGGCTCTTGGCTGGTTTTACTTCTTCACTTTCTGCATCCTAGGCTTGGCTGCTTTTTACTTGTTCACTTTCTGCCTCAGGGGTGGCTGGTTTTTTACTTGTTCACTTGGTGCATCTAGGGGTGGCTTTTTTTACTTCTTCACTTTCTGGCTCTAGGGGTGGCTGGTTTTTTTACTTGTTCACTTTCTGGCTCTAGGGGTGGCTATTTTTTTACTTGTTCACTTTTCTGCCTCTCTAGGGTGGCTGAGTTTTTTACTTTTTCACTTTCTGCCTCTAGGGATCTTGGGGCTGGCTTTTTTTCTTTCACTTTCTGGCTCTAGGGGTGGCTGGGTTTTTACTTGTTCACTTTCTTGTGGCTGGTTTTTTACTTGTTCACTTTCTGGCTCTAGGTGTGGCTGGCTTTTTACTTGTTCACTTTCTGGCTCTTGGGTGTGGCTGGGTTTTTACTTGTTCACTTCTGGCTCTAGGGGTGGCTGGTTTTTACTTTTCTTCTTCTGGCCTCTAGGGGTGGCTGGTTTTTACTTTTCATTTTTGCTTCTAGGATGGTTGCTGACTTTTTACTTCTTCACTTTCTGGCTCTAGGGCTGTGGCTTTGTTCTTTCTGGCTCTGGGGTTTGAGCTTTTTACTTGTTCACTTTTGCCTCTAGGTGTGGCTGGCTTTTTTTTTTGTTCTTCCTTTTCTGGCTCTAGAGTGGCTGGGTTTTTACTTGTTCACTTTCTGGCTTCTAGGGTGGCTTGGTTTTTACTTGTTCACCTTCTGGCTCTAGGGATGGCTGGCTTTTTTCTTTTTCATCAAGGCTTCTTTTTACTTTTCACTAGGCTTTGGTGGCTTTTCCTTGTTCTGGCTTAGGGGGGGTGGCTGGCTTTTACTTGTTCACTTTCTGGCTCTAGGGGTGGCTGATTTTTTTTACTTGTTCACTTTCTGGCTCTAGGGGTGGCTGGCTTTTACTTCTTCACTTCTGGCCTCTAGGGGTGGCTGGCTTTTTACTTGTTCACTTTGTGGCTCTAGGGTGTGGCTTTTTTACTTGTTCATTTTTCTGGCTCTAGGGGTGGCTGGGTTTTTTACTTCTTCACTTTCTGGCTTTGGGGTGGCTGAGGTTTTTACTTGTTCACTTGGTGGCTCTAGGGTGGCTGAGCTTTTTACTTGTTCACTTTCTGGCTCTAGGGGTGGCTGGAGTTTTTACCTTCTTCACTTGCTGCCTCTAGGGGTGGCTGAGTTTTTACTTGTTCACTTTCTGGCTCTAGGGATGGCTGAGGTTTTTACTTGTTCACTTTTGCCTCTAGGGGTGGCTGGCTTTTTACTTCTTCACTTTGTGGCTCTCAGGGGTGGCTGCATTTTTTACTTCTTCACTTTCTGGCTCTAGGTTGGCTGGCTTTTTTACTTGTTCACTTTCTGGCTCTAGGGGTGGCTGGCTTTTACTTGTTCACTTTTTGCTGGCTCTAGGCATGTGGCTGGCTTTTACTTGTTCACTTTCTGGCTCTAGGGGTGGCTGATTTTTTACTTGTTCACTTTTCTGGCCTCTAAAAGTGCTGGCTTTTTTTTACTTGTTCATTGCCTCAGGGCTTTGGGCTGGTTGGCTTCTTCACTTGCTTGCTTTTAGGGTGGCTGGTTTTTTTACTTGTTCACTTTCTGGCTCTAGGGGTGGCTGGCTTTTTACTTTTTTCTTTTCTTGGCTCTCTAGGGGTGGCTGAGCTTTTTACTTGTTTCCCTTCTGGCTCTAGGTGCTGGTGGTTTTTACTTGTTCACTTTCTGGCTCTAGGTGTGGCTGAGGTTTTTACTTCTTCACTTGCTGCCTCTAGGGGTGGCTGAGCTTTGGCTTTGTTCACTTTCTGGCTCTAGGTGTGGCTGGCTTTTTACTTGTTCACTTGGTGCCTCTAGGGGTGGCTGATTTTTTTACTTGTTCACTTTCTGCCTCTAGGGGTGGCTGGCTTTTTTACTTGTTCACTTTCTGGCTCTAGGGGTGGCTGAGTTTTTACTTCTTCACTTTCTGGCTCTAGGGATGGCTGAGGTTTTACTTGTTCACTTGCTGGCTCTAGGGGTTGCTAGTTTTTACTTGTTCACTTTCTCACCTTAGGGGTGGCTGAGCTTTTTACTTGTTCACTTGGTGGCCTCTAGGGGTGGCTGGCTTTTTACTTCTTCTTTCTTCTAAGGGTGGCTTTTGGGTTCACTTTTCTGCCTCTAGGGTGGCTTTTTACTTGTTCACTTTCTGGCTCTAGGGCTGGCTGTTTTTTTTACTTGTTTTTTCTGCCTCTAGGGGGTGCTGGCTTTTTTTTTGTTCACTTTCTGGCTCTAGGGATGGCTTTTTTTACTTCATTTTCTGGCTCTAGGGGTGGCTGAGGTTTTTTACTTGTTCACTTTCTGCCTCTAGGGGTGGCTGGTTTTTACTTGTTCACTTTCTGCCTCTTTGGCTGCTTTTTTACTTGTTGGCTTTTCTGGCTCTAGGTGTGGCTGGCTTTTACTTGTTCACTTTCTGGCTCTAGGGGGTGGCTGGCTTTTTACTTCTTCACTTGCTGGCTCTAGGGGTGGCTGAGTTTTTACTTGTTCACTTTCTGCCTCTAGGTGTGGCTGGCTTTTTACTTGTTCACTTTCTGGCTCTGGGGGTGGCTGGCTTTTTTACTTGTTCACTTTTGCCTCTAGGGGTGGCTGGTTTTTTTACTTGTTCACTTTCTGGCTCTAGGGGTGGCTGTGCTTTTTACTTGTTCACTTTCTGGCTCTAGGGGTGGCTGGTTTTTACTTCTTCACTTTCTGGCTCTGGGGTGGCTGTTTTTTACTTGTTCACTTGCTGCCTCTAGGTGTGGCTGGCTTTTTACTTCTTCACTTTCTGGCTCTAGGGATGGCTGGGTTTTTACTTGTTCACTTTCTGGCTCTAGGGGTGGCTGGTTTTTTTACTTGTTCACTTTCTGGCTCTTCTGGCTTTGTTTAGCTTTTTACTTGTTCACTTTCTGCCTCTAGGGTGGCTGGTTTTTACTTGTTCACTTTCTGGCTCTAGGGTGGCTGGCTTTTTACTTACAAACTTTCTGGCTTTAGGGGTGGCTGCAGTTTTTACTTGTTCACTTGCTGGCTCTAGGTGTGGCTGGTTTTTTACTTGTTCACTTTCTGGCTCTAGGGGTGGCTGAGTTTTTTTACTTGTTCACTTTCTGGCCTCTAGGGGTGGCTGGGGTTTTTACTTGTTCACTTTCTGGCTCTAGGTGTGGCTGGGTTTTTACTTGTTCACTTGGTGCCTCTAGGGTGGCTGAGTTTTTACTTTTCACTTTCTGGTTTCTAGGTGTGGCTGAGTTTTTACTTGTTCCTTGCTGGATCTAGGGGTGGCTGGCTTTTTACTTCTTCACTTGCTGGCTTTAGGGGGGCTGGTTTTTTACTTGTTCACTTTGGCTCTAGGCTTGGTGGGATTTTACTTGTTCACTCTCTGTGCTGACTTTTTACTTCTTCACTTGGTGCCTTTAGGGTGTGGCTGGGCTTTTGCCTTTTCACTTTCTGGCTCTAGAGGTTGGCTGTGATTTTACTTCTTCACTTTGGACTAGGGATGGCTGAGATTTTTACATGTTCCTTGTTGCTCTAGGCATGGCTGGCTTTTTACTTCTTTCACTTCTGGCTCTAGGCGTGGCTGGCTTTTTACTTCTTGACTTTCTGGTTTTGGGATGGCTGAGGTTTTTGCTTGTTCCCTTGCTGGATCTAGGTGAGGCTGGCTTTTTTTACTTCTTCACGGTCTGGCTCTAGGGGTGGCTGAGTTTTTTACTTCTTCACTTGCTGCATCTAGGCATGGCTGAGGTTTTACTTGTTCCTTTGGCCTCTCAGGGATAGCTTTTTTTTTTAGTTGTTCATTTGGTGCATCAGGGGGTGGCTTTTTTTCTTCTTCACTTGGTGGCTTTAGGGGTGGCTGAGGTTTTACTTGTTCACTTTCTGGCTCTGGGGTGTCTGAGGTTTTTACTTCTTCTCTTCTGCCTTTGGGGGGTGCTGGGCATTTAAATTTGCTTTCAGGCTCTAGTTGTGGCTGAGGTGTTTGCTAGTTCACTTATTGCCTCTAGAGGTGGGTAGCTATTTGCTTGTTCACTAGGTCGATCTAGGCGTGCATGGCTTTTAGCTTTTTCACTTGTTTGTTCTAGGTGTGGCTGAGGTTTTTACAAGTTCACTTCCTGGCTGTAGCTGTTGGTGGCTTTTTACTTGTTCCCTTGCTGGATCTAGGTGTGGCTGGCTTTTCACTTCTTCACTTGCTGGCTTTAGGGTGGCTGAGGTTTTTCCTTGTTCACTTGGTGCCTCTAGGTGTGGCTGGCTTTTTACTTGTTCACTTTCTGGCTCTTGGTGTGGCTTATTTTTTACTTCTTCATCTCAGGCCTCTAGGGGTGGCTGTGTTTTTACTTGTTCACTTGGGGTCTCTAGGGGTGTCTGGCTTTTTATTTGTTCACTTTCTGGCTCTTGGGGTACCTGTTTTTTACTTTACCTTCTTCCTTTTACTTGGTTCTGCCTCTAGGATGATTTTTTTTTACTAATTCACTTTCTGGCTCTAGGTGTGGCTGCTTTTTACTTGTACACCTTCTGCCTCTAGGGCTGGCTGGCTTTTTACTTGTTCACTTTCTGGCTCTAGGGGTGGCTGGCTTTTTACTTGTTCACTTTCTGGCTCTAGGTGTGGCTGGCTTTTTACTTGTTCACTTTCTGGCTCTAGGTGTGGCTGGCTTTTTACTTGTTCACTTTCTGGCTCTTGGGGTGGCTGGCTTTTACTTGTTCACTTTCTTTGGATGAGGGCTTTTTTTGTTCACCTTTTGGCTCTAGGTGTGGCTGGCTTTTTTACTTGTTCACTTTCTGGCTCTAGGGGTGGCTGGCTTTCTTTTTACTTGTTCATTGATTTCTGGCTCTAGGGTGTGGCTACTTTTTTACTTGTTCACTTTCTGGCTCTAGGGGTGGCTGGCTTTTACTTCTTTCTCTTGCTGGCTGGCTTTGGTGGGTGGCTGGCTTTTTACTTGTTCTGGCTCTTAGTTTGGCTGGCTCTGACAAAGTTTCCTTGTTTACTTTCCTGGCCTGTTTTTGAAGGAGTTTTACTTTTCTGGCCTCACAGGGGATCATTTCTTTTGGCTTCCCCCTGTAAATTTCTTTCATTGTTTTTGCTTTTCTATCTTTTTGCCATTTACAATTTTGCCTTTCATACCTAGGTTTTTCTTTCATTTTCCTTTTCACTCTTCCTGGGTGCCCTTGTTCCTGACCAAATTTCAAAATCACTTTCACTTTCTCTAGGGGTGGTGGCATTTTACTTCTTCACTTGCTGGCTCTCTGGCTGGGTTTTTACTTCTTCACTTGGTCCTCTAGGGCCACCAGGTGCTCTTTTTCCACTTGTTCACTTTTCTGGCTCTAGGGGTGGCTGCTGTTTTTACTTCTTCACTTGCTGCCTCTAAAATTTTTTACTTGTTCACTTCCCTGGCTCTAGGGGTGGCTGAGTTTTTACTTCTTCACTTTCTGGCCTCTAGCCTGGCTGGGTTTTACTTCTTCACTTGCTGGCTCCAGGGGTGGAAAAATTTTACTTCTTCACTTGTTGGCTCTAGGGGTGGCTGAGATTTTTACTTGTTCACTTGGCTGCCTCTAGGGATGGCTGGTTTTTTTACTTGTTCACTTTCCTGGCTCTAGGGGTGGCTGGCTTTTTACTTCTTCACTTTGGCTTTGGGGTGGCTGAGGTGGTTCTACTTGGGCTTGGCTGGCTTTTTTTACTTCTTCACTTTCTGGCTCTAGGTGTGGCTGGGTTTTTACTTGTTCACTTTCTGGCTCTAGGGGTGGCTGGCTTTTTACTTGTTCACTTTCTGCCTCTAGGAATGGCTGGCTTTTTTACTTGTTCCTTGGTGGCCTCTAGGGGGTGGCTGAGCTTTTACTTGTTCACTTTCTGGCTCTAGGGGTGGCTGGCTTTTTACTTGTTCACTTTCTGGCTCTGGGGTGGCTGAGCTTTTTACTTGTTCACTTGCTGGCTCTAGGTGTGGCTGGCTTTTTTACTTGTTCACTTGTTCCCCTCTAGGGGTGGCTGGCTTTTTACTTCTTCACTTACGGGCTCCAGGGGTGGCTGCTGGGGTTTTTACTTGTTCACTGTCTGGCTGTAGGGGTGGCTGGCTTTTTACTTCTTCACTTTCTGGCTCTAGGGGTGGCTGGTTTTTTTTACTTCTTCACTTGCTGGCTCTAGGGGGGTGGCTGGCTTTTTACTTGTTCACTTTCTGGCTCTAGGGTGGCTAGGTTTTTACTTGTTCACTTGCTGGCTCTAGGGGTGGCTGGCTTTTTTACTTCTTCACTTCTGGCTCTAGGGGTGGCTGGCTTTTTACTTCTTCACTTACGGGCTCCAGGGGTGGCTGCTGGGGTTTTTACTTGTTCACTGTCTGGCTGTAGGGGTGGCTGGCTTTTTACTTCTTCACTTGGTGACTTTAGGAGGTGCTAGGTGTTTGACTTCACTTTCTGGCTCTAGGGAAGGCTGATGTTTTTACTTCTTCACTTCTGGCTTTAGGGTGGCTGGCTTTTTACTTGTTCACTTGCTGGCTCTAGGGGTGGCTGGTTTTTTACTTGTTCACTTGCTGGCTCTAGGGGTGGCTGAATTTTTTACTTGTTCTTTTTCTGGCCTCTAGGGGTGGCTGGGTTTTTACTTCTTCTTTTTGGCTCTAGGGTGGCTGGCTTTTTACTTGTTCACTTTCTGGCTCTAGGGGTGGCTGGCTTTTTTACTTCTTCACTTTCTGGCTCCTAGGGGTGGCTGGCTTTTTACTTGTTCACTTTCTGGCTCTAGGGGTGGCTGCTGGCTTTTTACTTGTTCACTTTCTGGCTTTCTAGGGGTGGCTGAGGCTTTTTACTTCTTCACTTTCTGGCTCTAGGGGTGGCTGAGTTTTTACTTCTTCTTCACTTGCTGCCTCTAGGCATGGCTGAGGTTTTTTTTGTTCACTTTCTGCCTCTAGGGGGTGGCTTGGTTTTTTACTTGTTCACTTTGGTGGCTCTAGGGGTGGCTGGCTTTTTACTTCTTCACTTTCTGGCTCTGGGGGGCTGCTGGTTTTACTTGTTCACTTTCTGGCTCTAGGGGGCGTGGCTTTTTGAGGTTTTTTTACTTCTTCTCTTGCTGCCTTTAGGGGTGGCTTTTTTTCTTCTTTCTTTCTGGCTCTAGGTGTGGCTGAGGTTTTTACTTGTTCATTTGGTGCCTGTAGGGGTGGCTGGCTTCTTACTTGTTCACTTGGGGGCACTAGGGGTGGCTGGCTTTTTACTTCTTCACTTTCTTGGCTCTAGGGTGGCTGGTTTTTTTTACTTGTTTCACTTCTGGCTCTAGGGTGGCTGAGTTTTTACTTTGTTCACTTGCTGGCTCTAGGTGTGGCTGGCTTTTTACTTCTTCACTTTCTGGCTCTAGGGATGGCTGAGGTTAAGGGTTCACTTTTGGCCTCTGCTTTTTTTTTTGTTCACTTTCTGGCTCTAGGGTGGCTGGCTTTTACTTGTTCACTTCTGGCCTCTAGGGGTGGCTGAGTTTTTACTTGTTCACCTTTCATTGGCTCTTAGGCTCTGGCTGCTTTTTACTTCTTCACTTTCTGGCTTTGGGGGTGGCTGATTTTTTACTTGTTCACTTTCTGGCTCTAGGGGTGGCTGAGTTTTTTACTTGTTCTTCCTGCCTCTAGGGGTGGCCTTTGGGGCATGTGGCTTTTTTTACTTGTTCACCTTTGCTGGCCTCTAGGGGTGGCTGTGGTTTTTACTTGTTCACTTTCTGGCTCTGGGGGTGTGGCTGGCTTTTTACTTTGTTCACTTTCTGGCTCTGGGGGTGGCTGGCTTTTTTACTTCTTCACTTTCTGGCTCTAGGTGTGGCTGAGGTTTTTTACTTGTTTTTTTCTGGCTCTAGGGGTGGCTTTTTCTTTTACTTGTTTGGATCTTTCTGGCTCTAGGCTGTGGCTGGCTTTTTCACTTCTTCACTTCTGGCTCTAGGGGTGGCTGGCTTTTTTTACTTGTTCAGGCTTTTAATGCTTCTGGATGGCTTTGGCTGGCAGGGTTTTCTTTGTGAGTTCTGGCTCTAGGTGGCTGGCTTGGCTTTTTTCTTCTTCACTTTCTTTGGGGTTGCTCTTCACTTTTGGCTCTTTTTATTTTTACTTCTTCACTTTCTGGCTCTAGGGGTGGCTGGCTTTTTACTTGTTCACTTTTCTGGCTCTTGGGTGTGGCTGGCTTTTACTTCTTGTTCTTTCTGGCTCTAGGGGGTGGCTGGCTTTTTACTTCTTCACTTCTGGCCTTAGGGTGGCTGAGGTTTTTACTTTTCACTTTCTGGCTCTAGGGGTGGCTGGCTTTTTTTTTTCACTTTCTGGCTTACCCTGGCCTGGGTTTTTGTGGCTGAGGTTTTTTTTTTAGCTCTCTTTTTTAGGCTTGTTCTAAACCTTAGGGATGGCTTTTTTATTTTTCACTTTCTGGCTCTCTGGCTGGTTTTTTACTTCTTCACTTGGTGGCTTTGGGGTGGCTAGGTTTTTACTTGTTCACTTTCTGGCTCTTGTGGCTTGCTTTTTTTTACTTCTTCACTTTCTGGCTCTAGGGTGGCTGGGTTTTTACTTGTTCACTTTCTGCCTCTAGGGTGGCTGGTTTTTACTTGTTCACTTGGTGCCTCTAGGGGTGGCTGGTTTTTACTTCTTCTTTTCTGGCTCTAGGGGTGGCTGGCTTTTTTTACTTGTTCACTTCTGGCTCTAGGGTGGCTGGTTTTTACTTGTTCACTTTCTGGCTCTAGGGGTGGCTGGGTTTTACTTCTTCACTTGCTGGCTTTCTGGGTGGCTGAGGCTGCTTTTTTTTGTTCTGGCCCTTTCTGGCTCTAGGGGTGGCTGGCTTTTACTTCTTCCCCTTGGTGCCTCTAGGGGTGGCTGTTTTTTTACTTGTTCACTTTCTGGCTTCTAGATGGCTTGTTTTTTTACTTGTTCACTTTCTGGCTCTAGGGGTGGCTGAGGTTTTTACTTGTTCACTTTCTGGCTCTAGGGGGTTGGCTTGTTCTTTTCTTCTTCTAAAATCTTTCTGGCTCTTTTTTACTTGTTCACTTGCCTGGCTCTAGGGTGTGGCTGGCTTTTACTTGTTCACTTTCTGGCTCTAGGGTGGCTGCTGGCTTTTTACTTGTTCACTTCCTGGCTCTAGGGGTGGCTGGCTTTTTTTACTTGTTCTTTCATCTCTAGGGTGGCTGATTTTTACTTGTTCACTTTCTGCCTTTAGGGGTGGCTGGGTTTTACTTGTTCACTTTCTGGCTCTAGGTGTGGCTGGCTTTTTACTTGTTCACTTTCTGGCTCTCTGGTGGGGCTCAGGCTTTTTACTTGTTCACCTTCTGGTTCTAATTGTTCCCTGGTGCTTTAAAAACTTCTTCACCTGCTGGCTCTAGGGGTGGCTTGAGGTTTTTACTTGTTCACTTTCTGGCTCTAGGGGTGGCTGTGTTTTTACTTGTTCACTTTCTGGCTCTAGGGGGTGGCTGGCTTTTTTACTTCTTCACTTTCTGGCTCTAGGGGTGGCTGGCTTTTTACTTGTTCACTTTCTGGCTCTAGGGGTGGCTGGCTTTTTTACTTGTTCACTTTCTGGCTCTAGGGGTGGCTGGGTTTTTACTTGTTCACTTTCTGGCTCTAGGGGTGGCTGAGGTTTTTACTTCTTCACTTGGTGGCTCTAGGGGTGGCTGAGGTTTTTACTTCTTCACTTGTCTGGCTCTAGGGATGGCTGGTTTTTACTTGTTCACTGGCTGCCTCTAGGGGTGGCTGGGTTTTTACTTGTTCACTTTCTGCCTCTAGGTGCTCCTGGCTTTTTTTACTTGTTCACTTTCTGGATCTAGGTGTGGCTGGCTTTTACTTCAAAACTTTCTGGCTCTAGGGTGGCTGGCTTTTTACTTTCACACTTGCTGGCTCTTTGGGGTGGCTAGTTTTTACTTGTTTCAATTTGGCTTAGGCCTGTCACTGGCTTTTTACTTGTTCACTTTCTGGCTCTAGGGGTGGCTGGCTTTTTTACTTCACAAAACTTTCTGGCTCTAGGGGTGGCTGAGGGTTTTTACTTGTTCACTTTCTGCCTTCCTGGCTGTTTTACTTTTTCTCTTTCTCTACCTTTTATGGCTGGGTGGCTTTTTACTTCTTCACTTTCTGGCTCTAGGGTTTTGCCCAGTTTTACTTCTTCACTTGGTGCCTCTAGAAGGATGGGTTTTGGCTTTTCACTTGTTCAGTTGCTTTCTTTGCCCTCTTCTGGGATGGGTTTTGGCTTTTTAGTTGTTCCTTGGGCATCCAGGGGTGGCTGATTTTTTGCCTTGTTCACTTCACTGGCAAACCAGGGGTGGCTCTGAAGAACTTGTTCACTTTCTGGCTCTAGGGGTGGCTGGCTTTTTACTTCTTCACTTTCTGGCTCTAGGGTGCTGAGGTTTTTACTTCTTCTCTTGCTTTTGGCTGGGTTTTTACTTCTTCACTTTTTTTACTTGTTCACTTTCTGGCTAGGGGTGTGGCTGGTTTTTACTTGTTCTTAGTGCCTCTAGGGGTGGCTGGCTTTTTACTTCTTCCTTTCTGGCTCTTCATCTGAATATGGTTTTACTTTGTTCGAGTCAAGCCTCCAGGGTGGCTTTCTTTTACTTGTTCACTGAGAGGGTGGCTGAGGTTTTTTTACTGTTCACTTCCTGGCTCTAGGGGTGGCTGGGTTTTTACTTGTTCACTTTCTGCCTCTAGCTGTGGCTGGCTTTTTACTTGTTCACTTTCTGGCTCTAGGGGTGGCTGGGTTTTACTTCTTCACTTGCTGGCTCTAGGTGTGGCTGCTTTTTTTACTTGTTCACTTGCTGGCTCTAGGGGTGGCTGGTTTTTACTTCTTCACTTGCTGGCTCTAGGGGTGGCTGGCTTTTTACTTGTTCACTTTCTGGCTCTAGGGGTGGCTGAGTTTTTACTTGTTCACTTGGTGGCTCTAGGGGTGGCTGAGCTTTTTACTTGTTCACTTGGTGGCTCTAGGGGTGGCTGTCTTTTTACTTCTTCACTTTCTGGCTCTAGGGGTGGCTGGCTTTTTACTTCTTCACTTGCTGGCTCTAGGGCTGGCTGAGGTTTTTACTTGTTCACTTTCTGGCTCTAGGGGTGGCTGAGTTTTTACTTGTTCACTTGGTGCCTCTAGGTGTGGCTGGGTTTTTACTTCTTCACTTTGTGCTCTAGGGGTGGCTGTGTTCTTTTTACTTCTTCACTTGTGGACTCTAGGGGTGGCTGAGCTTTTTACTTGTTCACTTTGTTGGCTCTTGGCTGGCTTCTTACTTGTTCACTTGGGGGCACTAGGGGTGGCTGGCTTTTTACTTCTTGACTTTCTGGCTTTGGGGTGGCTGAGGTTTTTACTTGTTCCCTTGCTGGATCTAGGTGTGGCTGAGCTTTCTACTTCTTCACGGTCTGGCTCTAGGGATGGCTGAGTTTTTACTTCTTCACTTGCTGGCTCTAGGTGTGGCTGGCTTTTTTACCTTGTTCACTTTGTGCCTCTAGGGATGGCTGGGTTTTTACTTGTTCATTTTCTGCATCTAGGGGTGGCTGGCTTTTTCTTCTTCACATTTGGTGGCTTTGGGGTGGCTGGGTTTTTACTTGTTCACTTTCTGGCTCTGGGGGTGTGTCTGAGGTTTTTTACTTGTTCTCTTTCTGGCTCTAGGGGGTGCTGGCTTTTTACTTCTTCTCTTGTTGCCTTTTAAAAGGTTTGCTGGGCTTTTTACTTTTCACTTTCTGGCTCTAGGGTGGCTGAGTTTTTACTTGTTCACTTGGTGCCTCTAGAGGCTGGGTATTTTTTCTTATCTAGGCGTGATTACAGTTTTCACTTGTTCACTTTCTGGCTCTAGGGGTGGCTGAGCTTTTTTTACTTCAATTTTTTGGCTCTAGGGGATGGGTTTTTTACTTGTTCATTGTACTGGATCTAGGGTGGCTGGCTTTTCACTTCTTCACTTCTGGCTCTAGGGGTGGCTGGGTTTTTACTTGTTTGCCTCTAGGTCATTTGGCTTTTCACTTCTTCACTTTCTGGCTCTAGGGGTGGCTGGCTTTTTACTTCTTCACTTGTTGGCCTCTAGGGGTGGCTGGCTGGTTTTTACTTGTTCACTTTCTGGCTCTAGGGGTGGCTGAACTTTTACTTTTTCATCTTCCTTCTTTTTCCCTTGTCTGGCTCTTGGCTGGCTGGCTTTTTACTTCTTCACTTTGTGGCTCTAGGGGTGTGCTGGCTTTTTACTTCTTCACTTTCTGGCTCTAGGTGGAATTTTGGTTTCACTTTGCTGGCTTTTCACTTTCCACTCTAAGGGTGGCTGGCTTTTTACTTGTTCACTTTCTGGCTCTAGGGGTGGCTGAGTTTTACTTCTTCACTTCACTGGCTGGCTGGCTGAGTGGCTGGCTTTTTAATTTCTTCTCCTTGGCTGGCTCTTGGGTTCTTGCTGCTGGGTTTTTTACTTGTTCACTTTCTGGCTCTAGGGGTGCTGGCTTTCTGGGGGGGTTGGGTTTTTACTTTTCTTCTTGTCTCCCTCTAGGGGTGGCTGATTTTTTTACTTGTTCACTCCTGCCTCTAGGTGTGGCTGGCTTTTTACTTCTTCACTTTCTGGCTCTAGGGGTGGCTGGTTTTTACTTCTTCACTTGCTTTGGTTGGGGTGGCTTTTTTTTACTTGTTCACTTTCTGGCTCTAGGGTGTGGCTGGCTTTTTACTTTTCCTTCTGGCTCTGGGGTGGCTGGCTTTTACTTCTTCACTTCTGGCTCCTGGCTGAGTTTTACTTGTTCACTTGGTGCCTCTAGGGATGGCTGGCTTTTTTTACTTGTTCACTTGGTGGCTCTCCAGGGGTGGCTGGTTTTTTTCTTGTTCACTTTTGGCTCTAGGGGGTGGATTATGGCTTTTACTTGTTCACTTTCTGGCTCTGGGGTGGCTGGAGCTTTTTACTTGTTCACTTTCTGGCTCTAGGGTGGCTGGCTTTTTACTTCTTCACTTGCTGGCTCTAGGTGGCTGAGTTTTTACTTGTTCACTTTCTGGCTCTGGGGTGTGGCTGGCTTTTTTGTTCACTTTCTGCCTCATAGGGCTGGCTGGCTTTTACTTCTTCACTTTCTGCTGGGGGTTTTCTTTTACTTTGTTCACTTTCTGGCTCCTGGCCATGGCCATTTTTTACTTCTTCTTCTGCCTTTAGGGTGGCTGGCTTTTTACTTGTTCACTTTCTGGCTCTAGGGGTGGCTGGCTTTTTACTTCTTCACTTTCTGGCTCTAGGGGTGGCTGGCTTTTTACTTCTTCACTTCACCCTCAGGGTGGCTGAATTTTTTACTTTTTCACCTTCTGGGAGGTGGCTTTTTTTTTACTTGTTCACTTTCTGGCTCTAGGGTGTGGCTGAGCTTTTTACTTGTTCACTTTCTGGCTCTAGGGGTGGCTTGGGTTTTACTTCTTGTTCTTTCTGGCTCTAGGGGTGGCTGGGGTTTTTACTTGTTCACTTTCTGGCTCTAGGGTGGTGGCTTTTTTTTTTGTTCACTTTCTGAAAGGGATGGCTGTTTTTTTTTTACTTGTTCACTTGCTACATCTAGGGGTGGCTGGCTTTTTTTACTTCTTCACTTTCTGGCTTCTAGGGGTGGCTGCTGCTTTTTTACTTGTTCACTTCCTGGCTCTAGGGGTGGCTGGGTTTTTTTACTTGTTCACTTTCTGGCTCTAGGGATGGCTGGGTTTTTTACTTGTTCACTTTCTGCCTCTAGAGGTGGCTGGCTGTTTTTACTTCTTCACTTTCTGGCTCTAGGGTGGCTGAGGTTTTTACTTGTTCACTTTTGCTGGCTCTAGGGGTGGCTGTTTTTTACTTCTTCACTTTCTGCCTCTAGGGTGGCTGAGTTTTTTTACTTGTTCCTTTCTTAGGCATGGCTGGCTTTTACTTGTTCACTTGGTGGCTCTAGGGGTGGCTGGCTTTTTACTTCTTCACTTTCTCTGGCTTTTGGGGTGGCTGAGGTTTTTACTTGTTCCCCCTGGCTCTAGGTGTGGCTGCTTTTACTTGTTCACTTTCTGGCTCTAGGTGTGGCTGAGGTTTTACTTTGTTCACTTTCTGGCTCTAGGGCATGGCTGAGCTTTTTACTTGTTCACTTTTGGCTCTCTGGGGTGGCTGGGGTTTTTACTTGTTCACTTTCTGGCATCTAGGGGTGGCTGAGCTTTTTACTTCTTCACTTCTGGCTCTAGGGGTGGCTGGCTTTTTACTTGTTCACTTTCTGGCTCTGGGGTGTGGCTGGTTTTTACTTCTTCACTTGCTGGCTCTAGGGTGGCTGGCTTTTTACTTCTTCACTTTCTGGCTCTAGGGGTGGCTGACTTTTACTTGTTCACTTTCTGGCCTCTAGGGGTGGCTGAGTTTTTTTACTTGTTCTTCAATTGGTGGCTCTAGGGGTGGCTGGCTTTTTACTTGTTCACTTTCTGGCTCTAGGGGTGGCTGGGTTTTTACTTGTTCTTGCTGGCTCTAGGGTGTGGCTGGCTTTTTACTTCTTCACTTTCTGGCTCTAGGGTGTGGCTGGTTTTTTTACTTGTTCACTTTCTGGCTCTAGGGGTGGCTGGCTTTTTACTTGTTCACTTTCTGGCTCTAGGGGTGGCTGGAGTTTTACTTCTTCACTTTCTGCCTCTGGTGTGGCTGGGCTTTTTACTTGTTCACTTTCTGGCTCTAGGGGTGGCTGAGTTTTTACTTGTTCACTTTCTGGCTCTAGGGGTGGCTGGCTTTTTACTTGTTCACTTTCTGGCTCTAGGGGTGGCTGGCTTTTTACTTGTTCACTTTCTGGCTCTAGGGGTGGCTGGCTTTTTACTTGTTCACTTTCTGGCTCTTGGGGTGGCTGGCTTTTTACTTGTTCACTTTCTGGCTCTAGGGGTGGCTGGCGTTTTTACTTGTTCACTTTCTGGCTCTAGGGCTGGCTGGCTTTTTTTTTTCACTTTCTGGCTCTAGGGGTGGCTGAGTTTTTTACTTGTTCACTTTCTGCCTCTAGGGGTGGCTGGCTTTTACTTCTTCACTTTCTGGCTCTAGGGGTGGCTGGCTTTTTACTTGTTCACTTTCTGCCTCTGGGGATGCCCCCAGGGTGGCTGGGTTTTTACTTGTTCACTTTCTGGCTCTAGGGGTGGCTGGCTTTTTACTTTTTCACTTCTAGGTTCACTTCTTCTTTGTGGCTCTTTTTGGCTTTTTTTTACTTCTTCACTTTCTGGCTCTAGGTGTGGCTTTTTTTACTTGTTCACTTTCTGGCTCTAGGGGTGGCTGGTTTTACTTTTTTTCCCTGGTGGCTCTAGGGGTGGCTGAGGTTTTTACTTGTTCACTTCCTCTGCCTCTAGGCTGTGGCTGGCTTTTTACTTCTTTCTTTTCTGGCTCTAGGGGTGGCTGAGGTTTTTACTTGTTCACTTTCTGGCTCTAGGGATTTCCAGGGATGGCTGGCTTTTAGGGGTTCTTTTCCTTTCTGGCTCTGGGGTGGCTGGCTTTTTACTTGTTCACTTCACTTGTTCTCTCTGGCTGGGCTGGGTTTTTACTTTTCACTTTCTGGCTCTAGGCATGGCTGGCTTTTACTTGTTCCTTTCCTGGCTCTAGGGGTGGCTGGTTTTACTTGGTCACTTTTAGCTCTAGGTGGCTCTTTAAACTTCTTTTAGGCATCTCAAGGTGTGGCTGGGTTTTTACTTGTTCATTTGGTGCCTCTGGTGTGGCTTTTTTTACTTGTTCACTTGCTGGCCTCTAGGGTGTGGCTGGGTTTTACTTCTTCACTTCTGGCTCTAGGGGTGGCTGGCTTTTTACTTGTTCACTTTCTGGCTCTAGGGTGGCTGGCATTTTTACTTGTTCCTTTTTGGCTCCCATGTGGCTGAGCTTTTTACTTCTTCACTTTCTGGCTCTTGGGGTGTGGCTTGTTTTTACTTGTTCACTTTCTGGCCTCTAGGGGTGGCTGATCTTTTTTTTACTTTTTCTGCCTTAAGGGCTCTGGGGATTGCTGGCTTTTTTACTTTTCACTTTGCTGCCTCTTGTGTGCTGAACTTTTACTTGTTCACTTTGGTGCCTCTAGGGGTGGCTGGCTTTTTACTTGTTCACTTTCTGTGGCTGGCTTTTTACTTCTTCACTTTCTGGCTCTAGGGGTGGCTGAGTTTTCTTCTTCACTTTCTGGCTCTAGGTGTGGCTGGCTTTTTACTTCTTCTCTTTCTGGCTCTAGGGTGGCTGGCTTTTTACTTGTTCACTTTCTGGCTCTAGGGGTGGCTGGCTTTTTTACTTGTTCACTTTCTGCCTCTAGGGGTGGCTGGCTTTTTACTTTTGTTCACTTGGGGGCCTCTAGGGATGGTGGCTGCTTTTTTTACTTCTTCACTTTCTGGCTCTAGGGGTGGCTGGTTTTTTACTTGTTCACTTTCTGGCCTCTAGGGTGGCTGGAGGTTTTTACTTGTTCACTTTCTGGCTCTAGGGGTGGCTGGCTTTTTACTTGTTCACTTTCTGGCTCTGGGGTGGCTGGTTTTTTACTTCTTCACTTTCTGGCTCTTTGGGGTGGCTGAGGTTTTTACTTGTTCACTTTGGTGCCTCTAGGGTGGCTGGCTTTTTACTTGTTCACTTGCTGGCTCTAGGGGTGGCTGGTTTTTACTTCTTCACTTTTGGCTCTAGGGGTGGCTGGTTTTTACTTGTTCACTTGGTGGCTCTAGGGGATGGCTTTTTTTTTTTTCTTCTTCACTTTTGGCTTTTTTTTGGCTTTTTACTTTGCACCTCTAGGGGCTGAGATATTTTTACTTTTCACTTGGTTGGCTCTAGGGGGCTGGCTGCTTTTCACTTCTTCTCCTTGCTGGCTGAGGTTTTACTTTTTTCCTTAAACTGGGTGGCTGGGGGTTTTTACTTCTTCACTTCTGGCTCTAGGGTGGCTGGCTTTTTACTTGTTCACTTTCTGGCTCTAGGTGTGGCTGGGGTTTTTACTTCTTCACTTTCTGGCTCTGGGGTGGCTGAGATTTTACTTGTTCTCTTGCTGGCTCTAGGGCTGGCTGGGGTTTTTACTTTTCAGCTTTCTGGCTCTAGGGGTGGCTTTTTTTACTTGTTCACTTGGTGCCTCTAGGGGTGGCTGGCTTTTTTTACTTGTTCACTTGCTGGCTCTAGGGGTGGCTGGCTTTTTACTTGTTCACTTTCTGGCTCTAGGTGTGGCTGAGGTTTTTACTTGTTCACTTTCTGGCTCTAGGGCTGGCTGGCTTTTTACTTGTTCACTTTCTGGCTCTAGGGGTGGCTGAGGTTTTTACTTCTTCACTTGCTGGCTCTAGGGGTGGCTGGCTTTTTTACTTGTTCACTTTCTGGCTCTAGGGTGGCTGAGGTTTTTACTTGTTCACTTTCTGCCTCTAGGGGTGGCTGGCTTTTTTACTTGTTCACTTTCTGCTCTCTAGGGTGGCTGTTTTTTTACTTGTTCACTTTCTGGCTCTAGGTGTGGCTGGCTTTTTACTTCTTCACTTTCTGGCTCTAGGGGTGTTTTTTTTACTTGTTCTTTGCTGGCTCTAGGGTGGCTGGTTTTTTTTACTTGTTCACTTCTGGCTAGGGGGTGGCTGGTTTTTACTTCTTCACTTGCTGGCTCTAGGGGTGGCTGAGCTTTTTACTTCTTCACTTTCTGGCTCTGGGGGGTGGCTGAGTTTTTTTACTTGTTCACTTCTGGCTCTAGGTGTGGCTGGCTTTTACTTCTTCACTTGTTTGGCTCTAGGGGTGGCTGGCTTTTTTACTTTTCACTTTCTGGCTCTAGGGGTGGCTTTGGCTTTTACTTGTTCACTTGCTGGCTCTAGGGTTGGCTGCTGTTTTTTTACTTCTTCACTTTTCTCTTCTAGGCTGGGTTGGCTTTTTTTTTACTTGTTCACTTGCTGGCTCTAGGGGTGGCTGGCTTTTTACTTCTTCACTTTCTGGCTCTAGGGGTGGCTGGCTTTTTTACTTGTTCACTTTCTGGCTCTAGGTGTGGGCTGGCTTTTTACTTCTTCACTTTTCTGCAAAGGGGTGGACTTTTTTTACTTGTTCACTTTCTGGCTCTAGGGGCTGGCTTTTTACTTCTTCTTTCTAGGGCTGGCTGGCTTTTTACTTCTTCACTTGCTGGCTTTGGGGTGGCTGGGTTTTTACTTTTTCACTTGGTGGCTCTAGGGGTGGCTGAGGTTTTTACTTCTTCACTTGCTGGCTCTAGAATGGCTGAGTTTTTTTACTTGTTCTCTGGCCTCTAGGGGTGGCTGAGGCTTTTTACTTGTTCACTTTCTGCCTCTAGGGGTGGCTGGCTTTTTACTTGTTCATTTCTGGCTCTAGGGGTGGCTGGTTTTTACTTGTTCACTTTCTGGCTCTAGGGGTGGCTGGCTTTTTACTTCTTCACTTGCTGGCTCTAGGGGTGGCTGAGGTTTTTACTTGTTCACTTTCTGGCTCTAGGGGTGGCTGAGGTTTTTACTTGTTCTTTTTTTGCCTCAGGAGGTGCTGGCTTTTTCTTCTTCACTTGGTGGCTCTAGGGGTGGCTGGCTTTTACTTGTTTCACTTTTGGCTCTAGTTTGGTTGCTTGAGGCTTTTTTACTTGTTCACTTGGTGCCTCTAGGGTGGCTGGCTTTTTACTTGTTCACTTTTTTGGCTCTAGGTGTGGCTGCTTTTTACTTGTTCACTTCTGGCTCTAGGGCATTGGCTGGCTTTTTACTTGTTCACTTGCTGGCTCTAGGGGTGGCTGGCTTTTTACTTCTTCACTTGCTGGCTCTAGGGTGGCTGGCTTTTTTCCTTGTTCACTTTCTGGCCTCTAGGGGTGGCTGGTTTTTTTACTTGTTCACTTTCATGTGGCTCTTGGGGTGGCTGGCTTTTTACTTGTTCACTTTCTGGCCTCTAGGGTGGCTGGCTTTTTACTTGTTCACTTGGGGCTCTCTGGGGTGGCTGCTTTTTACTTGTTCACTTTCTGGCTCTTGGGGTGGCTGAGCTTTTTTTACTTCTTCACTTTCTGGCTCTAGGCTGGCTGGCTTTTTACTAATTCACTTGTTGGATCTACGTGTTGCTGGCTTTTTACTTGTACACCTTCTGCCTCTAGGGCTGGCTGGGTTTTTACTTGTTCACTTTCTGGCTCTAGGGCTAGCTGGCTTTTTACTTGTTCACCTTCTGGCTCTAGGGTGGCTTTTTTACTTGTTCACCTTTCTGCCTCTGGGTGTGGCTGGCTTTTTACTTGTTCACTTTCTGGCTCTAGGTGTGGCTGGCTTTTTACTTGTTCACTTTCTCTGGGCTGGCTGGCTTTTACTTGTTTGGCTCTGGCTCTTGGGGTGGCTGGCCTTTTACTTGTTCACCTTCTGCCTCTAGGTGTGGCTGGCTTTTTATTTGTTCACTTTCTGGCTCTTGGGGTGGCTGGCCTTTTACTTGTTCACCATCTGGCCCTAGAGCTGGCTGTCTTTCTACTTCTTTAATTTCTGGTTCTTGGTGTGGCTGAGGTTTCTACTTCTTCACTTGCTGGTTGTAGGCGTGGCTGGCTTTTTACTTCTTCTCTTGCTGGCTTTGGGGTGGCTGTGGTTTTTACTTGTTCACTTGGTGCCTCTATGTGGGATCATTAGTTTGTCTGAGTGACCCTGACAAAGGTTTGAAAGTTTCTTTTTCCCAGCCTGGCACTTAAAGAAGGAGTCTGAGCTCTTATTTTCACAGTTTCAAGGTTGTTTATTATTTCTTATCTACAAAATTCTTTCTCCTGCCCTGACGAGGTCAGCTTGGTAGGATTGTCTGAGGCATTCTCACCCCCCATGGGGTGTCCGTGTCTTCTTATAGTACAAACTATGTATATCATATTTACAATTACATTCCAATGCCCATCACCCATGCTAGACAGTGAGCTTCTACTCTAAACCAAGTGCCAACATCACAGAGAAGATGGATGCCAAGAAGAAGGAGAAAGACCACGAGGTCGGGGCCTGAATCCTCCATCTTGTCTCCCAAACCCCCCTGTACCAAAATCCTAAAATCTACATTTTTCACCCTGTGAACAAACCATTGAAACCCAAGTGATTCCCATGTCCCCAGAAACAGGTGGCAGATCCCTAAAAGGGTCAAAGTCAAGCCACCAGGTGCTCTTGGCAACATTCCAGGACCTCCGAGCTCCCCAGGGGTTCTCTCAGGAGCTCTGAACATCCCGGAGGGTTGTGCTGAATTTGCACACCTAAGGGTGGCTGGCTTTTTACTTGTTCACTTCCTGGCCCTAGGGGTTGCTGAGTTTTTACTTCTTCACTTGCTGGCTCTAGGTGTGCCTGGGTTTTATCGTTCTTCGCTGGATGGCTCCAGGGATGGCTGAGTGTTTCCTTCTTTGCTTGCTGGCTCTGGGGTCACCGAGGTTTTTACTTGTTCACTTGGCACCTCTAGGGATGGCTGAGTTTTTTAAGTGTTCACTTGGTTCCTCTAGGGCTGGCGTGCTTTTTACTTCTTCACTTGGTGGCTTTGGGGTGGCTGAGGTTTTTACTTCTTCACTTGGTGTGTTGAGGCGTGGCTGGCTTTTTACTTCTTCACTTGCTGGCTCTAGGGATTGCCGAGGTTTTTACTTGTTCACTTGGCACCTCTAGGGATGGCTGAGTTTTTTAATTGTTCACTTGGTTCCTCTTGGGATGGCGTGCTTTTTACTTCTTCATGTGGTGGCTTTGGGGTGGCTGGCTTCTTACTTGTTCACTTGGGGGCACTAGGGGTGGCTGGCTTTTTACTTCTTGACTTTCTGGCTTTGGGGTGGCTGAGGTTTTTACTTGTTCCCTTGGTGGATCTAGGTGTGGCTGAGCTTTCTACTTCTTCACAGTCTGGCTCTAGGGATTGCTGAGTTTTTTACTTCTTCACTTGCTGCCTCTAGGCATGGCTGAGGTTTTTACCTGTTCACTTTGTGCCTCCTGGGATGGCCTAGGTTTTTAGTTGTTCACTTGGTGCAACTAGGGGTGGCTGGCTTTTTACTTCTTAACTTGGTGGCTTTGGGGTGGCTGCAGTTTTTACTTCTTCACTTGCTGGCTCTAGGTGTGGCTGGCTTTTTACTTGTTCACTTTCTGGCTCTAGGGGTGTCTGAGATTTTTACTTCTTCTCTTGCTGCCTTTTTGGGGGTGCTGGGCATTTAACTTCGCTTTCTGGCTCTAGAAGTGGCTGAGTTTTTTACTTGTTCACTTGGTGCCTCTAGAGGTGGGTAGCTTTTTGCTTGTTCACTAGGTCGATCTAGGCGTGGTTGGCTTTTTACTTGTTCCCTTGCTTGATCTAGGCGTGGCTGGCTTTTTACTTCTTCGCTTGCTGGCTTTGGGGGGGCTACGGTTTTTACTTGTTCCCTTGGTGGCTGTCAGCAAGGCTGATGTTTTTACTTGTTCTCTTGGTGCCTTTAGGGTGAGCTGGGCGTTTGCCTTCACTTTGTGGCGCTAGAAGTGGCTGTGATTTCTACTTCTTCACTTGTGGACTCTAGGGGTCGCTGAGATTTTTGCATGTTCCCTTGTTGCTCTAGGCATGGCTGGCTTTTTACTTCTTGACTTAATGGCTCTAGGCGTGGCGAGCTTTTTACTTCTTGACTTTCTGGTTTTGGGATGGCTGAGGTTTTTGCTTGTTCCCTTGCTGGATCTAGGTGAGGCTGAGCTTTCTACTTCTTCACGGTCTGGCTCTAGGGATTGCTGAGTTTTTACTTCTTCACTTGCTGCATCTAGGCATCGCTGAGGTTTTACCTGTTCACTTTGGCCTCCAGGGATGGCTTAGGTTTTTAGTTGTTCATTTGGTGCATCCAGGGGTGGCTGGCTTTTTCTTCTTCACTTGGTGGCTTTGGGGTGGCTGCGGTTTTTACTTGTTCACTTTCTGGCTCTGGGGGTGTCTGAGGTTTTTACTTCTTCTCTTGCTGCCTTTAGGGGGTGCTGGGCATTTGAATTCGCTTTCAGGCTCTAAGTGTGGCTGAACTTTTTACTTGTTCACTTAGTGCCTCTAGAGGTGGGTAGCTTTTTGCTTGTTCACTAGGTCGATCTAGGCGTGGGTGGCATTTTACTTGTTCACTTGTTTGCTCTAGGTGTTGCTGAGGTTTTTACAAGTTTGCTTCCTGGCTCTAGGTGTGGGTGGCTTTTTACTTGTTCCCTTGCTGGATCTAGGCGTGGCTGGCTTTTCACTTCTTCACTTGCTGGCTTTAGGGTGGCTGAGGTTTTTCCTTGTTCACTTGGTGCCTCTAGGTGTGGCTGGCTTTTTACTTGTTCACTTCCTGGCTCTTGGTGTGGCTGGCTTTTTACTTCTCATCTCAGAGCCTCTAGCGGTGGCTGTGCTTTTTACTTGTTCACTTGGGGTCTCTAGGGTGGCTGACTTTTATTTGTTCACTTTCTGGCTCTTGAGGTACCTGGCTTTACCTTCTTCAATTGGAGCCGCTAGCGCTAGATGAGCTTTTTACTAATTCACTTGTTGGATCTTTGTGTTGCTGGCTTTTTACTTGTACACCTTCTGCCTCTAGGGCTGGCTGGGTTTTTACTTGTTAACTTTCTGGCTCTCGAGCTGGCTGGCTTTTTACTTGTTCACTTTCTGGCTCTAGGGCTAGCTGGCCTTTTACTTGTTCACCTTCTGCCTCTAGGTGTGGCTGGCTTTTTATTTGTTCACTTTCTGGCTCTAGGTGTGGGTGGCTTTTTACTTGTTCACTTTCTGGCTCTAGGGCTGGAGGGCTTTTTACTTGTTCACTTTCTGGCTCTTGGGGTGGCTGGCTTTAACTTCTTCAATTGGAGCCTCTAGCGGTGGATGAACTTTTTACTCATTCACCTTCTGGCTCTAGGTGTGGCTTTCCTTTTACTTGTTCACCATCTGGCTCTAGAGCTGGCTGTGTTTCTACTTCTTTAATTTCTGGTTCTTGGTGTGGCTGAGGTTTCTACTTCTTCACTTGCTGGTTGTAGGCGTGGCTGGCTTTTTACTTCTTCTCTTGCTGGCTCTAGGTGTGGGTGGCTTTGGTTTTACTTGTTTCTTTTGCCTTCTTCTCTTGGGCTTTTTAGTTTGTCTGGTGACCCTAGGGGTGGCAAAGGTTTGAAAAGTTTTTTTCTGCCTGGCACTTAAAGAAGGAGTCTGAGCTTTTTATTTTTTCACAGTTTCAAGGTTGTTTATTATTTTTATCTACAAATTTTTTCTCCTGCCCTGACGAGGTCAGCTTGGTAGGATTGTTGAGGCATTCTCACCCCCATGGGGTGTCTGTTTCTTTTACTTCTTACAAACTATGTATATCATATTTACAATTACATTCAATGCCCATCACCCATGCTAGACAGTGAGCTTTTTTAAAACCAAGTGCCAACATCACAGAGAAGATGGATGCCAAGAAGAAGGAGAAAGACCACGAGGTGGGCCTGAATTTTCCATCTTGTTCCCAAACCCCTGTACCAAAATGGCTAAAATTTTTCACCCTTGAACAAACCCTGGCTCCAGGGCTGGCTGGTTTTTTTTTACTTCTTCACTTTCTGGCTCTAGGGGTGGCTGGCTGGTTTTTAAAGGTTCACTTGCTGCCTCTAGGTGTGGCTGGCTTTTTACTTGTTCCACTTTCTGGCTCCCTAGGGTTCTGGCAGGAGCTTTTTACTTCTTCATCCTGGAGGGTTTTGGTTTGCTGGCCTTGGGGTGGCTGGCTTTTTACTTGTTCACTTCCTGGCCTCTAGGGGTGGCTGGTTTTTACTTCTTCACTTGCTGGCTCTAGGGGTGGCTGGGTTTTACTTCTTCACTTTCTGGCTCTAGGGATGGCTGAGTTTTACTTCTTTTGCTTGCTGGCTCTAGGGGTGGCTGAGTTTTTACTTTGTTCACTTTCTGGCTCTAGGGATGGCTGAGTTTTTTACTTGTTCACTTGGTTCCTCTAGGGCTGGCTGGCTTTTTACTTCTTCACTTGGTGGCTCTTGGTGGCTGGGGTGGCTGAGGTTTTTACTTCTTCCTTTCTGGCCTCTAGGGTGGCTGGCTTTTACTTCTTCTTCACTTTCTGGCTCTAGGGGTGGTGGCTGGCTTTTTTACTTCTTCACTTGCTGGCTCTAGGGATGGCTTTTTTTACTTGTTCACTTCTGCCTCTTGGGATGGCTGAGTTTTTTACTTGTTCACTTGGTGCCTCTAGGGATGGCTGGCTTTTTTACTTCTTCACTTGGTGGCTCTTGGGGTGGCTGGCTTTTTACTTGTTCACTTTCTGGCTCTAGGGGTGGCTGAGGTTTTACTTCTTCACTTTCTGGCTTTAGGGGGTGGCTGAGGTTTTACTTGTTCACTTGGTGGCTCTAGGGTGGCTGGCTTTTTACTTCTTCACTTTCTGGCTCTAGGGGTGGCTGCTTTTTTTTTACTTCTTCACTTGCTGCCTCTAGGTGTGGCTGGCTTTTTTTGTTCACTTTCTGCCTCTAGGATGGCCTGGGTTTTACTTGTTCACTTTCTGGCTCTAGGGGGTGGCTTTTTACTTTTCACTTGGTGGCTTTGGGGTGGCTGCAGGTTTTTACTTCTTCACTTCTGGCTCTGGCTCTAGGTGTGGCTGGCTTTTTACTTGTTCACTTTCTGGCTCTAGGGGTGGCTGCTTTTTTACTTCTTCTCTTTCTGCCTTTCTAGGGGTGGCTTTTTTTTTTTACTTCTTCACTTTCTGGCTCTAGGGGTGGCTGAGGTTTTTACTTGTTCACTTGGTGCCTGTAGGGGTGGGTGGCTTTTTACTTGTTCACTTCATGCCTCTAGGGGTGTCTGGCTTTTTACTTCTTTCACTTTTTCTGGCTCTAGGGTGTGGCTGGCTTTTTACTTCTTCACTTTGCTGGCTCTAGGGGTGGCTGGTTTTTTTTTCTTCACTTTTCTGGCTCTAGGGGTGGCTGGCTTTTTACTTGTTCTCTTTCTGCCTCTAGGGGTGGCTGGCTTTTTTACTTCTTCACTTTCTGGCTCTAGGGGTGGCTGTGATTTTTACTTCTTCACTTTCTGGCTCTAGGGGTGGCTGGCTTTTTACTTGTTCACTTGTTGGCTCTAGGTGTGGCTGGCTTTTTACTTCTTCACTTTCTGGCTCTAGGGGTGGCTGGCTTTTTACTTCTTCACTTTCTGGCTCTAGGTGTGGCTGGGTTTTTTTACTTGTTCACTTTCTGGCTCTAGGGGTGGCTGGCTTTTTACTTCTTCACTTTCTGGCTCTAGGGGTGGCTGGCTTTTTTACTTCTTCACTTGCTGGCTCTAGGGGGTGGCTGGGTTTTTACTTGTTCACTTTCTGGCTCTAGGGGTGGCTGAGTTTTTACTTGTTCACTTTCTGGCTCTAGGGGTGGCTGGCTTTTTTTCTTGTTCACTTTCTGGCTTTAGGGGTGGCTGGCTTTTTACTTGTTCACTTTCTGGCTCTTGGGGTGGCTGGCTTTTTACTTCTTTCTTGCTGCCTCTTGGGGGGTGGCTGGCTGGGCTTTTTTGAATTTGCTTCTGGCTCTAAGTGTGGCTGAACTTTTACTTGTTCACTTCTGCCTCTAGGGGTGGCTGGCTTTTTGCTTGTTGTTCACTTTCTGGCTCTAGGGTGGCTTTTTTTTACTTGTTCACTTCTGGCTCTAGGGTGTGGCTGAGGTTTTTTACTTTTCACTTTCTGGCTCTAGGTGTGGCTGGCTTTTTTTACTTGTTCACTTGCTGGCTCTAGGGGTGGCTGGCTTTTTACTTCTTCACTTGCTGGCTCTAGGGTGGCTGGGCTTTTTTCCTTGTTCACTTTCTGGCTCTAGGTGTGGCTGGCTTTTACTTGTTCACTTCTTGGCTCTTGGTGTGGCTGGTTTTTACTTCTCATCTTGGTGCCTCTAGGGGTGGCTGAGCTTTTTACTTGTTCACTTTCTGGCTCTAGGGTGGCTGGCTTTTTTTACTTGTTCACTTTCTGGCTCTAGGGGTCCCTGGTTTTTACTTGTTCTTCTTTCTGGCTCTAGGGGTGGCTGGTTTTTTTAATTCACTTTTCTGGCTCTAATTGGCTGGCTTTTACTTCTTTCACTTGCTGCCTCTGGGTGGGATTGCTTTTTTTTACTTGTTCACTTTCTGCCTCTAGGGCTGGCTTTTTTTTACTTGTTCACTTTCTGGCTCTAGGGGTGGCTGGCTTTTTTTTTTCTTGTTCACTTGGTGCCTCTAGGGGTGGCTGAGCTTTTTTTTGTTCCTTTCTGGCTCTAGGTGTGGCTGGCTTTTTACTTCTTCACTTTTCTGGCTCTAGGAGGTGGCTGGCTTTTTACTTGTTCACTTTCTGGCTCTAGGTGTGGCTGGCTTTTTACTTGTTCACTTTCTGGCTCTAGGGGTGGCTGGCTTTTTACTTCTTCACTTTCTGGCTCTGGGGATGGCTGAGCTTTTACTTCTTCTTCAAACTCTCTCTTAGTGTGGCTGGCTTTTTTGCTTGTTCACTTTTGGCTCTAGGGGTGGCTGGTTTTTTACTTTTCACTTTTCTGGCTCTGGGGTTTCCTACTTTTTTACTTCTTCACTTTCTGGCTCTTGGTGTGGCTGGCTTTTTTACTTCTTCACTTGCTTTCTCTTGCTGGCTCTAGGGGTGGCTGCTTTTTTTTTTACTTCTTCACTTTCTGGCTCTTAGGGGTGGCTGGGTTTTTACTTGTTCACTTTCTGCCTCTGGGGTGGCTGGCTGGGTTTTACTTGTTTCTTGGTGCCTCTAGGGGTGGCTTTAGCTTTTTACTTCTTCACTTTCTGGCTCTTGGGCTTTTTTACTTCTTCTTTTCTCTAGGGGTGGCTTTTTTTACTTTTCACTTGCTGGCTCTGGGTTTGGCTGGCTTTTTACTTGTTCACTTCTGGCTCTCTGGGGTGGCTGAGGTTTTACTTGTTCTCTTTCTTCCTCTCTGGGGGCTGGTTTTACTTCTTCACTGGGTGGCTCTAGGGGTGGCTGATTTTTTTTTACTTGTTCTTTTTACTTCTTAACTTGGCTGGCTTATTTTAGGTTTACTTTTCTTGCTGGCTCTAGGGGTGGCTGAGGCTTTTTACTTGTTCACTTTCTGGCTCTAGGGGTGGCTTTTTTTTACTTCTTCACTTTCTGGCTCTAGGGGTGGCTGGCTTTTTTACCTTTTCACTTCTGGCTCTAGGGGTGGCTGGTTTTTACTTGTTCACTTTCTGGCTCTGGGGGTGGCTGGGTTTTACTTTTTCAATTTTCCTCTACTTGGCTGGCTTTTTACTTTTCACCTTTCTGGCTCTAGGGGTGGCTGGGTTTTTACTTGTTCACTTTCTGGCTCTAGGGGTGGCTGAGTTTTTACTTCTTCACTTTCTGGCTCTAGGGGTGGCTGAGGTTTTTACTTGTTCACTTTCTGGCTCTAGGGCTGTGGCTGGAGTTTTTACTTGTTCTCTTTTGGCTCTAGGGGTGGCTGGGTTTTTACTTGTTCACTTTCTGGCTCTAGGGGTGGCTGAGGTTTTTACTTGTTCACTTTCTGGCTCTAGGGGTGGCTGGTTTTTTACTTCTTCACTTGCTGGCTCTAGGGGTGGCTGGTTTTTTTACTTGTTCACTTTCTGGCTCTAGGGGTGGGAGGTTTTTACTTTGTTCTGAGGGTTTTGCTTGCCTCTAGGTGTGGCTTTTTTTACTTCTTCACTTTCTGGCTCTAGGGGTGGCTGGCTTTTTACTTCTTCACTTTCTGGCTCTAGGGGTGGCTGAGCTTTTTTACTTGTTCACTTTCTGGCTCTAGGGGTGGCTGGTTTTTTACTTCTTCACTTTCTGGCTCTAGGGGTGTGGCTGAGGTTTTTACTTCTTCACTTTCTGCCTCTAGGGGTGGCTGAGGTTTTTACTTGTTCACTTGCTGCCTCTAGGGGTGGCTGAGTTTTTTTACTTCTTCACTTGCTGGCTCTAGGGGTGGCTGCTTTTTACTTGTTCACTTGCTGGCTCTAGGGGTGGCTGCTTTTTTTACTTGTTCACTTTCTGGCTCTAGG
Organism: Emberiza elegans; assembly: GCA_024865655.1. NCBI lineage: Eukaryota > Metazoa > Chordata > Aves > Passeriformes > Fringillidae > Emberiza > Emberiza elegans. Next base: position 61,106 of record JALJVW010000213.1, on the reverse strand, counting down.
GGTGGCTGAGGTTTTTTTACTTCTTCTCTTTTGCTGGCTTTTACTTGTGGCTTTCTTTTTTTTCTTCTTCCCTTGCTGGCTCTAGGGGTGGCTGTTTTTTTACTTCTTCACTTTCTGGCTCTAGGGGTGGCTGAGTTTTTACTTTCTTCACTTGCTGCCTCTAGGGGTGGCTGCTTTTTTTTACTTGTTCACTTTCTGCCTCTAGGGATGGCTGGCTTTTTACTTGTTCACTTGCTGGCTCTAGGGGTGGCTGCTTTTACTTGTTCACTTGGTGGCTCTAGGGTGGCTGCTTTTTTACTTGTTCACTTTCTGGCTCTAGGGGTGGCTGGCTTTTTACTTGTTCACTTTCTGGCTCTAGGGGTGGCTGGCTTTTTACTTGTTCACTTTCTGGGCTCTAGGGGTGGCTGGTTTTTACTTCTTCACTTGCTGGCTCTCCTTTGCCTGCTTTTTTACTTCTTCACTTTCTGGCTCTAGGGTGGCTGAGGTTTTTACTTGTTCACTTTCTGGCTGGACAGGGGTGGCTGGCTTTTTACTTGTTCACTTTTCTGGCTCTAGGGGTTGTTGTTTTTTTACTTGTTCCCTTTCTGGCTCTAGGGGGTGGCTGGCTTTTTTACTTCTTCTTCTTGCTGCTCTAGGGGGGCTGGCTTTTTACACTTCACTTTCTGGCTGTGGGTGGCAAGATGTTTTTTTTACTTGTTTCTTGGTGCCTCTAGGGGTGGCTGGTTTTTACTTCTTCACTTTCTGGCTCTAGGGGTGGCTGGCTTTTTTTACTTCTTCACTTTCTGCCTCTAGGGGTGGCTGCTTTTTTTTACTTGTTCACTTGGTGGCTCTAGGGATGGCTGGCTTTTTACTTCTTCACTTTCTGGCTGATCTAGGGGTGGCTGGCTTTTTACTTCTTCACTTTCTGGCTTGGGGTGGCTGAGTTTTTACTTGTTCACTTGGTGGCCTCTAGGGTGTGGCTGGCTTTTTTACTTCTTCACTTTCTGGCTCTAGGGGTGGCTGAGTTTTTTTCTTCATCTTGCTGGCTCTGGGGGTGGCTGAGCTTTTTACTTGTTCACTTTTGCCTCTAGGGGTGGCTGAGTGTGGGCCTCAGGAGTACCTTCCCCCTTGTTCACTTTCTGTGGATCTAGGGGTGGCTGGCTGGCTTTCTTCTTCACTTTTACTTCTTGGGCTAGCTCTGGCTGGCTTTTTACTTGTTCACTTTCTGGCTCTGGGGGTGGCTGTTTTTACTTCTTCTCTTTCTGCCTGACAGGGGTGGCTGGGCTTTTTACTGCAAACTTTCTGGCTCTAGGGCTGGCTCATTTTTTTTACTTGTTCACTTTCTGGCTCTGGGGTGGCTGGTGAAGCTTTTTGGGGTTTGTTTTTAGGTCTGATCTAGGTGGTCCTATCTTTTGGAAGGTTAGGCAAACTTTTCAGGCAGCTTTTTTCCTGACAGAGGGCTGGCTGGCTTTGCTTTTTCTGGGCTGGGGTCCCTTTTCAAGTCCTGATAGATGTGGGACCTTTTTTACTTGTAAACTTCTGGCTCTAGGGTGCAGTTGTTTTTACTAAAGTTCACATCAGGCTTTTTTTTGAGATTGGCCTATCTGTAGAGGCACTTTTGGGATTTTTTTTCTGTTGAGGCCTGAAAAATGGGAGGGTTTTCTTCTTAGTAAGAAGACAGGCAAGAGACTGAAATATACCCCAATAGCCCCTGGGGGAACTGCTTTTTTACTTGTTCATTCTATGGCTCTAGGGGTGGATTAGACTTTGAAGATGATCCACTTGCTCACGTCTGGCCTCAAGGAGGATGGCCTTGGTGTGGGACAAAGGACTTTGCCAACAACTTGTTCACTTATCTGACAGCTCTAGGGATACCGATCCTGAGCTTTTTTTTGTTCTTGCTGGTCTGCCTTTGGGGATGAAGGTGTGTGGCTGAATTTTTACTTGTTCACTTTCTGGAGGGGAATGGTGGCTGGCTTTTTTACTTGTTCACTTTCTAGTAGGATGGGACCCCTGATTTTTTATTTGTTCCTTCTGCCCCTTTGGCTTTTTTACTTGTTTCTTCCTCAGGCACCTCAAATGGCAGCTTTTACTTGTTCTTCCTTGCTGCCATCTCATTACTGGCTGGCTCAAATTTCCTTTTTACCTTTTGGCTTCTAGGCTGCTGCTGGCCTTTTTACCTTCTTCTTCTGGCTCTAGGGTGGCTGGCTTTTTACTTGTTCACTTTCTGCCTCTAGGTTTGGCTGGTTTTTTTACTTGTTCACTTTCTGCCTCTAGGGCTGGCTGGCTTTTTACCTTGTTTCTCCTGGCTCTTGGGGGGCTGCTGGCTTTTTTTCTTGTTCACTTTCTGCCTCTTGGGGTGGCTGGCTTACCTCCTCCTAGTTGGAACACAAATGCCTTTGCCCTTGTTCACCTGGCGGATCTCTAGGAAAGTTGGGTTTTTACTTGTTCCCTGGCTCTAGTAGTTTGGCATCTGCTTTTACTTGTTCACTTAGTTCTGGATCTGGTGTGGCAGAGTTTTTACTTGTTCACTTTCTGGCTCTAGGGGGGGCTGCTTTTTACTTCTTCTCTTCTGCTGGCTCTGGGGTGGCTGGCTTTTCAAGAAAGAATTAGGGCATTTAGTTGAGGGAGCCAGTGGGCTTCGCCAACTTGTCAGCTTTTCAATTCTTTAGGTCCAAATATCTACACTTGGGGAGATGAATTTTTTCTAAATATATTATTTTTTTCCCAGAAGAAGTCCGGATGATTAGAGCTGCTAGCTTAAGAATTTGGGCTCTAAAGATCTGGCTTTCCGGGACCCCAGGTGCCATCATGTTCTGGCTTTTGCCACTAATGGATCCCAGCTGGAACCCTAATCTCAGGAGGAAGGGAGGAAGGCCATGATGGAATATAGGTGTTTGATAATATGGGGATCAAAGAGTCAGTTTTTACCAAATTGGCATTTGAGGATCAAGGAGAAGGATGAAGCTTTCCTACTTCTTGGCTTTCTGGCTAAAAGGGAACTGGCTTTTTTACTTCTAGACTAGACTTAGACACCCCAGAAGGTCAAGTTTTTACTTCTTCAAATTTGTTGGCTCTTGGCCAGATATGGGAGAAAACTGGAAAAGATTGAAGATTGGCAAGAGAAGGAATTAATGAGTTATTAAGAGAGGCATTGAAGGTGTATTAAAGGAGGGAGGAAGAAAAAGCAAAGGCCAAGGCTAGGATCATTATTGCTGTAGCAAGGGAAAGTGCAGGGGCAAGCAATTCTATACCACAGTCCAAGGTAACAAAAGAATGGGCGAATCCACCACCAGGAGGAGGCAAGGATAGGCCAGGACTGTCAGGTACAAGAAGGATGGAGAGACCTCAAGTCCCTTTGAGTGAATGACATTGCTGTTATTGTGGAGAGGCAGGACATGTCAGGAGGTTTTGTAGAAAGCTCAGTCTCAATGAGGCAATAGCCAGGGAACAAGACAATTTAGGAAGGATCCTTAGGGGTGGCGATTAGGGGTGTCAAGGGCTCTATGCTTTAGGGGACCCGATGCAACATCTAGAAGAGCCCTTGGTAGACTTTAGCTTTGGGACCCCTAAATGAACTTTTTTGGTTGATACAGGAGCAGATAAGTTTGTCTCAACAAAGTACCAAAAGGTATGGAAATTGGGAGAAAATTTTGTGAAGTGTTAGGTGCTGAAGGACCATTTAGAGCATCAGTGATTGAGTTTTTGTAAAAATAATTGGAAACTCAAGACAGTGTGTGGCTAATTTTATTTATTTGCCTAAGCTTCTGGCTCTTGGTTAGGAAGAGATTTTTACAAGTTCATTTGGGAGTTGGGATTGTTCCAAGAGGGGAGGATGGTAGCACACTTGTTGAAGTTATCCCAAGGAGATGTCGCAGAGTTAAACCCTGTTCCTTGGGCTCTAGGGATGGCTGAGGCTTTTGGACATTTCACTGATAACTCTAAAATGCAAGATGCTTTTTCCCCTACAGGTTAAACAGTATCCGATTTCCCTAGAAGGAAAGAAGGGCTTTTCTAGTTATTGAACAACTGTTGCAAGAAGGAATTTTAGACCCCTGCATGTCACCACTTGTTACCCCTTCCTGGCTTAAGGGGTGGCTGGGCTTATAGGCTGGACAAGATCTGAGGGAGGTCAACAAAAGGACCATTGCCAGACATCCAGTTGTGCCCAACCTGTTAGTCTCCTAAGCCAAATTTTTTGCTTGGTTTTCACTGTTACAGGCTTTTGAAGGATGCTTTTGGGCATGTCCTCTGGCAACAGAATGTAGAGATTGGTTTGCCTTTTGAATGGGAGGACTGGCTCAGGGGTGGCTGAGACAACAGCTAAGGTGGACCCGATTGCCTCAAGGGGTTCACGCTTTCCCCCAGCCTCTTTGGACAAGCTTTGGAGAATTTGTTAGACTTTTGTCCCTCTGGGGTGGCTGCAGATTTTTTACTTGTTGATGACCTTAGTGTGGGGGAAGGGAAAAGATCAGGTCAGACAAACTAGCTTTAACTTTTGAATTTTCTATGGGAGAAAGGACTAAAGGTTTGGAAAACTGGTGTTTTCAGAAGTAACATACCTGGGGCCTCATCTAGGGGGCTATTTTAAGTTGTTCCCAGAGAGAATGGCTGGCTTTTTACTTGTTCCCAGCCCCAAAACCAAAAAGAGATGTGAGAAAACTGGGTCTTTTCTGTTTGGATATTCAAGTTATGGTTAGATCAATACACAGAGAGTGTAAAATTTTTTTACAATAAATTAGTAGCTCAGATCCCCTAATTTGGACTGGCTTTGAAGATGACCAACAACTGGAGAACCTAAAAGACAAATTGTCTTTTGTCTTTTTAACACTGACCTCAGGAAGGGCTTTGACCTGTTCACTTGAGTGCTCTAGGGGGTATAGCCTATGTGTACTAACTCAAGAGTGGGGAGGCTGCAGAAAACCTTTTGTTTTACATCTTCAAATTGTTAGATCCAGTGGCTAGGAGGCTGGCCTGTGTTTTACAAGCAGTTCAGCTTTCTGCAGTCCTGATAGAGGAGACCCAAAAATTGACCTTACAAGGAAAAATTTTTTACATACTCCTCACGACCTTAAGGCAGTACTGAGACAGAGGGCTCAGCAGTGGCTAACCGATGCCAGAATATTAAAATATGAGATAATACTAATGCTCACAGGGGACTTGAATTTTCTGGCATCCAATTCTCAATCCAGCACAATTCCTAGTGGGGTTCTATAGAGAATTTAGAACATTTTGCCTTGAATTGGTTAACCTCCAAACAAAAGTAAGAGAAGTTTTAGAAGTTCAGCCTCTAGCTCTGGAAGAATCTTATTCATAGATTCTTCAAGGGTACTAGATGGAAAAAGGGCTTCAGGTTTTGCCTGTTATAGATAGAGAAACATTACAAATTGACTGCTTTTTACCCTTGTTTGGTTGCCCAAAGTTGTGAAATATATGTTTTGACTTCTTTAGACTTCTGGGGGGGGCTGGGGAACCATTTTACAGACTCCCAATATCATTTGGGATAGTTCACACATTTGGGAAAATATGGCTGGCTGGCTTGGCTGGGTATTTAAGCTCAAAAGAAAAAACTTTAGCCCATGAGAACCTAGTCAGATCAGTATTAGAACTTCTACACTTCCTACAGAAATAGCAGTGGTCCATTTAAAAGGGCACCAACGAAGAAACAGTCTTGAAGTTTTTTGGCTTTTGACTGGCTGATCAGATAGCAAAAGAAGCAGGTTTTTTAGAACCAGGGGATCCAGTCTGGCTTTAGGGGTGGCAGGAACTTGTTCACTTTGGAAGAGAAGAACCCTTATTCAGAAAAAAAAGAATTCTAGGCTGGCTTTTTTTTGTTCACTTTCTGGGCAGGTGTGGCTGGTTTTTTGGTTCACTTCAGATGGCTCTAGGTGTTTTTGGTTTAAAGCACTGGCTCTTCAGTGCTGGCTCTATAAATGGCTCACTTTTTTTTTTACTAAATTAACTCTCTCCAAGGACTATGTGATCATTTTTTAAGTTCACTTAACCTATGCATGGGTGGCTGGCATAGGGCCTTGTTCACTTTCTGGCAATTACAAGAGGGTGTGTCATTTTGTTCAAAAGTGAACCAGAAAGTCATGGCTGGAAACTTGTTCACTTTCTGGCTCTGGAGGGTTTGGCTGGTTTTTAAGACTTTTCAACTTGCTGGCTCTAGATTTGGCTGAGATTTTACTTCTTGTTCACTTTCTGGCTATTTACTGGTTATGGCTGATTTTTTTACTTGTTCACTTTCTGCCTCTGGGTGTGAAGGGCTTTTTTTTACTTGTTCAAACTTTCCTAGAAAACATTAGGGTGGTGGATTTGGAACTTGTTCACTTTGCCATAGACTCAGACTGAGGTTTTACTTTTCACTTGTCCCAAACATTGCTGGCTTTTTACTTGGAGCTTTCTGGCTCTAGGGATGGCTGGCTTTTTACTTCTTCACTTTCTGGGCTCTGGGTGGATGAACTGGCTTTTTAAAAATGTATTGGCTCTAAATTGGCTGAAGAAACTTGTTCACTTTCTGGCTAAAGTGTGTTGGCTGCCTTTTACTTTTTCACTTCTGGCTCAAGGGGGTGGCTGACATTTTACTTTTCACCTTCTGGAAAATTTGACTGCCATTTTTACTTGTTTCTTACTGCCTCAGGGTGGGAGGCTACTTTTAGAAGGAGAAGAGGCTACCAAAAGTATATAGAGATAGTTGGAAGAACTCTGGAAGGACTTGGCTGGCTTTTTTTTACCTTCCCAAACAAACTTTGGGGTGGCTGCTTTTTAAAGTTCACTTTCTTAGCTCCAGGATATTGGTTTTACTTAAAATCTTGCTGAATCTAGGGGTGGCTAGTTTTTTACTTGTTGCTTAAATTTCTAGGCCCCTTTCAGCTTTTACTTCTTCACTAATTCAGTGGCTGGCGGACCAGAGAAAAAGGTTTCTACTTACAAGCTTAAAACTTGTTCACTTTCTCCCTCTAGGTGGGCTGGCGGTTTTTTTACTTGTTCACTTCTCCCTCTGGCATTGGACCAGATTTTCACATCACCTCACCTCCGGGCACTGGACAGGATTCAACCACATCACAAGTTAATTCACCTGAGTATACTGTGATAAAAGGACCAAAAGATTTAAAGTTGACTCTCAGAAGGAAGAGTCAAAAAGACTGAACTGATAGGAAATTGGAAAATAATTGGTCTCAGAGCTTTGGCATAGCTTAAAATTTTCAAGACAGTTCTGGCTCTGTGTAAAATAAGTTTTAAACTTGTTTAAGACTGTTCTCTAGTAATTCTGGTGGCTTTTTCCCAATTTCACTTCTAAAGGCTCTAGGTTAATCCTTTACTTTGTTCATTTTTCCCTCTAGGGTGGCTGGAAGCCAAATTTGGTAGGCCTCAGACCTGGTTTAACCTTTTTCTAGAAGAGACTCTAAAAGCTTGGCTGGCTTTTCTCAGTAAAATTCTTTCTGGCAAGGCCGGGGGTGGCTGGCTTTTTGCAAGATTCACTTTCTGGCTCTTGGGGGTGGCTAATGATTTTTACTTGTTCACTTGGTGGCTCTAGGGGGGGGCTTTTTTGCTTCTGCTTACCTGGCTCTAGGGGTGGCTGAAGTAAGCTCCTTGTTCACTTTCTCCTCTCAGGGTGGCTGCTGTTTTTTTTTTAACCTCTCCCAATTGGTCCTTTTTACTTGTTCAAGAATATATTGGATAGGGCTGAGGTTTTTTACTTCTTCTTTTTCTGGCTCTCCTGGGCTGGCTTTTTACTTATAGGAGAAGCCTGGTTCTAGGGGTGTTTGAATTTTACTTCTTCACTTGCTGGCTCTTGGGGTGGCTCTAGTTTTTCAACTTGTTCACTTTAAAAACAGTAAGTGGATGGTTTTTAACAAGTATTTAGCTTTCTGGCCTATTCAGCTACCCAGTGGTTCCCTTTTTTACAAATAAATTAGGCTCTGTTGAGAAAAGAGACAATTTTTACTTGTTCACTTTCTGCCTTTATGGCTTTTTTTTACTTGTTCAGATAAACTTAGGGTGGCTGGAAAATAGAAGAACTTTGTAAATATCAGGAATGCCCAACAGAAAACTGACTTCATTTCAGGAGAGCTCTAAACACCTAGCTTTTTATCTTTTACTACAGCATACACTAAATTGTCAGGAGACTGGTTTTTACAGCTTCACTTTCTAGCTCTGGGGTGTGGCTGGGTTTTTCTTCTTGTTACCCAAAGAAGCTGGATCAAGTTTACTTCTTTCTATATACAATGATTTGCTGGAAACCAAACAGAGGCAAACTGCAATAGAAATTGAGAAAATTGGTTTGTAAAGGCCAGGTTTTTTTCTTATCTATGTTAAACAGAATCATCAGGCTCCAGGCTTTTTTATTAAAACTAAAGAATGCTCAATTATGGCTAACTTTTCAAATGAAATAAAAAATTGGCATGTGTAAATAACCAAGAAGGCTTTTACTTCTTCACTTGATTTCCAGTTGGTGGGATGGTTTTATAGATTTTCTGGGTGTGTTGGCTTTTTTACTTTTCACTTTGTGTGTATACTTGCAGGATTGCTGGCTTTTACTTTCTGCTTATTTAACTGTTTCATTAAAATAGTTTTACTTTTTGGCCGTGCAGACCAACCTAAAGAAACCTTTGGCTGGCTTTTAACTTGTTCACTTTCTAAGGGGTGGCTGGCTTTTTTTGGGTTTTTTCAGATTGCTCTTCTGCCTAGGGGTGGCTGGGTTTTATAATCCTGGCTAGGGTGGCTGTTCTTTTTACTTCTTCACTTTCTGGCTCTGGGGTGGCTGAGGCTTTTACTTCTTAACTTTCTGGCTCTAGGGGTGGAAAAGAGGAGGACTTTTTTGTGGCTCCTTTTTGCTGAATTTTTACTTGTTCACTTTTGCCTCTAGGTCTGGCTTTCAGACCATTTTGTTCACTATTAAAGTGTTACTTGTTTGGCTGGCTTTTTACTTAATTCACTTTTTGTTGTTCTTGGGTTAATGGTTCTTTTTTTACTTCTTCACTTTCTGGCTGGGTGGCTGGCTTTTTTTTCACTTTCTTCTTCATCTGGCTCTTAGGGCCTCTGGCTGAAGGTTTTTACTTCTTCACTTCCCACCTCTAGGTGTGGCTGATTTTTTACTTGTTCACTTTCTGGGGGGATGGCAAAATAACCTTCTTCACTTTTGCCATGGTGGCTGGCTGGCTTTTTTTTACTTGTTCAAAATGGGTGGCTGAGGGTGGCTGGCTTTTTACTTCTTCACTTTGGTGGCTCTTTGGCTGAGTTTTTACTTGTTCACTTTCTGGCTCTTGGGGTGGCTGTTTTTTACTTGTTCACTCCCTGGCTCTAGGTGTGGCTGGCTTTTTACTTCTTCTGCTGGCTCTAACATGGCTGGCTTTTTTTACTTCTTCACTTGCTGCCTCTAGGCAGGGCTGGAGTTTTTTCTTGTTCACTTTGTGCCTCCTGGGATGGCTGGGCTTTTTTCCTTGTTCACTTGGTGCCTCTAGGGGTGGCTGGCTTTTTTACTTCTTCACTTTCTGGCTTTGGGGTGGCTGGGGCTTTTTACTTTTTCACTTTCTGGCTTAAGGTGTGGCTGGCTTTTTTACTTGTTCACTTTCTGGCTCTAGGGGTGGCTGGCTTTTTACTTCTTCACTTGCTGCCTCTAGGGGTGGCTGGCTTTTTTTTACTTGTTCACTTTCTGGCTCTAGGGTGGGCTGCTTTTTACTTGTTCACTTGCTGGCTCTAGGGTGGGCTGGCTTTTTTTTTACTTGTTCACTAGGTTTCTAGGGCTGGCTGGCTTTTACTTGTTCACTTGGCTTTGGGGTGGCTGGCTGTTTTTTTTTTTTTCACTTTTTTCTGGCTCTAGGGGTGGCTGCTTTTTTACTTGTTTCTTGCTGGCTCTAGGGTTTGGCTGGCTTTTTACTTCTTCACTTGCTGGCTCTTGGGGTGGCTGGTTTTTTTACTTGTTCACTTGGTGCCTCTAGGTGTGGCTGGCTTTTTACTTGTTCACTTTCTGGCTCTAGGGGTGGCTGGCTGAGGTTTTACTTGTTCACTTCTGGCTCTAGGGGTGGCTGGGTTTTTTACTTCTTCACTTTCTGGCTCTAGGGGGGCTGGCTGATTTTTTACTTGTTCACTTTCTGGCTCTAGGGGTGGCTGGCTTTTACTTTTTCAATTTCTGGCTCTAGGGGTGGCTGGCTTTTTACTTCTTCCCTTGCTGGCTCTGGGGTGGCTGGCTTTTTACTTCTTCACACTTTCTGGCTCTAGGGGGTGGCTGGTTTTTACTTGTTCACTTTCTGCCTCTAGGGATGGCTGGTTTTTTACTTGACTTGGTGCCTCTAAAGGGGCTTTGCTTTTTTACTTTTACTTTTGGCTTTGGCTGGTTCACTTTTACTGGCTTTTCACTTTTTTCTGGCTAAGGGGTGGCTGAGTTTTACTTGTTCACTTTCTGGCTCTGGGGTGGCTGGGTTTTTACTTCTTCACTTTCTGGCTCTAGGTGTGGCTGGGTTTTTTACTTGTTCACTTTCTGCCTCTGGTGGGTGGCTTACTTTTACTTCTTCCTCTGGCTCTAGGTTGGCTGAGTTTTTACTTTTCACTTTTTATTCTATTGGCTTCTTAACTGTTGCTCTAGGTTTTTTTCCTTGCTCTCTGGCTGGATACAGCTTTTTTCCTTCTTTTGGCTTTGGGGTGGCTGGCTTTTTGGTTTTCCTCTTGTGGCTGGCTTTTTCTTCTTCACTTTCTGGCTCTAGGGGTGGCTGGTTTTTACTTCTTCACTTTCTGGCTCTGGGGTTTGCTGGTTTACAACTTTTCACTTTGTGGATCCATGGTGGCTCTTTTTCCAGCCATTCTTTCACCTCTTCTCCTTTTTTTTCTTTTTCTACAAGCTTTTTTACTTGTTCACTTTGTGCCTCTATTGTGGGTTTTTTTTACTTGTTCACTTTCTGGCTCTAGGGGAATTCTTTTTTACTTCTTAACTACTATGATTGCAAGCAGTATTCTAACTTGTAGTCCTTCTTGCTCTCTAGGGATATGAGCCAGGGAGGTAAACCCCTGGCTCTAGACAGCCAGCTTTCAATTTTCTTCATTTACCATAAGCTTCTGCATATGTTCTTTTAGCCATTGGAGCTGTTTATGAATTGAAACGCTCTGGTCTGAGGATTGAAACAACACATCTCTTCAAATGCCCTTGTGCTAGCTTAAAAATCATCTTGGCAGCCCTTTTTTTGTAACATTGCATGGTGTATTCAACATCAGTAGTGAGTTCATCTAACACTGTGGATGTGCTGTTAACTTTTCTTTCCTTCTCCAACACACTGGCTCTTTTTTGGCTTGAGGGGCTCATGCAGGTGGCTTTTCCTGGCTTTTTCACTTTTGGCTGATGCCAATATAATTGATTTTTGTTTTAATCCTACTTCATCTCTACATTCAGGCCTGTGGCTGGCTTTTGACTTTAGGACTTTCTTTTGGGGTGGCTGGCTTTTGACTTGTTCACTTGCTGGCTCTATAATGTGGCTGGCTGAAACTTCTTGGTCCTCCTCTGGCCTCTGGGGGTGGCAGGCCAGGCTTATTCACTTTCTGGCTCTAGGGGTGGGAGTTTTACTTTTTTTGCTACCTTACTTTTTTTTTGTTGGTAAAGGCTTTTTCACTTTCTGGCTCTAGGGTGGTTTGCTTTTTTTTTTACTAGTTCCTTGCTGGCTCTGGGGTGGCTGGGTTTTTACTTGTTCACTTTCTTGCTTTTTTGGTCATTCTTTCTTTTTTACTTGCTAAGCCAATGGCTCTGGGGGCTGATTTTTACTTAGTTCTTCACTTCTGGACTCTAATTGCCTGTTTTATAGAGCCCAGGATATCTAGCTTCCTGTGGCTCCAGGCTGGCTGGCATTCAACTTCTTCCTGGCTCAATTGCTTAAAGGCTTTTACTTGTTCAAGGGGTTCATTGAATTTCAAAACCTTGTACTGCTTTTAGGTGGCTGAGGTTTTCTTTCCCAATCCTCCACCACTGGACTGTTTTTTGGCTCAAGCCTCATCTTTCTTTTTTTTGTACACTGTGGTTTTAGTCCAAGATTCAAATTCTTCCATAGAATGTAATGGAACTCCAACTAAACAAGTACGAAAAGGATCAGAAGGTGTAGCCTGGATTTTTTTTGATTTTGCCCTATTTGGTTGGCCTTTTGGTGTGCCTCTAGGGTGGCTTTTTTTCTTCTTCAGATCAATTGTGTGTATCCCTGGCTTTTACCTTTGATTAATAGCAATGGGGTGGCTGGCTTTTTACTTCTTTTGGGGGGCTGAGCCCTCCACCTATGATTCTGCCTGTGCCATTCATTGTCAGGAACTTCGCCTGTAATAGGTATGAAAATGTCATCTTGACATTTTTAGTCTAGCTGCTGGCTCTCTTACACACTTTTTTTTTTTTTGATAGTCTGAATTTTCCCAACTTATAAACAAAGCCTTCTGGCCCCTAAATCCTCAATGAGAGTTTCACTTCTTCACTTGCTGGCTCTAGTCCTGGCTGGCTTTTTTTTCAAATTCACTGGAGCCTAGGGGTGGCTGCTTTTTTTACTTGTTCAACTTGGTGCTCTAGGGTGGCTGGCTTTTTACTGATTCACTTTATCTTCCTTGGGGTGGCTGACAATAAACTTTTCACTTTCTGGCTCTCTGGGGCAATTTGGCTGCTTTTTACTTGTTCACTTGCTGCCTCTCTAGGGTGGCTGGTTTTTTTTGTTCACTCTCTGGCTCTCTAGCCTTGGCTGCTTTTTACTTCTTCACTTGCTGGCTCTAGGCATGCTGGCTTTTTTTTTACTTCTTCACTTATTTGCCTCTAGGGTGGCTGGTTTTTTTTCTTCACTTTCTGGCTCTAGGGGTGGCTGGCTTTTTTACTTGTTCACTTTCTGGCTCTAGGGCTGGCTGGCTTTTTACTTTTTGTCGTCTGGCTCTAGGGGTGGCTGGGTTTTTACTTGTTCACTTTCTGGCTCTAGGGCTGGCTGTTTTTTTACTTGTTCCAAACTGGCTCTAGGGTGGCTGCTTTTTTTTTTCTTCACTTTCTGGCTCTAGGTGTGGCTGGCTTTTTACTTGTTTCACCTGTCTTTTGCTTTACTTTGACATTGGCTTTTTCTTCTTCACTTTCTGTGCTCTAGGGTGGCTGGCTTTTTACAAGTTCACTTTCTGGCTCTGGGGTGTTTTTGGCTTTTTACTTCTTCACTTTCTGGCTCTAGGGTGGATAAGTTTTTTACAAATAAAGCCTTTACAGTGTGGCTCTTAGGGATTGGCTGATTTTTTTAATTTTTCAAGGCTCTAATTTCTGGGGAGTCTTTTTCTTTTTCACTTTCTGGCTTGGGTCCTGGGGAGAGTAAGGAACTTGTTCACTTGTTAGATACCCTCTAGGCTGGCTGGCTTTTTTACTTGTTCACTTTGCTCTAGGGTGGCTGATTGTTTTTCTTCTTCACTTTCTGGCTTGGGGTGGCTGGCTTTTTACTTGTTACTTTGCTCTAAACAGCTCTTTCACTTTCTGGCTGGCTAGGGTTCTTCTGGCTTTTTCCTTCTTCACTTGCTGCTCTAGGGGTGGCTGGCTTTTTTACTTCTTCACTTTCTGGCTCTAGGTGTGGCTGCTTTTTACTTGTTCACTTGGTGCCTCTAGGGGTGGCTGGCTTTTTGTTTGTTCACTTTCTGGCTCTAGGGTGCCTAAACCCTTTTTTACTTGGTTTCTTCTTACTGCTGGCTCTAGGGTGGCTGGCTTTTTTCCTTCTTGGCTTTCTGGCTCTAGGGCTGCTTTTACTTGTTCCTTCTGGCTTCTTCCATGCATCTACTGCTAAACTGGCTGGCAGTTTCAGGCTTTTTCTTCTTCACTGGCTGGCTCTGGGCCTCTTGAGCTTTTGCTTTTTCACTTGTTCATTTCTTACTCATCTGGCTGAGACTAACTGATCTGCTGGAGCTTTGCCTTCACCCTTTCCTTCAGGGGTTTTTTTGGGTGCTTGCCCTCTGGGCTTACTGCATTTTCTTCTTTCCCCTCTTTGGGATATTGCTGCCTTTTACTTGTTCACTTTTCTGTTGCTTTTCCTTTTTTCATGCATCTTCAATTCTCTGAACAATCCTGGGTTTTACTTTTAGTGAGTCCATTGGCCACATTCACCTTGGCTTGTTGGCCACTGCTTAAAGGTCCAAACCTCTCTGGATAATTCTGGTGTGTCTGTAAAGAGTCTTGCCTCAGCCTCTAGGACTGGTGTGGAAGCTTTTTTGGCCTTCCTTTCTGGCTCTAGGGTTGCTGCTGCTTTTACTTTTTCTTTTTCTTTTTCCACCATGGCTGGCTTTTACTTGTTCACTTTCTGGCTCTAGGGGTGGCTGCTTTCACTTGTTCACTTTCTGGCTCTTGGTGTGGCTGGCTTTTTACTTCTTCACTTGCTGGCTCTAGGGGTGGCTTCTTCACTTGTTGGCTTCTGGCTCTGGGCTGGCTGTGGCTTTTACTTGTTCACTTGCTGGCTTTAGGGTGGCTGGCTTTTTACTTTTTCACTTTCTGCCTGCTTCTTTTTTAAAGCTAGATTTTTTCTTTCTTTTTACTTCTTCCTTCTTCTTTTTGGTTTTTCTTGTTCACTTTCTTCAGCTGGCTGGCTCTTTTTCAGTCTTTTTTTGACTTGTTCACTTTCTGGCTCTAGGAGTTGCTGAAGATTTTTCAACTTCTTCATTTTTTTTTCTAGGCTTTGGCTGAGTTTTTGCACTTAACTTGTGATGAACCTCTAGGGGTGGCTTTTTTTTACTTGTTCACTTTCTGGCTCCTTTTCTCTTTTCCACCAATCTTTGCTGAAACGACACTTCTTAATTTTCTGGCTCAGGGTGGTGGCTTTTTTTCTTCTTTGAGGGCTCTATCTTGGCAGCTTTTTGACTTTTTCTTACCTTTCTTGCTGTTGCAATACTTTTTTTTCATTCTTCACTTTTTCCAGTCACTGGTGGCTTCTTCACTTTTTTTACTTGTTCACTTCTTCTGGGCATCATTTGGGGTTTTTTTGGCTGTCTGTTTTAATTCTTCTTCTGGCTGGCTCTGATTCTCTAATGTGGCTGGCAACTTTTTTCTAGGTGGGACTTGCTGTACTTTTCAGGGGCAATAATTAACCCTTGTTGTTTTAATTGATAAGCTAAAAAGTTCTCCTGTTTGGCTTTTGGCTTTTCCTTCTTGCTGCCAACAAAATGGCTCCATTTTAATGATAAATGAAGACATTGGACCAAGCCTTGGACTGGTTGTTCCTTTTGCTTCTTCAACAAAAGTTGACATAACGTGGCTTTTTTTTTTTTTCCTTGGCTCTGGCTGGGTTCCATTCTGGCTTAGGGATTGGCTTTTACTACTTTCCCTTTCTGGATTGACAGATGGAACCTTCTTCACTTGCTGGCTCTAGGGTGGCTGGGATTTTCCTTGGTTACTTGGTGGCTGAAGCTGGCAGTTTTTCTTTTCTACTATGGAAGATGCCAATGCTTTTTGGCTTCTTCATTTGGATGGATCTAGGGGCCTGGCTTTTGTAGTTCCCCATAGCCTGCATCTGCACATCCACAGCTTGTTCACTTTCTGGCTTGATACTTCCCTGCTTTTCTTCTTTTGATCTCAAAAATAGGTTTGTTTCTTCACTTCTGGGGTTGGTAGCTGGCTTTTAAGTGTCCTTGTTCCAGTTGCTCCTGTACAATCATGGCTCTTAGGGGTGCAGTTTTTCTTCTTTTCAGCTGCTGCTTTTCTGTTCACTTGACTCTGGGGGCTTTTTACTTCTTCAGCCTCTGGCTCTAGGGGTGGCTGGGAAAGCTTTTTACTTCTGGCTTGACTGGCTGGCTTTTGGGGCTTTTCAGATTTTGGCTGAGCTTTCACTTTCTCTTCTGGCTCTAGGGGTGTCTCTGGTTTTTTTTCTTTTTCACCTTGAAGGGCTGGCATCTAGGGTGGCTGAGGTTTTTTTGGCTTCTTTCTTCCTCTCCATTGTAATGGCTTTTTTTTGGTCTTCTTCTTCAGGGGTGGCTGGCTTTTTACTTCTTCACTTTCTGGCATCTTTGTGGCTGAGGTTTTTTTTTCTTCTTTCTTTCTGCCTCTAGGGGTGGCTGGCTTTTTTACTTGTTCACTTTCTGGCTCTAGGGGTGGCTGGGCTTTTACTTCTTCACTTTCTGGCTCTAGGGGTGGCTGATTTTTTTACTTGTTCACTTTCTGGCTCTAGGGGTGGCTGGCTTTTTTACTTCTTCACTTTCTGGCTCTAGGGGTGGCTGGTTTTTTACTTGTTCACTTTCTGCCTCTAGGGTGTGGCTGGGTTTTTTACTTGTTCACTTCTGGCTCTAGGGTGGCTGGCTTTTTTTTACTTCTTCACTTTCTGGCTCTAGGGGTGGCTTGTTTTTACTTCTTCACTTGCTGCCTCTAGTGTGGCTTTTTCTTAGGTTGTCTTTTCTGGGCTTGGCTGGCTTTAATCTGGCTTGCTTTTTACTTCTTCACTTGCTGCCTCTAGGGGTGGCTGAGCTTTTTTACTTGTTCACTTCCCTTGCCTCTAGGTGTGGCTGTTTTTTACTTGTTCACCTTCTGGCCTCTAGGGCTGGCTGGGCTTTTTTACTTCTTCATGTTTTTGCTTGGGGTGGCTTTTTTACTTGTTCTCTTTCTGGCTTTAGGGGTTGCTTTGCTTTTTACTTGTTCACTTTCTGGCTCTAGGGGTGGCTTTTTTACTTTTCACTTTCTGGCTCTGGGGGGCTGGCTGGCTTTTTACTTGTTCACTTTCTGGCTCTGGGCTTGGCTTTTTTTTTACTTCTTCACTTTCTGGCTCTAGGGGTGGCTGCTGGCTGGCTTTTTACTTTTCACTTCTTCAGGCTTTCTGGCTCTCACTTTCTGGGCTGGCTGGGTTTTTACTTCTTCACTGGCCTGCCTCTTTTGGCTTGTTGGCTGTTTTTTTTACTTGTTCACTTTGGTTTTGCTCTTGGGGTGGCTGGTTTTTTTGTTCTTCTTCACTTTCTGGCTCTCAAAGTTGGCTGGTTTTTTGCTTCTTCACTTTTCTGGCTCTAGGTGTGGCTGGCTTTTTTACTTCTTCTTCACTTGCCTCTAGGGGTGGCTGGCTTTTTTTACTTCTTCACTTTCTGGCTCTCCTGTGGCTGGCTTTTTTACTTCTTCACTTTCTGGCTCTTGGGGTGGCTCTTCCTTGTGGCTAGGATTGCTTTTTTTTACTTGTTCATTTCTTGCTGCTCTAGGGGTGGCATTTTTTACTTCTTCACTTGGCTGCCTCTAGGGTTGGCTCTTTTGGGGTTGCAAACTTTCATGGCCCTGGCTGAGGTTTTACTTGTTCACTTGGGGTGGCTTTTTTTACTTCTTCCTTCTGGCCTTCCCAATTTTTTTTCTTGTCAAGCCACTTTTTGTTTGATTCCTCTAGGGTGTGGCTGGCTTTTTTACCTGCCTTCACTTTCTGGTTCTTGGGCTGGCTGGCTTTTTTACTTCTTCACTTGCTGGCTCTTGGATCAGTGGCTGGGTTTCCTTCTTCTTCTTCTTCTCTGGCTGGCTGAGGGGCTGGCTTTTTTTACTTCTTCACTTTCTGGCTCAGGGGTGGCTGAGCTTTTACTTTTTGCCCTCCTTGTTTCACTTTCTGGCCTCTGCTGGCTTTAGTTTCTTAGCAGTTTTTTTTCACTGGTTTCTAAGCTTTTGATTTTTTGCTTTTTCACTTCTTGACTAACTGCCTTTGGGCTTCCCTGAGGTTTTTTTACTTCTTCTTGTTTCTTGGCTCTTCTTGTGGCTGGCTTAACCTTCTTCTCTTTCTGGCTCTAGGGTTTTGGCTTTTACTTCTTCACTTTCTGGCTCTGGGGTGGCTGCTGGTTTTACTTGTTCACTTTCTTTTCTAACTCTTCTGGGCTGGCTGGCTTTTTTTACTTCTTCACTTGCTGGCTCTGGCTGGGCTTGTTCACTTGCTTTTAGGGCTTTTTTTTCTTTTCACTTTCTGGCTCTAGGGGTGGCTCTGTTTTTACTTCTTCCTTGGTGGCTCTAGGGGTGGCTGAGGTTTTTACTTGTTCACTTTCTGGCTCTAGGTGTGGCTGGCTTTTTACTTCTTCACTTGCTGCCTCTAGGGGTGGCTGGTTTTTTTACTTGTTCACTTTCTGGCTCTAGGGTGTGGCTGGCTTTTTACTTTTCAGGTTTTCTGGCTCTAGGTGTGGCTTTTTTTACTTCTTCACTTTCTGGCTCTAGGGGTGGCTGAGGTTTTTACTTGTTCACTTTCTGGCTCTAGGGGTGGCTGGCTTTTTACTTGTTCACTTTCTGGCTCTAGGGGTGGCTGAGTTTTTACTTGTTTCACTTTCTGGCTCTAGGTGTGGCTGGCTTTTTTGTTCACTCCTTCAGGTTTTGCTTGTTCTCTTGGCTCTGGGTGGCTGGCTTTTACTTCTTCACTTTCTGGCTCTAGGGGTGGCTGCTTTTTTACTTGTTCACTTTCTGGCTCTAGGGGTGGCTGCTTTTTTTTTCTTTTTTCTTTCTGGCTCTGGCTGTGGCTGCTTTTTTCTTGTTCACTTTCTGCCTCTGGGGTGGCTGGTTTTTACTTCTTCACTTGCTGGCTCTAGGGCTGTGGGTTTTTTTTCTTGTTCACTTGCTGGCTTAGGGGTGGCTGGCTTTTTTACTTGTTCACTTTCTGGCTCTAGGGGTGGCTGGCTTTTTACTTCTTCACTTTCTGGCTTGGGGTGGCTGGGTTTTTACTTGTTCACTTTCTGGCTCTAGGGGTGGCTGGGTTTTTTACTTTCTTTTCACTTGGCTGGCTCTTCAGGGGCTGGCTCTGGGGTGGCTTTTTACTTGTTCACTTCTGGCTGGCTCTAGGTTTGGCTTTTTTTTACTTCTTCTTCTTTTCTGGCTCTAGGGGTGGCTGGCTTTTACTTTTTCACTTTCTGGCTCTAGGGGTGGCTGGCTTTTTACTTGTTCACTTGCTGGCTCTAGGGGTGGGAAGGTTTTTACTTCTTCACTTTCTGGCTCTAGGGTGTGCTGGTTTTTTACTTGTTCACTTGGTGGCTCTAGGGGTGGCTGGCTTTTTTTTCTTCTTCACTTGCTGGCTCTAGGGGGCTGGCTGCTTTTTACTTCTTCACTTTCTGGCTCTAGGTGTGGCTGGGTTTTTACTTGTTCACTTTCTGGCTCTAGGGGTGGCTGGCTTTTACTTGTTCACTTTCTGGCTCTAGGGGTGGCTGGGTTTTTACTTCTTCACTTGCTGGCTCTGGGGGTGGCTTTTTACTTGTTTCTTTCTGGCTCTAGGGGTGGCTGGCTTTTTACTTCTTCACTTTCTGGCTCTAGGGGTGGCTGAGCTTTTTACTTGTTCACTTTCTGGCTCTCAGGGGTGGCTGAGCTTTTTACTTGTTCACTTGCTGGCTCTAGGCTGGCTGAGCTTTTACTTCTTCAGGGTCTGGCTCTGGGGCTTTGGCTTTTTTTTACTTCTTCACTTTTGGCTCTAGGGGTGGCTGAGTTTTTACTTGTTCACTTTCTGCCTCTAGGGGGTGGCTGGTTTTTTAGTTTTTTTCACTTTGGCTCTAGGGGTGGCTGGCAAAAACTTCTTCACTTGGTGGCTCTAGGGGTGGCTGGTATTTTTTACTTGTTCACTTTCTGGCTCTTGGGGTGTCACCTGGTTTTTACTTCTTCAGGCAGCTTGCTGCCTTTTGGGGTGCTGGGCGGCAGTGGGTTTTCTGGTGAAAAGCTGAAGTTGTGGCTGAACAAACTTGTTCATGGTCTGGCTCAAATGGACAAAGACTTTTGAAGAAGAATTCAGGGGGAGCCTCTAAGGATGGGGTGGTTTTTACTTGTTCACTTGTTGAGCTCTAGGATGTGGAGAAAGTTTTTCAGTTGTTTGGACTTGAGCAATCTAGGGGCACATGGCTTTTTACTTGTTCAGGACTGGGCTAGGGGTGGCTGGCAGTTTTTACTTCTTCCTTGCTGGCTCTAAGAAGGTGACCTTCGGTGCACCATTGGTAGTATTGGCACCACACAATGTACAGGGCATACTACAGCAGAAGGTATACAAATGGCTCAGTGATGCTAGGTTGCTGAAGTATGAGGCCATTTTGATTCACTCACAGGATTTGGAATTGTGGATGACTGCACAAAACCCTGCACAGTTTTTGTTTGGGGAAGCTTCAGGGGAGCTTGTTCACAGTTGTGTGGAGGTGGTTGAATTACAAACAAAGATCAGAGAGGATTTAGAAGAGGAAGAGTTAGATGAAAGAGAAAAATGGTTTGTAGATGGATTGAGCAGGGTGGTTGATGGGAAAAGGAAATCGGGATACGTGGTTGTGGATGGACGAACGGGAAAAGTGATTGAAGCAGGTCCCCTGAGTGCAAGTTGGTCAGCACAGGCTTGTGAAGTGTACATGGTTCTAAGAGCCTTGAAGGGACTGAAAGGGAAAAAGGGAACAATTTTTGCAGATTCTAGGTATGCCTTTGGGGTGGTTCACACCTTTGGAAAATCTGGGAAGAAAGGGGTTGATCAACACCAGGGGGAAGGAAGTGATGCATGGGGAATTGATCCAACAAATCTTGAAAGCTCTAAGGGGGCTGGAGGAAATTGTGGTGATCCATGTGAAGGGACACCAGGCAGGGATTCAGTTCCGAACCCGGGTGTCATGGTTTGAGCCTGGCAAAATGCCAGTGCCCCCCATGAAAATACTTACTCCCTGGTACCTGCTGTGAGATGTGCCTAGGAATAAGCAAAGCAGTCCTCTACTTAAAAATATAGAAAACAGAACTTTATTAACTACACACTACATAGGTATAGGAAAGAAAAGACAATCTCAAGGAAAATGAAAACTCGACAGAATACAGCTCCTCCTCCTCCCCCCACCAAATTCCCAATACAATTACATCTTCCGGTCCAGCAAAAAACCACCCTTAAGAATACTCAATCCTCAATTCCTTAAGAGGAGGAGTCCTTCCTGTATGCCCTGGGCTTTTGGTCACATATCACCACCCAGATTGGAGATCGTGACCCCCTCCTCCCATTTCAGTGCTCTCACCACTGAACATGGACTAGAGCTACTTTGAGGGTTGTCTTTTTAAGGATTCTGTCGTCCCACTCCAAAAAAAGGCACAGTCTCCATTTTGGGACATCTGTCCCCCCATTATTTCACCTCCTGGACCGGGAGGCTCCCACACTGCCCTCTTAACTCTGGGACACGGTGGCTCCCCCTGAAAATAGTCTCTGTATTCAGGAACAGTCCATGGCTCTACAAAAAGCGTCCAGCAAAGAACGCCACTCCACATCTCTTCCACCCTAGGTTCTTCTCACAATCTCTCCCCTGCTCAGTCCTTTAAAAAACTTGCTTAAATCCTTCTTCATCTCCTCTCCCGGAAGGGTCAGTACTCTGCAAAAGTTTCATTGTCCAAGAAAGGGTTAAAACTCCACAGCTCACAACCCACAAGCAGCCGGACTCCTTCTGGTTCAACCCCCCCGCCTCTGCACAGGCTGGGCAGGCCGGCAGCACATGATATCGAACTTCAAGGCCACAGCTCAGTCTCAGGCAGTAAGCACAGACACAGTCTCTCTCTCTGTCTCCCCTGGGAGGGGAGGGGGGAACCCAGTAGCTCCCAGTGTCTCTCTCCTCCACCCTTCCAGCCTGGGGGGGGGGGAACCAGGCCAGGCCTACCCCCATTTCGATCCAGGCCCGGGCCTACCACATGGCTGCCCCTCCCCCCGCCCAGCCGGGACAGCTGGAGCAGGGGGAGAGGTCCTTCCTCTTCCATGCCAAAGTCCCAAGAGGGCTTCCCAGGGGCAGAGCTCTGCTTTTAACCCCTGTGTGTTCTCAGAGGCGTGTCCAAATCTTAGTGGTCACCTAGCTGTCAATCCCAAATCTACAGCTTCAATTGGACTGACCACACTCCCAGAAATCCACTTCCCCTCAAACTACGACACCGGGGAAACGATTTGGCGGACCAGGAAGCCAAAACAGCAGCACTGATGACGGTAAGTACCCTGGAGATCGAAGGGATCGAGGTCCCAGATGATCCTCCCCAGCCCTCTCAAAAGGAGATCGAATGCTATGAGAAGATTGGGGGGAAATTGGAAGAAGGTAAGTGGAAATTACCTGATGGGAGAGAATTAGTTTCTAAAGGTTTTACCAGGAGGATTTTGCGGAAACTGCACCAGAGAATTGCACCAACTGCACATTGGGGGGCACAGGCCCTGGCAGAACAATTTTTGAAATTTTTTGGGTGCAGGGGAATTTATGAATTGGCCAAACAGGAGGTACAAGGTACAGAAACTTAACAAAACAAGGGCAAGACAGGCCATCCTGGGGAGTCGCCCCATTGCATACTGACTATTTGAAAGAATTCAAGTTGATTTCACGGAGTTGCCCAAAGTGGGGAGATTCAAATTTGTGCTTGTGATTGTGGTCAAATTGACTCATTGGGTGGAGGCTTTTCCTAGCCCACAGGCAGTGGCTCAGATGGTGTCCAGAAAATTACTGGAGGAAAATGTATCCTGATTAGGGGTGGTGAATTTTATTGATTTGGACCAAGGAACGCATTTTACATCAAAGATTATTAAGCCGATGGCTGATCTGCTAGGCATTCGGTGGGAATACCATACTCCGTGGCATCCCCAAAGCTCAGGGCAAGTGGAAAGGATGAATCAGACCTTGAAAGCGCAGTTATCTAAATTGATTTTAGAAACTCGGATGTCTTGGTTGAAATGCCTGCCTTTAGCATTGCTTAATATCAGAATGATGCCTCATTCAGAGATGGGGCTCTCACCGTTTGAAATGCTATATGGGATGCCATATAGACATGGGATGCCAGTGGGACACCCCAGGCTTGAGGACTGTCAGATTCAACCATATTTGGTTGCAATCAACAAAAATTTGCGAGAACTCAGGAAACAAGGGATAGTACCTCAGAGTGCTCCTCTGGGATTCGCTATCCATAAAATCCAGCCGGGTGACAGAGTGCTTGTGAACGTGTGGAAAGATGTACCCCCCTCTCTCCACTGGGAAGGTCCTTTTCTTGTGCTCCTGACAACAGACACAGCCATTCAGACGGCGGAGAAAGGCTGGATGCATGTGTCTCGGGTGAAGAAAGTCCAACATCAGGAGGAAGCGCCTGAGTGGAGGATCACTTCTTCCTCAGGCGACCTGAAACTCAGACTCCAACATCCTTGTAAATGACTGACGGTGAGCGGATAAGTTGTATACTGACTGTGTATGCTATCTGTTTGTACACTTCAAGTGTGAATATTGTCAGGGGGTGTTTGTTGTTCACTGTAGAAGGGGACAGAGGCCGAAGGGGTTGTGCACTCATTGTCTGGAGGAGGAGCTTGAGCTGACTGACAGAATCCTAACCCTAGCCACAAATCTAGGAATCATTGAATTAGATTCACAGGAGTGGTTTCAAACTTTTCAGAATGGGGTGCATGGAAAGCTTAGATCAAAAGCAGAGATTCTGGATGTGGAGTGCTGGAAGTCCATCAAAGTACTGTGCAGCTCCAAAGCCATCAGAATTTCACGGTGGGGCGCCTTTAAAAGGAGGTATGCAGCTAGGTCAGAGAATGTGTTCCCTGAAGAATACTCCTGCTGCTGCGAAGATGGTCTTCCTCACCGCTGGTGGCACTCCAAGGGGCAGAGGCAAAGGCAGAGGAGTACGCCTGGTGGGAGTCCTGATTGGCCTGAGGCTAGCTGTGTGCAGGATGCAGAGTCTGCATGCTGAGGTCCCAATGAGAGGCAGGAACGAGACCTCTGCAAATGAGTGTGGAAATTGCACTCAGGTGGTCCCAGTTGTGCAAGGGGACGAGGGACCCTCAGCATACCAAGCCCTGGAAGGACGTCTCAAGGAGTCTGGCAGGTACTGTTGGAAAAACGGCACGAGGGTCAAATTGTGTGAATTGGAAACAGGGACTTGGTGTATCAATCCTGAGGCAGGGCTAAGGAACAGGCAGTCGGATGAGCACAAACACCAGATACGGAAACGCAATGCAGAAATAATGTCAATCCCCATTTGTAACCAATGCAACCGAACCATGTGGGTTGGGGGAAAGACAGAATCGATTTTTGTCGCGTATCACCAGGTGAATCCATTGTGTTACAACAATGTGAGGCTGGGCATATGCATGATGAACGGGAAAATGTATTGGATGGGGAGAAATGTTAAATTTGATAACAAATTTACCTTGAACAGAGACCCAATCATATTGGAATTGGCACAGGCGAATGATGGTAGGGTGTGCCTGCAATATGACCGGGTTGTCTGCTTCACGGGAAATAAAGATAGTGACGATCCTGAGGGGAGAATGAGAGAAATAACTCAAGAACTGAAGCAAAGGGAGTCAGAAATGAGGAGAAAGCGAGTTGAACAGCAAAGATTAAAAACTCTGGGAGAACAGTATGAATTACTGGAGAAACAATACACTGATGGGAACTACCTTCCCTGGAGAGAAATCCATTCATTGACCATTGATGCAAGAAATTGCACCCGAACTAGGATTGTCAAATTACTGGATTTGTGGGGGGCTGAAGACAGCAGAGAAATGGCCTTGGAAATGGGAAGGTTTGGCTCCAGAACAGCCTCTGAAATGGGACAATCCAAGGGTCTCAAAATTGGCACAGAGACCCCAGGGAAGGATTTTGGACCAGAGGGTGATTGGAACCATCTGCATCAGTCGAGAAGGAAAGGAGTACACCAAAATGGTGGGATACACTCCTTGTGTATCTACCCTGACAGTGAACTCAAACACCAAAAGCAAGGTCTGGCAACCAGAACCTCCTTTGGGGTACTGGAGCTGGAAGAATGAGACAAATTGCGAATGGGACAAAAGGATAGGACTGTGTTGGGTCAAAAATCCTGGAGCCAACCCTTTTCAATCCTTGGAGGGCCTGAGAGAATACTGGCGAGACCCAGGGAGAATAAACATC
Organism: Emberiza elegans; assembly: GCA_024865655.1. Classification (NCBI taxonomy): domain Eukaryota; kingdom Metazoa; phylum Chordata; class Aves; order Passeriformes; family Fringillidae; genus Emberiza; species Emberiza elegans. Next base: position 36,329 of record JALJVW010000213.1, on the reverse strand, counting down.
AGATGGAAAGCCCTGGATGGAATTTATTGGATTTGTGGGAAGAAGGCATACAGTGAGTTACCCACAAGGTGGAAAGGATCATGCACTTCAGGCATGATCCGGCCAGTGTTCTTCACCCTCCCTCGAACAACGAGTAACCTATTAGGGGCTCCACTGTACGGGACCCTGAGAAGGGAGAGGAGAAGCTTGAAAAACATGATACTGGTGATAAGTGGTAAACAAACCTGGGGGGAGGAAGAGTGGCTGGTGGCAAGAATAATTGATTATTATGGACCGGCCACGTGGGCCCAGGATGGAAGCTATGGGTATAGGACTCTGTTTTACCTACTGAACAGACTGATTTGGCTGCAGGCAGTGGTGGAAATTGCATCGAATCACACCTCCAAGGCCCTGGATTTACTTAGTCGGCAGCACACCCAGGTACGGGCATTTGTGTACCAAAATTGAATAATGTTAGACTATTTGCTGGCCGAAAAAGGGGGAGTGTGTGGAAAGTTCAACGAATCAGAATGTTGCATTGAGATTGACGATTATGGGGAGACCATAAGAGGATTGGCAGCCGAAAACAAGAAGGTGGCCCATGTCCCCGTTCAGAAATGGAATTCAATTTTATAATCTCCATGGTGGGACAGATTGTTCGATGGGGCCTGGTGGAACAAAGTTATGTTTTTCGTACTGTGTTCAGTAGCCGGAATCCTATTTCTGCCCTGTCTAATTCCTTGTTTTATTAGACTGATCCATTCCGTGGTCCAGGGGATGCAGATAGCAATAGTACCCGTGGACCTGGAGGTGGCTTCCGGAGGCAACACATCTAAGATCATGAGATTGGGAGAAAGGAAGTATGCCAGCAACGCTGCCGAAGTATTGGCAAAATTTGAGAGATGAGTTAAAACGAATGTAAATAATATGGAATATCAGGGTCTTCCACAAGGAGAGTACAGGATAGTGTAATAAAGGTTACTCTTTTTGTGAAAGACCCTTAATGGTGGCGGGTAGAAGTAGAAATAAAAGGAATTTAGCAATTTGGGTTATAAAAGAAGCATGAATTAAATTAGTGGTATAAATGGGGAGGGATTCTAATGTAGGGATAATTCAGGCGATTAATGTATGGTATAAAATATTGTGAAATCCAAACCATGTCTTTTGACTACCCTGGCCGGGAGCAGCTGTCTTATTCAGAGTCAACAAGTTCCCGGACTCACGTTCAAATAACCATCGATGCCTTAACGTAAGAATAGAAGCTTCCAGGGCTATGATCATTGGTTTCCTGAGTTGTCAAGAGCCCCCCAAGAGCAATTATCGCCTTGTCAATTGCATCTATCGAGATAGTCAGTGGTGCCACCCTGATACATCTGAATACACGGCTTCTCCAGAGCCGATTGATACCAATGGCACACCTGGATGAGGCTTTTGTCCACCTCTGCACAAGGAAAGCAACAGCGATGCATATGAAGAGACACAAAGAAAATTCAGTAATCTTTGCCTCGGACACGATAAACTGTATAAAACCTCGCTGCGCAAAGCCATGAGCGTGAACGGGGGAGACTCTCACACTCAGGAGGTCAGATCCGTGTTCACCTGGTGCTGATCCCCGGCTCGACGCTGTCTCTTTAGCTGTGGTGGTTTCGAAGACTGAACTTTGGTCTCCCAGACAAATTAATAAATCTTTGCTAAATTTTTGATAATTTTGGTTCATGATTTGATCATTTATAACAGCAGTAAAGGATGGACTTTGTCATCATTAGCACGGGAAAAAAATACTTTTTTTTGGTCTTATTCCCTGAAAGAAAACAATTGGCTGTCTATTTAAGGCCATTT
>JALJVW010000213.1:12904-26891 GCA_024865655.1 Emberiza elegans | reverse complement strand
TTCTGTGCTCACCTCCTGCTCTCTCCTCTGCAAGTGTGGCTGCTTTTTCAGCTGACATCCACATGGTTGAAGATGTTCTGGGGTGCCACTGCCTCCACTGGCCTTTTGGATGGCATGGCAGTGGCTTTAGATCCCTGTTCTCTCCCTGCCCCTAAGGTGTCTCACAGCCAGTGCTCATCTCCAGCCATGGCCCCACCAAGCCATTCTGCAGGATGCCAAAACCTGCTTTTCTTAAGGCCCTCATTTCTTCTGCTGCTGCCCTTCCCTCCTGCAGTTCTCCAGCAGCCTTTGAGCCCAGATGCTGCTGAGCTCTCGGCATGCTGGCTGCTCTCCAGCTCCCACACATCCATCAGCTCAGGCTCACTGGCATTTAGCAAGTTCAGCAGAGCTCCCTGCCCTGCTGCTCTCTGCAAGCTCTCTGCCTGCCCAACTTGCTCCAGGGCCCCCAGGCCATGGCCAGGAATGGGGCTGGAGGCACTGGGGGTAGATGCACACCCATCCTTAGTATCCCATCATTTCTGGCCCAGCTCAAGAGCCAAATCAGGACCTGTTCAAACTTCACTGAAAGAGTCACTTCCTGTCAGGGATGCATTGGGCCCTTTCTCTGCAAGGCTGAAATCCAGCACCCAAGCCTTGGATTGCACATTCTCTCTACCAAAGCTGTTGTTCATCTGACTCCTCCTGCACCCCACGGCAAACCCAAAACAACTGCAGGTCCTGGCCCTGCTGCAGAGGCAATGGTGTGCCTGGGCTCTGGGCTGCTCTCCCCATGGCCACCTCCCATCCCTTCCCTCTGCACAAAGCCATGCCAGAGCACACAGCTGCCCAGGAGCTGATGGAGTCTGGAAATAGCATCAGAGACAACTTCGCAGCGGGCATGGCTGTACAAGCAGTCCAGGAGCCTCACGTCGCCGCGCATGACAGGGCACGCCACCATCCACAGCATCGCCAGCTCTAGGGGCACAAGGGCGCCCTTGTGCTGCGGGGGCACCGCGATGCCGTAGGCGGGTCGGTGCTCCGCCGCGCCCACCCCGAGGTGCGATCCCGGGACACTCGCTTGATGGCCACCTGCGAACCAAGCCGAGCGGCGCGCTGAGCTCGCCCCGCTCCGACCCGGCCCCGTCTCTTACCGGGGCGCCGTCGGCGAGCCGGCTCCCGGAGGAAACGCCGCCGCAGCCGCCGCTGCCCAGCAGCGGGCCCTCCCGGTAGAGCTGCTCCAGGGGAGGCTTCTCCGCCCGTGCGGGCGGCACCGCGCTCTCGCCATTCTGCCCGGGCCACGCGAACGCCCCGGGCGCTGCTGCTTGCCCAGCCGGCTCGGGGCCGGCGGCCGAGCTGGCGAGCGGCGGAGCTCGGAGCGGGAGAGGCACCGGCGATGCTGCCGGCGACGGGGCGGGACCGGGGCGGCTCCGGGCGGAACCGCGGGAGGGGCTTCGTTCGGGGCCGGGGCCGGGCCAGAGCCCGCGCCAGGCGGAGCCAAAAGTCCCTGCTGTCCCTCCAGCACCAGAGCCAGCGGCACTTCCAGCGGTGCCACAGCCGGCACGGAGAGAGCCCGGCCGAGGCGGCCCCGCCGAGGAGCGCCTTGCGGGACGCGCCATGGGAGAGGCTGAACACGGACGGCACGGCACAGCACGGCCCAGGAGTGAAGGGGGTGTGAGAAGGAAAAGGGGGCGGAGAGCGAGCAGAAAGTCGAGCGATAGAGCGATGGAGAGAGGCGCTGCTGCTGCTGCTGCCTCCGCGAACCCAGCGAAGGCGCCGCCACGAACGAAAGAAATTAACAAAGAAAGAAGTACCTACGAAAGAAATAAGCGAATAAATCAATACAGAAATGAATTAAAGTGTTGACTTGTAGCTTTCTCCTTCTTTGGGTGAGATGAGGCATTTCTCTGGGAAGAATTCCCTGTCCTGATGGTTGTGCCAGAGCAGGAGTGGAGCCTTTAATTTTCAGGTAGAAAAGGAAAATCGTGTCAGTAATGTCATGTCTTTTCATCCTGGGCTGAGGCAGTTGCAGGCTGCCAAAAGACAGGGTCTTTTGTTGAAAGAAAATGTTGCAAGGTTGAACTCGGTCCCAACTTTCTTTTTCTGCCAGAGGATGAGGAGGGGAAGTATCCCAGAATCATGGAGTCATGGCATGGTTTGGCTTGGAAGGGACCTGAAAGATCACACTGTTGTACCCCCCCTGCTGTGGCTGGGGACCCCTTGCACAAGATTTCCCACCTTTCTCCTTTGTCTTCTTTTTCCAGCGGGGAACTGATGATTCACCAAGTTCATTTCTTTAGAACAAACGGATCTAAGTCCAGCAGTCAATGATGCCATGTTCCACATGTTGTTTTGCATGGGGCAAGATGGCAATGGCAAATACCTGCCTAGGCAAGGGCTGCTGTAAATTCCTCTGCCACCCAGATTTATGTCAGCTCTGAAAATGCTCCACTGAGGGAATACGCCTCAAAAATGGAGTGTTGAAGAGGCAGGTCTTCAGGGGCAGTTTCCACTTTCTCCACCTCAGCTGCTCTGTGAAGTCATGAACTCCCTGACTCAGTGCCTTTCTGTGTCCCAAGTATGGGCTTCTTCCTTTTTGCTCTGGGATGCAAAACCTTTTCACTGCTTCCATGTGCCTGAACTCTTGAGGTCCCTGATGTGAAATGCTTTAACATCGCTCCTGGTCCAGCAGACAACTTTGGATTTACAAATGTGAAAGGAGAGCTTTTCTTTTGGAATTTTAAACCTTGCCAAGAAGGCTGGAAGGAAAGAAGAAAAGGATTCAAAAATCAGCAGAAATTGACTTTATTGTATAAAATGGGGTTGCCCCTGCCCTTTCCCTCCCCACTGTCCTTTCTCCTATGCCCTCAGAAGAGTGAGCAGAAACGTGTGTTTCACTTGTAGATGAAGTGTCACTGATGAAAGAGCTCTGCCACCAATGGAGCCAACTGAGTGGCGAAGCTCTGCTGGATGTCACAGAGCGTATCACAGGTATGGCCTCCGCTTCTAAGCCAAGAGGTCTCTGAGGGAGTATTTCCAGGAATGCCTGTGAACAGAGAGCAGAGTAGCTCCTCCACATCAGGAGGTGCTGAGCTTGTCCCTCCTGCCCAGTAGCCAAGGCAGGTGTATTTGGCAGGCTTTCCCTGGCTGCTGCAGAGCTGTGCAGCATCTGAGATGGGGGCAGCGCTCGGCCTGGGGGCTGAGCTCTCACTGGGGCTCTTCCCAACTTCCACAGTGACCAATGTCTTTAATTGCATTTAAACTCAAATGAAGTCCCATTTTTAAATGGGTACCATAGCCCTTTTCCTGCTTAGCAGAATTGGTTTGGGGTACTTTCAGGAGCTCTTTCAATGCTGATGACTGCTGGTGGATTGAGAGCATAGAGAAAATGAAGTCTCTTCCACCACAGAATAGTAAATGGCTCCTACATAACATTTTGCCTGACCAAAAAATAAGACTGGTCTCCAGAGCATTTCAGGTTTTGATCTCTCAGCCAAATCTACCATGCAAGGAGCCTGTTGGTAGTAAATTTTTGTTTGTGTTTGATGTAGTTAAATTCAGAAAATGAGCAGAGAGCAGATTCCAGAGACAATGTGAGAAAACACTTGTGTCCTGGCTAAATTGCAGTCCCCTGTGTAGCCTTTTTCTCTCTCTATGCTCCTATTTCAGTGCACATTGTAAGAAAAAATGCCATTAGCACTGGGAGGGGAAATGCCATTAAAATGTGGAGATGCCCAAATGCCAGGGCAATGGGGTCTGGGTGATTCTCTAAGACACCCTGAGGATTGAAAGAGCTCTTTGTTGGAAGCCACAAAAGCATTCTGCCAAAGACACCAGCTAGGCACTGATGTTTCTCATCCAGCTGTCAAGCAGCACCCATCTCTGGTGGGCTGGGGTTTTGAAGTGTGTTCTAACACTGCCCCTTGCTGTGTGCCAGGGAGCAAAAGGAAGAGACGGATGAGACCTCTGGCCCTTGACATCAAAGTTACAAAAATGGAATAATTCTTAGAAATCTCTCAATTGCCTCTCTAGGGTGCATTGTTAAATCTTCCGTGTGGGTTTAGACAGCTTGTTAGTGGAAATAGAAGGCATTTTGACGTTTCATTCATTGCTCATGCAGAAACAAATTGTGAAATGATTTATGTAGTAAAGGTACAAAGTCTGCCACAGGTACAAGGCTGTGGTTGGAGAAATTAGTCCTGAGGGGTTGGTGCTTTTGTTTCAAGGATGATCAGCTGCATTGCCCATTTCTGGGTCATGGGGCTCTGTGTGCTGTTTCACTGCTCTTGGTCAGAGAGGCTTCCAATGGGCAAAAGCAGAGGTAGATCCTTGTTTGCACTGAGGCTGGTGGGTAAGGAGCTGTGTCTCTGTCCCGGCAGTGCTTGTGGAATGGGTTTATGCCAGGAGCCCTGAAGTGGTGCAGCGCCACGCCCTGCCCGTGCTCTGGGCCTGCCTGGAGAACAAGGCGCTGCCTGTGCGAAGCGCCAACGTCTGCGCTGTGGTCACCAAGCTGGCCTGTGCCCTCTGCGAGGTGATGGGCACCCAGCTGATTAAGTGTGCTGAGAGCAAGCCTCCACACGTGCAGGAAAACCTCTCCAGCCTTTTGGGCTGGTGAAGGTCTCATGTTCTCCAGAGGGCTTACCAAGTGCTGAGCTGGACACCTCCGGATGGGACTTTGAGCTGTGCCAAAACTGACAAACTACTAAGGAAGGGTGTGCATCTGCCCCTGCTCTCTCCATCGCCCTTCCTAGTCATGGCATGGGGGCCTGAAGGAACTCCAGGCTGAGGGCAAGGTGAAGACCAAGCATGGATCAGCCTCACAAAAAGGTAAGGTGGGAGCTGGACTGATGTCTGGTGGGAGGAAGGGTCTTGTGGCAGCCCAGAGAGGCTGTGCACATTGCCAGGGAACAGCTGTGCCCTGCATGTGGGCCCTGCAAGGAGCTGTGTTGCTGCCGGGGCCCCTGGAGCTGTAGGGCTGCTGAGCTGTGGGGCAGGGAGAGGAGCAGGAGGGTGCATGTGCAGCTGAGCCATTGCTGGAGAGCACAGGGCTCTGGGCTCCCTGCTGTCCCAGGGCAGCCCAGAGGCCAGGCTGTGCCTGTGGGAGCTCTGGGCAAGTGGCTCAGGGTTTTCCCCTGGCCTGATTCAAGTTGCTGCCGTTCAGAGCATGTTTCCCTGTGCAGCTGTTTAGAAGTTTCCAGGAAGTCTGTCCCATGAAAAATGGAGCTTCAGGTGCTTTACATTTACTTTATGGACTATGTTACATTTTGTGTCTCCACTTTGCAGGCCTGACAGGCTTCAGTATTGCCAAGAATTTCCGCAGGCCCATCCTCTTCACTCCTTCCATCCAAGCCCTTTTCTCCCATCCGAGAGACCTCTTCCATCAAGCCAAGCGTGATGTATGATGGAGAGAATGAGAAGAGGAAAACTAGTCCTAGGTACAGAGACATCAAAAGAAGTAGCCAGGAGCAGAGTTCAGAGGGAAAAGCAGGTAAGGTAAGGAGACCAAGCTAAGTCCTGTGTGGTAGATTTTCAGTTCATGTGTTGTAGGCAGAGCTTGGAGACCTTCTCCTGTGCTGTGAGCCCAGGGAAGCAGCTGAGCCAAGGAAGAACTCAGCTGGACACTGTCTTGGTGGTGTTTTCTGCTAGCTGTGTCTGCTTTGGATGGAAAAAGTGTTTGGTGGAAGCTGCCAAGTCAGGTTATCTCAGCTTGTGAGTTGTACAGCCATGCCCTCTGCACAGTTGTCTCTGGTGCTATTTCCAGACTCCATCAGCTCCAGGGCAGCTGTGTGCTCTGGCATGGCTTTGTCCAGAGGGAAGGGATGGGAGGTGGCCATGGGGAGAGCAGCCCAGAGCCCAGGCACACCATTGCCTCTGCAGCAGGGCCAGGACCTGCAGTTGTTTTGGGTTTGCCATGGGGTGCAGGAGGAGGCAGGTGAACAACAGCTTTGGTAGAGAGAATGTGCAATCCAAGGCTTGGGTGCTGGATTTCAGCCTTGCAGAGAAAGGGCCCAATGCATCCCTGACAGGACCTGACCCCTTTCAGTGAAGTTTGAACAGGTCCTGATTTGGCTCTTGAGCTGGGCCAGAAATGATGGGATACTAAGGATGGGTGTGCATCTACCCCCAGTGCCTTCAGCCCCATTCCTGGCCATGGCCTGGGGGCCCTGGAGCAAGTTGGGCAGGCAGAGAGCTTGCAGAGAGCAGCAGGGCAGGGAGCTCTGCTGAACTTGCTAAATGCCAGTGAGCCTGAGCTGATGGATGTGTGGGAGCTGGAGAGCAGCCAGCATGCCGAGAGCTCAGCAGCATCTGGGCTCAAAGGCTGCTGAGGAACTGCTGGAGGGAAGGGCAGCAGGAGAAGAAATGAGGGCCTTGAGAAAAGCAGGTTTTGGCATCCTGCAGAATGGGTTTGTGGGGCCATGGCTGGAGATGAGCACTGGCTGTGAGACACCTTAGGGGCAGGGAGAGAACAGGGATCTAAAGCCACTGCTGTTATGAATTTGAACGAGGCCAAACTTTCTCCAGAGGAAGAGGTTCTTGTTTATTAAAATAACTACAAGGAACGGAGTGCCCAGGATAAGCCCAGGCACCCACACAGCAAGCCAAAACCAGCAGAACAGTGCCCTAACCCCAAGAGCACTGGGTTCTTCCCAACAAAAAAAAAAACAAGCATCCAAAAAGAAGAAGAACCCTGACCCAACCGAACTGCCCCCATTTATTGCCCCCCTTTGGGTCCAGGATTGGTGCATTTTTGATCCGCCTGACGATTGGTCCATTTCCCAGCTTCTCATTGGTCTTTACCGTCGTTCATTCTGGACCAATCGTTTCTGCAGGGCGTTGAATGATTGGTCAGATCTCGCGTCCAATCCTTCTTCGACCTTGCCTTGCCCCGTTAGACTACAGTTACACCAATCCCTGGACCCTTCTCCTACCATATTCTAATAAGCCCCCCCTCTTTAACACAATGCAATTAATATAGCATAACTAATGCAATATAATGAAACTCTACCCTAATTTAACTTAACTTTTACCTATAACAACTCCCCCCTCTAAAACTTTGATCAGGCTTTAGCCCGCATCAACTTCTTAACAGTCTCTTAACAGTTATTTAATTAGCTTCTTAACTAGGTTTTTGTTTTGTTTTCTTCTTTGGTTTTTTTGTTTGTTTTTTTTTTTTAATCAGTTCTTTGACATGTTTCCATTCTGAACAGATCTATTTTTCTTTCATAGGGCATTCCCCAACAGTTTCTGTTTAAAAATTCCCTATATTTTCGAATAGCCAATACACTTTGCTGTCCTCTATACAGGTGGTTAACAATAAAAAGTTGATACAATCGGGGCTCGGATTCGAGTGTGTTCTGAAGACGGCAGTCCGAGACTCTCCTGCATACAGAGGATGGCAGCATTTTTCACACAGTTGTATCTCTTCCTGATTGATGCTGATAAGTAGGAGGATCAATAGAACTGGGGGTCCGGTACAGGTTACTCTCCCATTTATGTCTCCCCTCAGCAGAGGATCAGCGACTTTTTTTTTTTTTTTTTGGCAAGAGTATATCCTGATCCAGTCTTGCCCCCCCTTCTCCTTCCTTACTACTTGTGCTGTTCTTACCATTTACTGTTGCAGGAGTCTACTTCCCCTTTTGTATCAACCTGTTCTTTCTTTCTTTCTTTTAGGGCCAGATTGCTAAGTGTGTGGGAGAATGCTCTATTGCTTCTTAGATCACAGGATCTGTAACAGGAAGTATCAGAGATTAAAACATGTTTTTGATAATTCATATAATTTCACTTCATATATAAATACCATTTCCTTAAGTTAAAAGAATGTTAAAAAAAAACTTTTCAATTAAATATCTTATAATAAATCTAGCAGAGTTCTTATTATAACTTATAGCTTATGTGGTTCTTATGGTGTTCCTGATGTCTTCTTTAACTTATCTGTAGTGGGAGATCATCTCTCAGGAGCAGAAACCGGCCCTTTTACTCTGGTGACATGTGTCCATCCTCGTTCTTGTGTCCTAATGGCTGTTTCTGTGATGAGTAAAACTGGTAATGGACCTTCCCATTTTGGAGTTAGTGGTTGTTCTTTCCAGGTCTTAATTAACACCCAGTCACCAGGCTGGAATTTGTGGATTTTAAAATCAATAGGAGTAGTTTGAGGAAGGTATCCCTTGTTCCTTAACTCCTCTAAAGTGCAGGTTATGGTCTTTATATATTTTCTCATGCCTAATTCTCCTTCTTCATATGTTCCCATATTACCTGGAGTAGTTAAGAAAGGTAAGCCAAACATCATCTCATATGGAGAAATCCCTATATCTGCCCTTGGTTTAGTCCTTATTCTCAATAATGCCAGAGGGAGACATCTTAACCAATTCATTTTTGTTTCTTCTGTTAATTTTGTGAGAGTTATGTTAAGAGTCTGGTTCATTCTCTCTACTCTTCCAGAACTTTGAGGTCTCCATGGGGTATGAAATCTCCAGATGATATTTAAGGCCTCTGTTATTTGTTGTAATATCTTGGCGGTAAAATGAGGACCTCTATCAGAGTCAATAGTATTAATCATTCCATATCGGGGTACGATTTGTTCTGGTAAAATTTTACTTAGTCTCGGCTGTTGCTCTTGTGGTGGGGTATGCCTCCACCCAATGAGTTAGATGATCTATTATCACCAGTAAACACTTATATCTCTGTACTTGTGGTAATTCCGTAAAGTCTATCTGTACACATTGAAATGGCCTTTTCGCTAGTTCTCTACCTCCTTGAGGTAATTTTCTCATTACTTTTCTATTTATCTTCTGACATACTATACATTCTCGAGTTATTGTCTTCGCAATTTCCCATACCCCGATACACACATAAGTTCTCATAAAGTGATAGTGTAAAGCTTGAGTACCCAATGGGTTGAGGCATGTAGGTCCTCTAATATCTTTCTCATTAATGCCTTGTTTAATACTTGTCTACTGTCTGGCATCCTCCATTCTCCTTTCCCGTTTTGGACTGCACCATGTTTTAGTAATTCCTCTTGTTCTTTTTCATTAAATATAGGGATCTCCTCCTTTTCTTGATCTTCCTCATTCCCATCTCCTACTTCATTTAACCTGAAGATCTTTTCAGAATCTTCTAGAGCGGCCCTTTTTGCAGTTATGTCTGCCAAGTTGTTGCCTTTTATTTCTCTAGTGTCACCTTTTTGATGTCCCTTTATATGTACCACTGCAATTTCTTTTGGTCCTCTCAAGGCTTCTAACACTGCCTTTATGAGGCCTTCATGAATTAGGGTTTTTCCCTTTGAGTTGACAAATCCTCTCTCTACCCAGATCTTCCCAAAAGTATGTACTACCCCATAGGCATATTTAGAGTCAGTGAATATGGTACCACTCCTTTGATCAAGCCATTTTAGCCCTTTTAATAATGCATATAGTTCACAGCATTGTGCAGACCAACTATTGGGAAGCTTTCCTTTTTCTATGACTGTCATCGTATGTCCATTTACAATAGCATACCCTGATACTCGCTTACCATCTACTACCCGTGATGAGCCATCTATAAACAGCATATCTCCTTCAGGTAAAGGTAGTTCTAATAAATCTTCTCTAACTTTTATTTGCAAATCTATGGTTTCAAGGCAGTGATGTTCCAATTCTTCTTTTGGTTCTCCATATAAAAATTGTGCACGATTTTGGATTCTTCTTGTTGTCAATTCTATATTTTCACTTTTGTTCAATACCAATTGAACAAAAGTGTGAATTGTTCATATTTTAGAAGTCTGCTATCTGAAATCCATTGACAGGCTTTCTTACTTAGTATACTTTTTATATCATGGGGAGTATACACCTTGATCTTGTTTCCTAGTGTCAACTTGTAACCTTCCTCCACAAGAGTTACAGTTCCAGCCACTGCCTGGAGGCAAGTGGGCCAGCCTCTAACTACCGGATCCAGCAATTTGGAGAGATAAGCAATGGGTTTTCGCACCCCACACCATTCTTGTACCATAACTCCATAAGCTATTCCTTCTTCTACATTGACGAATAGTTCAAACAGTCTATTTAAATCTGGTAAACTTAGTACTGGAGCATTTGCCAACTTTTCTTTTAGGTCTTCTAACTTTTTCTCATCATTTTCATCCCAACTGATGGGCTCATTTTCAACTAATTTGTCATATAGGAACTTAACTAATTTTGTGTGTCCATCTATCCATAATTTACAATACCCAATTAATCCTACTAATTTTCTTACATCTGTTTTTGTTTTTGGTGCTGGCAATGATAGTATTCCCTGAATTCGGTCAGCATCTAATCTCTTATATCCTTTCCCAATTATATGGCCTAGATACTTTACTTCTGGTTCCACAAATTGTAACTTTCTTTTAGATACTTTTAACCCCTTTTCCCCTAGGAAATTAATTAAATTAACAGTTGTTGTTTGTACCTCTTCTTTCTGTTCCCCAGCAATTAATAAATCATCTACATACTGTAGGATTTGAGATCCTTTTTCTGGTATAAACTGTTTCATTAGTTCTTCTAGAGTTTGGCCGAATAGGTTTGGTGACTCAGTGAATCCCTGAGGCAACCTTGTCCGTTGTAATTGTTGTTTTCTCCCGGTTTCCTCATCTTCCCATTCAAATGCGAACCATTTTCTACTTTCTTTCTCAAGTGGACAGGACCAAAAAGCATCTTTTAAATCTATAACACTAAACCATGCATGTCTCGATGGCACTTTGCTCAATAAATTATATGGGTTTGCTAGTACTGGATATCGGGTTACAGTTTGCTTATTTAGTTCTCGTAAATCTTGGACTAATCGGTATGTACCATCGAGTTTCTTTATGGGTAATATTGGGGTGTTATGTGGAGACATGCATGGTTCTAAAATTCCTTCTTTAATTAAGTCTTTAATTACAGGTGTTAATCCCCGTTTCCCTTCTACGGAAATTGGATATTGTTTAACTCTTACTGGGGGAATGTCAGGTTTCATTTTGATTTCTATGGGTGGAATTTCCAACAGTCCATGACCCCCTCCTTCTGCCCACACTCTCGGATCTATGTCTCTCTCATCTTCTTCTTTTAAAACCATCATTTTCACTACCATACGTTTTCCTTCAGGGACTACCCCTATTCTTAACTGCACTTGTAAATCCCGGCCTAAGAGGTTAGAGTCTAATTCAGGCATATACAGCAGATCAGCACAGCCTTCTCTGAAACTTCCTTTTATAGGTACTTCTTCAATAATGGGTACTTCAAAAGGGTTATTCTCAGCACCTTTAACTTTACAGGTTTGGTTACTTAATTTGCATCCCTTGGGAATCTTTGAAATACTTGAACGATCTGCTCCAGTATCCACTAAAAATTTCTTTTCCTCGCTCTGAGGGCCAATTTCTAGGTTTACCAGGGGCTCCTTTTGATGTCCAATATCATCCCTCAGAGCGTAGAGCCCCTGACACCCCTAGTCCTCTCCTTTCAGCCTTGTCCCTAAGGTGTCTTGTTCCTGAGCAATAGCTTCATCCATCTTTCTTTTTCTACAGAAATTTCTGATGTGTCCTTTCTTACCACAATAAAAGCATATGACTTCTGCCCAAGGTGGTCTCCTCTCAGGCCAAGGTGACTTATTGTCTGTGTCTGGCTCATACCTTTTACTTGGCTGATCTTTAAATCCACTTATTCTTGAACCTGTGTACTCGCTTTTTCCATCACGTGGTGACTCACTATTCTCAAATCTAGCACTCTCTCTAGCTACTGCTACCATCATTTTTGCTTTTGTCTTGGTCTTCTCCTCATCCCTCCTTAGATATACTTTTTGCGCCTCTCTTAATAACTCATTCATTCCTCTTCCATGCCAATCATCTAACTTGTCCAATTTCCTTCGTATGTCCACCCAGGCCTTAGTTACAAATTGAATCTTAACTAAAACTTGACCTTCTGGACTATCTAGATCCACACTTGAGTATAACTGAAAGTTTCTTTTTAATCTTTCTAACCAGGCGCTCGGTGATTCATCTCGCTCCTGGTGACTATCAAATGTCAATCTTGCATTATTTGTTCTTGGGACTGCCTCTCTTATCCCTCTTACAATTAGTGTCCTATATTGTCTCATGCTCGCTCTTCCCACTTCCTGGTTTGGATCCCAATTAGGTGGGTTAATAGGCATTTTATCCTCTCCTCTAGGGCCCCCTCTATTTTCTCTTTCCCAAATCCTCATACCCGCAGTACGAATCATTTGTATTTCTTCAGAAGAGAACAATATTTCTAGGATAGAATTTAATTCCTCCCACGTAAAGATGTTAGGCCCTAAGAATTGGTCTAATTGTTGGGAGATGCCTATCGGGTCTTCTAATAAAGTTTTAATTTCTTTCTTAAAATTTCTGACTTCAGAGGTGGTTAATGGGGCATTCACAAAACCAATACCGCCTCTGCCCCCCCCCATAGGCACTTCCCTTAGAGGAAACAACTTTTCCGTTCTCCCACATTCATCTTGAATTTTCTTTGCTTGGAACCTTGTATTATATTGATGGCTCGCTACATGCTCATCTGATTCAATTACCTTGTTTTCCTCTATATCTTTACAACAAAAAAGATACTCTGACTTGGTACTTGGAGAACAGTACGGAATTAGAAGAAGCACTGTTGGGAGCTGGGAGCGTGGTTGTTACTGATAATATCCCCAATATGCCACTGAATTGGATTGGACAGTGGGGTTGGATTCAATGCCCGAAAAGATCACAGATGCCTCTGTCGGATGCTACAACAGCCTACACAGATGCAGGGAGAAAATCCCGAACTGCTGCAGTGACCTGGCAAAAAGAGGGACAATGGCATTATCAAATTATCAGGGCTTCTGAGATGGATACCTTACAAACTATGGAATTGTTGGCTGTTGTATGGGCTATGATGTACCTTTCTGAGCCCCTTAACATAGTAACAGACTCTTTGTATGTTGCTGGAGTTTGTGAGCGAATCGAGGATGCCTCTATAAAGAAAGTTCAGAACAGGAGGTTACATGAGTTGTTTATACAGTTGCAAAAAGCGATTAAGCTGAGGGAACATCCTTTCTCTGTTATTCATATCAGAAGTCACAAGTGGGATATTGGTTTAGGAGAGGGAAACGCACGAGCCGATAAGTTGGTCTCAGTTACACAGGTAACCCCAATCCCCAAGCTGACTATAGCCAGAGAGGCACATTCTATGTTTCATCAAAATGCAAAAGGCCTCCATATAGAATTTCAGATATCAATGGAAGAGGCACGGGCAATAGTTAAAGCCTGTCCTATATGCAGTCACCATAATGGGGGTTGTGGGTTAGGTTTGGGAGTTAATCCAAGAGGATTGAAAACAAATGATACCTGGCAAATGGATGTAACACATGTTGCTGAATTTGGGAGGATGAAGTATGTGCATGTTACTATTGACACTTACAGTCATTTTATATGGGCTACAGCACAGACTGGTGAGAGAGCAAAGCAGGTAGAAAGGCATCTCAGTAGCTGTTTTGCAGTGATGGGAGTGCCACAGACTGATAATGGGTCTGCCTATTGCAGCAGGAGAATAAAGGAGTTCATGCAAATATGGGGAATAGAAAACATAACAGGCATCCCTAATTCCCCAACAGGGCAAGCAATCGTAGAGAGAGCTAATGGTACCTTGAAAAGATATCTGGGTAAATACTCAGATATTAGAGAGCCCCAAGAAAGATTGTTAAAGTGTTTGTTTTAAATCATTTGTGTGTTTTTGGGGAAAGCAAGGTTCCTCCTGTAGTTCGTCATAATATACGGGGAAAAAGAAAATGAGAAGAAAGATGTGTGGGTCAACTATAGAGATCCTAAGACAGGGCAATGGCAAGGGCCTGCTAAAGTGTTGTATTGGGGCCGCGGATATCTTTGTGTTTCTACCCCTACAGGATCTCTGTGGGTACCTGCTAAATGGACCCGAGCAGCTGTGTTGGATGGAACAACTCAATCGACTGAGCAGAGAAGATCATCGACGAGTGGAGACGAAGCTGTTGATCATCTTTCGACCGATATTTCTTA
>JALJVW010000212.1:24160-59772 GCA_024865655.1 Emberiza elegans | reverse complement strand
GTACCTGTAAGTGACACCTCTGTATTAAATTTTGGGACATTGGGGATACTAGACATCGTATTGTGGGACACCTTTTGAGACACCTGTGGGTGACACAGACAATGGGACACTGAGACACCTGTGGGTGACATTAGACACTGGGGACACTAGACACTGAGACACCTGTGGGTGACACCTTGGGGACACTGGGGTACATTGTATTGTGGGACATTGGGGACATTGGGGACATTAGACAGTGAGACACCTTGGGGACAATGGGACATTGGGACTTGGGGATTTGGCACACTCTCAGGACATTTAGGATTTGGTGACATTTGGTGACATTTGGGGACATTTGTGACATTTGGTGACATTTTTCCCAGGGATGTCCGTGGGAACCCCTACGCCAGGAGCAATAGCTGCAACTGAACGAACGGAGGCAGCTGTTTTTCCCTGGATTGCTCACTGCAGAGGAATGCTCGTTCCCCAGTTCCCCTCGGGGACCACCCTTTGGAGGGACATTTCCTGCTTCTCAGCCCCCAAACCGCAGTGGGGGGCGAAGTCGTCCTGAGCCGAAAAGTTTTTTTCATGTCTGAGCATGCTCAGATGCCTCTTTTCCCCCCCGCTGCCTCCCCTGCTCCTGTGCGGGGATGGGAGCGCCTGGTAGCTCCTGCTGCACCGCCCGGCCGGGTCTCCTGGGCCCTGCCCTGCTCCCAGAGGGGCGGCACTGATCCCTGAGACGCCTGCAGGCCCGTAGGGCCGCCTCTGGACCCGGCTCCGCCGCGCCTGCCGGGGACGTCCCGCCCGCTGGGTTCGCGGCTTCTGCGCCCGCACCGCCGCCTTCCACGCTGACTCCGCTGCTTCCTGCGACTGTGCCGTGTCGCCAGGGCAACCATCCACCGCCGCCTCCTCCCCTCACCCGTTGCGATCCCGCGGCTTCTCCGCCCTGCGCTTCCACGGCCGACCCCAGAGCCAGGGGCAGACGATGTTGGCGACTCGTGCCGCCCTCCCTCTGAGCCCGCCCTGGGTCTGATGCTGCCCCAACCGACGCTGGAGCCCGCCCGCTCAGGACGCGCTGCTGACACGGACGCCGAGCCGCCCCGGCAGCGGCAGCATCACCATCACCTCCCTGCTTCCAGCGAGACTTCCCCTGAGATTCCAGGCTGTCCAGGGCTGCCCTGCGGGCGGAGCTGGGACAGGGAGAAGGGCATCAGCCTCCCCTTCTGTGGGGGGCATGGCTTCGCCAGCTGGCTGGAGCAGCCTGTCTGCCTGTTTTTAAGATCGAGTTCTTGCCAGGGGCTTGGGCGCTGTTCGATTGGGGTTTCCCCTTGGGAGGTGCAGCGTCTCTCTGCTGCCCCTACGGGGTGGCTGGGGCAGGTGGGTCCCAAAGTTCTGCCTTTGGTCCCCAGCCCGGAGGGGGTGGGGTGGTACCAGGAGGCAGATGGGAGCACCACCATTTGTATTTGCATTGCAGAGGGCACAGCCAAAAAGCGATCATCATTTATCTGCTGTGGGGACAAACATCCCTAGATCGGAGATGGAATTCCTGGCACAGCTTCTGCTCCCCCCCACTGCTGGCAAGCCGCAGTGATTCTGGGGACAGGAAATGTTTGGCCACCCATTCTGCCATTCCATTGGCAGTGTGGTGCCAGGCTGTGGGAAAGCAAAGCCTGCCTGGAGGGCTGGGCCTGGGCTGTTTGGTTTGGCTGCTGGGGCCAGGGCCACCCCCTGCCTCCTGCTGGATTTGGGGTTCTGCTTCCCCCTTCTGGGCCTGGGCCACCGTTTCATGGGCCGGGTCTGGGGTTCCTGATCCTTCCACATGGGCCAGCCCCCAGGCCTCTCTTTGGCCCCTTTTGCTTTGCTGCTGCTCTTGCTGACTAAACGAACAAACAAACAAAATTTAAATTAAATTAAAAAAATAAATAAAAAAAGTGAAAGAGCTGGCAGCAAGGCATTCAAGAAATCTTCTCAAAATTATTTGAATCTTTTTGATAACTATTGATAGATTTTCCTTCAGCAGTTTGTTGTTTCAGGAGTCTGCAAGCCTGTCTCAGGAACAAAAAGGGACTTCAGAGATGGCAAAGAAGAACATCTTCAGTCCATGGACTTTCCTGAAACTCAGCTGCTTGGACTTGAATTTCTTTTGCATTGTTTTTGCATTTTCTTATATTATAAGATTGTTGTAGTGATTTGATAGAATCTTATGTTATACAGGTGAAGAGATTCCCTGTTCATTCCACACCAGCACTTGATTGAGATTTGGATTGGCAAAGATAGCCTCTCAGGTGTTTGTGCTTTCCTCTGCACGGGCCCAGCAGAAAATTACAAACACTTTTTTTTAATTTAATTAATTAAAAGGGTGAGATGTTGCAGACATCTTTTGTGAAAAATCCTTCCTTTAGGATTTTTCCTGAGAAACCAAAGGAGGCCTCCAGAGACAAGATGTAAACAACTGTTATCTGCTGCTGTGGAATGCAACAGGTGCACCTCTGATTGGCCTTCTATGGGTGTTTGGATTTTCTGACCAGTCATGACAGAGCTGGCTCTCGCTCTCTGTCGGAGCCAGCTCCTTTCTTATCATTCTTGCTATTCTATTCTTAGCTAGCCTTCTGAGAACTTCTTCCTTCTATCTCTTTGTAGTATAGTTATAATGTAATATATATATAATATAATAAATCAAGTCTTCTAATTATGGAGTCAAGATTCTCGTCTCCTCTTCATCCTCAAAACCCTGTTCCCAGAAGGGACAGTATTCCAGAGCTGACATTTCCTGTTTTCAGCCATCACACATTTGTGGGGAAAAAAGGTCTTAACCCCAAGGTATAATGAGGAACTGGAATTCTTCTCATGAAACTGAACAAGCCAAGACAGTTGGATAACTTAATGAAGTTTAAATTCTTGAGGTTTTAAAATATGTTCTAGATTGGGAATTTTACTTTATATGCTATTTAGAATTGTTATTATAATCATTAGAATTTTACTAACTTGATCATGGATACTTAAGAAGTGTCTATTTCTTTTTAGCCTTAATTCTAGAAACACTTGTATATAGATGTTCTTTTTTGATAGCTGTTTCTTTTACTGTTCTCTTTTAATTGTTTTCTTAGGAAAAAATAGTATCAATTACAAAAGTGAAAGGAAAGAAGGAAAATATGGGCATGGAGTGTTGCTGCAATTGTATAATGACAGCTCTGTGGTTATAGGTATCTGCTGATAGGAAGAAATTCAGTGCTAAACCCCAGATTACAGTTTATAAATACTAACAGTTTGGATACATTATTATTCAACAGCATTAATACTATAATAATTAATATGGTCACATAAACTGATCCAGAATTACACTTGTCACAGAAAAAATATCTTAGGAAGGAAATGTAAAAGCTGAGCTTGCTTAATGTTTCAATGAAATACACATTTTCCCTGGATTCTATAACTTTTGGCACCATGTTTCATAATGACTTATTTAATAAGAATGGAGCTGAGAATTCCTTTTTAAATTCATTATGTTGATTAAGTATTATGACTTGGGTAGCTGGCATCTTGTTCAAAAGAAACTTTCTCATATGTTCTTGCTTTGATAGATGAACAGGAAAAGGAAAATACAATACAATTGTATGAGGAACTTCAGAGCAATATAGAAGTAAGTGACCAAGCTTGATGAAAGGAATGTGAGTAATGTGAGCTGAGCTGAGTTCCATGTTTATGTTGGGATACTGTTTGTATCCATCATGTATGTAGCATGTCATGTGTGATGCAGGAAGTTGGGTTTTCAATCCCTTTTCAAGAATTATTTTTGTGTTATATAAAACACATTCAATGGAGAAAGTGCAGCAGTGTGTGGGATGTAGATCCCTGTGATCTGTGTGATGGGTGCTTAGTGCTGGGTCACTGCCACAACTTCTGTCTTCTTTTTGGGCTCTGTTTCACCCACCTGCTGGTTCCTCAGAATGGCTGAGGTGGGCAGCAGCCCCTGGAGAACTTCCAGGGTTTCCATAATGAACTTCAAATATTAAATTTTGTTTTTAGAGAATGACAGTGGCATTTGAAGAGCTTCGTGTGCAAGCAGAGAACGACAGATTGGAAATGAGTTTCAAATGTGAGAATTCTGTTTATTGTGTTTATGCAGCTGGCTCAGTTTTGTACTTCATAGCTTGTATTACACATGCAGTGTCAGGGCAGAGAGATGTGAGGTGCTGGAATGGTGAGCAGGTCACACTGAGACACTGGGACCCTTCTTTTATTTCCTGCTGCCTTTGTTCACTGCCTGGCCTTCTATTGCTGTTCCACTGGGCCAAATCTGGAACTTTATTTTCAAACAGTCACTCAAATTGAAGTTTTGTCTGTGAAGTACAGTCTAGAGATCAATACTTATTCCCCATAGTTTGTTTATTTAAATGATAATGCACTAGTGTATAGCTGGGTTGAAACTTTAGCTGAATGCTCTCTCTGCTGTATGAGCATAGCCTGGTATGTTCCTGTTTCATTTTCACATGCTCTTTTCTGTTTGTATTTTGATTATAAAATCAAACATTGCCTCAACAATTACTCTTGAGGAAACAAATGGTATAGCTGTACAATTCCAAGCAATCTTAAACTGGAAGTTGTATTGAACTTGGAGTATATTTCAGCTAGAATGTTAACTATGGATGTTAATGTATCTCCAAAGTAAAAGAAGAAGTGCTTTCCCTTTGGACAAGTTTGAAAAATCCCTGGCAAACTGGAAGTCAGTCAAAAGGAAAAGCAGGTTTACTCATTTTACCATCTAATCTGTAGAGCTTTATTTGGGACTAAAGGGGCAAATGTAAGAGCCAAGAAGTGTTTCTGTGTATTAGTAAAAAACAAAATAACATCTGAAGCTGCATTTAAGTCAAATTTCTGCTAAGTTTAGTGATGTTTCTTTACCTTTAGTCTACTGAAAATTTATGGTTTGATTTTGAATTGGAGAACTTTTTGTTTTAGAGTAATGTGACTTGATCAATATTTGGCTAAGATTATATCTAGACAAATATTATCTATCTGTCTATCTATCTATCTATCTGTCTATCTGTCTATCTATCTATCTATCTATCTGTCTAATCTAACTTGAATGACAGCAAAATGTCTGCTTATCATACCTGGGTACAAATTCAGAAAATTAATATCCCTCCTTTTCCAGACTTCCTGATGATATTTTTTTGCATTTTTCTAGATTTCCAGCTCTTACTGTTATGAGAAAACAAGATGATATCAAAAAAGACATCAAGGCTCAGCTGCAGACGTCACAAAATGGGATTGACTTGACTTGTTCAAGGAATTGTACCACCCACAACCTGCTGTGTTTTTCTGCAATTGTTTATCCTGATTTAAATTAAATTGTTTATGTATAGAATTATTTATTAAAATTGAGAAAGGAAAATGCTGATGAGAAAAATTGGGAATAGAAATGATTTTAAAGCTGATGAGCCATTGGCTATAAATTTTGGTGTCACAAGGCCTATTTTTGTTTGGAAGTGTGGAGGAAAACTTCCCCACTGTACCCAGCGCAGTTTTTACGATACTTTTGAAAATAATTATTAAATTGATTTTGCCATAAAAATTTGCCTATTTACAGCAGGCAGTTATAACAGTGGGAAGTCAGAGAACCTGAGATTTTACCCCCAAATGTTCTTCTTTCTTTCAAATTATTTAGGTTTCAGTATATGATTTGTCATTAAATGACCTTTTGTTATATGCCCCTCTGAAATTAATTTCCTTTTCCTCAAAATTTTTTTTTCCTATCAAATTTCCCTGCTCAAATATCCACTTTTTTTACTTAGCAGATCATCTCCGGGATCATTGTTCCCAGTGTAGTGATTACATTTGAACTTGAAACCCCAAATGTTCATTCCGTGCCCTACAGGAGACAAGGCATACCAGCATTCCTGTGCTATGAACTTTTGTCCCTGTAGAAATAGACTTTTGACCCCGGCAAAATAAAATGGATACTTTAGAGCATGAAACATGCCTGTTGCTTGAGCGCAAAAAAGCCCCAGAAATGATACCATGTTTTGAAGGTTCAGAAAAGAACCGCGCCTGGCCCCGTCCAGACCCAGCGGGAAACATTTTCCAGGTTACTGGAGAGGAGGGCGGGCAGGGCTGAAGCCCTGCACCTGAAAAATGAAGCCTCCTTCTGGCCTTGGCACAGAGATGACAGATGTGCCCTGGCCTGTGTAACCATCTTGGGTTTCTGCTGCAAGAAAGAGGCAAAAACTTTTTTTTGAATAAGTTCCAAGAGGAAGAAATGATCTTACAGGCAGCAGTGAAGATGGAACAGATGTGACAAAGAAGCTGAATGCTTTGGTAAGGACAGGCTGGAATCCCCAGCCCAATGCAGAGAATTTAATGTAATTTTTGTGCCCAGTGATAGTTGGATGGCTGTATAAAACTGTGCAGGTGCCCTCCAACTTTCAAATGCTTCATTCTGCCTTTAATGACCAGATTTCTTTGCTCCCTTCCCTTATGTCTTTGTTCTGAGGTTTTCTCCAATTTGATATGTGTTGCAGGCAGATATATCATCTGCCTGAATGAGCCCCGAGACTTAAAGGGCTTGTGACCCATCACTGTGGCTTTAAGCCCCCCGCCTGCCTGTTGTAGCCCACACGCCTGAATGGCGCATTAATTTACTATTGTCTCATATTGTCCATTCTAATTCAATTTGTCAAATTATTAGGGCAGCAATTGTATTAACTATTTTTGTAACCATTTTTTACTCTGCAGCTGGCAGAAATTTTTAGAAACAAGGATTGAGCAGTTTTTTGCAATTCTGGCCCTGCCACATTGCAACAGAAATAAAACTTGAGATCTTTCATACCCAGCCTTAAATAATAGCTCCCTCCTATTTGCATGGCCTCAGGACTTTTTATATTATGTGACAGGCCTGTGTTCCTAGGGAACTGCCGGGATGCTCATGAGACAGCCAGAGGAGCTGCAGCTCATCTGTGAGGGTGAGTGGGGCCAGCGGTGTCAGTGGGTCCTGCCAGGGGAAGTCCTGGGTTCCCTGCCCCTGGGCTCCTTGGGGGCCCTTAATTTAAGGGCAGGGAGAGCACGGAGCCTTTTTCAGAGATGTGTGATTTGTGGCCAGGAGTCTCTAGCTGATCCTTGTTGTGTCCTGCTTCCTTCAGGCCATGGCAAGAGCTGAGACACCTGGTCCTTTCAGGGGGATCTCACCTGACCATGGCTCTGTTTGTTTCAGCCCTTCAAGCCCTTAGCACAGATGAGAGCCCTCCAACACAAACCTGATAGCTCAAGTCATGTTGGATGAAAGAGCTGCAGCCCAAGTTCATCTTCTGATCGAGACATCCAGGACAGCAGCAGATCCTATGCAAGAGGAGACAACCTGGAGATCAGAGGAGAGCAGGGGGAGCTGCGGCCCACCTGATGCTGGGCAGGCCTGAGGGCCCAGGCAGCCTCTTTACTGGTCCCTCCCTGCAGCCCCCCTCAGAACCTGCTTGTTCCCTTCTCCCAAGCTTTGCCATTAATAAACATTTTAGCTTCTTCATTTCATTTCTATCTTTGTGGAGCTGAAGTGGATCAAAACTTGAGCCCTGGAGCACACAGGCCCTGTCCTGCCGCTCTTTCCTCTGCTGCGTTTTGTGCAGAGAAGCAAAGCACATCAGGCTGGAAAGGTCCCTGCCCTGAAGGTCTGGTTTCACAACATTGTGAACCTAAGGGTCTTGCTGAGCACACTGAAGGTCAGCAGTAGGACGAAGAGCCTGGATTTTAGAAGAGTCAAATTCAGTATTTTCTGAATCCAGCTGTGAGAGATTCCAGGGCAAGCATCCACTGAGGGCAAAGGAGCTTGGAACGCTGGAAGTTATTCAAGAAGAGGTTCCTTGAAAGCACAGCAGTGGTCCTTCCCTACAAAGGGTGAGGAAGAGGGCAGAACCAGAGGCCAGCACAATTTACAGTGAGCTTTGGGTGTACTAAAAATGAAGCAAATGAAGCAGCAGTACAGGGGCTGACACACGACTGTCCCACTGTACTGAGCGCTGTCCGGCAGTGCTGGGATCCTGGGTGCAGTTCTGGTCCCCAACTGAGGAATTACAGCTTCTTCATTTTACAGTCAGAAACCCAACCAAGTGAGACCAGAGGGAGGAGACCCTTCCAGTCTCTCTTTGGGCATGGCTGCAAAACAGCTGCTGCTTCTTCCTCTTCCTGTGTTTGGGGTTTGCTGATCCCAGAGACAGAGCCAGGTCGTGCCTGCTTCCAAAGACTGTTCCCCAGCAGGCATGAAAAGTGCTCTGCATAGTGGTGATTCCTGGAAGGGAGGATTCAATGTACAAGAGCATCTAACCCAAATCTACCTTTTTGCAGTTTAAATCCCAGTTTTCTCCAGCAAAAAAGAGCCCTCTGGCTCTGCCAGTGCATGTTCCAAGTGCCTTTGGGCTACCTATGTTGTGATAAGGAACTTGCACCAATTCCAGAGTCTGCAGGACAACAAAGATCTGAATTTGAGACTGATAAGATGGTATGGTGACTATATCAGGCCCTTTCAGCTGGAGTCCTAAAACCCTTTGATGCTGTGATGTTTGCTCAGCAGTTGAGAACTTGAGTACAACTGTAGTTTTGCTCTCAGCATTGGGAATCAATGATCCCAATCCCCAGATCCTGTCCCAGTTCCAACAACATAACTGTTAGTTCCTGCAGTTGACTGCAGGATCCGTCTTTGCAAGTCCACTTGGCAAGAACAAGGCAGCTGCCAGTGTATGCTTGTGGCCTCTGCCAGCAATCCTCAGGGGGCTCCCCAGTTGCCAGTTTTCCAGCCCTGTGCAGGGTCTGCCCCAGTCCGGCCAAGTATGCCCGGCAGCAGCAAAGTTCCCCACAGCAGCTCCAGAGCAGCCCCAGCCCAGAGGCACCCTGGGAGTTCAGCAACGCCCAGCAGCACACGGGCAGGAGGACACGGATGGCGCCCCCCAGCCTGGCACAGGGCTTGTGGCCATCTCCAGGCACCCTGGCAGGATCCCCCAGCCCGGCCCCTGCCCAGCCGCCTGGAGAATGGCAGCACAAAGGCTCAGCAGAACTACCAAAATACAGGGGCTCTGGCCAGTTCCTGCAGCACTGCACGCCTGGGCAGCTGGCCCCCCAGTCTCAGCACCCTTTTTCCCAGATCTCCCTATGCCCCCAGCCCCCATAAGGAAAAGAAAGATCCTGGGAGTTTGTCTGGAGTAACACATTCTATATTTGAGGGACTAAAGGAAAAAGAAAAGAAGGAAAGAACAGTCTTGTACAGAAGGAAAATCCCCACTAGCTCTGGTGGTCCCAGCAGTCAGAGCCCAGCTGGCATCAGATCTCCATAGAGCTCCAGCAAGCTTTAGGACCCCCAAGCCCTGGGACACGGGTTGCCTGTCTTCCACGCCCCAGCAGCCGATTTTCCAGGTTCTCCCAAGATGGAATATTCTGGAGCCCAAATGAGAGCCCAAGAGGCCCTGAGGATGCAAAATTTGAAGAGCCAGGCTTCTTGATAGAAAGGCCTGATGTCATTTGCCATTTCCTCCAGGGGAGGCAAGAGAAAGGAACACAGCCACGGGACAGATCCTGGATCTGCAAGGAGCCGAGGAGAGCCCCCCTCATGACCATCCCAGCTGCTCCTTCTGGACACCAGAGAGGAGCAGGGGCCTTGAGGGGGTCAGCCTGGGGCTTGCTGGCCAATGGCCCATGTGGCCCTTTTTGAAATTCAGTGTTTCCCCAGGCCAGCCTCGCCTGCACAGGGAGAAGAGCCCGCAGCCTCTTCAGGGCTGCAGGAGGAATTTTGCCCCTTTCCCTCAGCCCGCTGCCCTCACCACCAGTGCCAGATCAGCTGCAGCTCTTGCTGCCACCCCCCCAGGTGGACTGCCATGCCTGTGAACACAGAACCAGCCCACGCCCAGAGCCAGCTTCTGCTGGGAGCAGGGAGGTTCTGGTGTACTGGAATGGTTTGTTTTTGGCCCCCACGGCCCAGCCCCCAAAGGCCCTGTGAGGAATTCCCTGGGGCCATACTCCCACTGGGGGGGCCCCCTGGGGAAAGAATTTAAAGCAATGCTGGAGCCGGGAAGGGGTCCATGGATCATTCTCCTTTCAGGGGGCCGAAACAGGAGGCCTTGAGGGGAGACTCCCCACTTAAAACCAAGACAGATTTTGGCAATGCTTGTGGCCTCGAGGGCATAGAGAAGCAAAAGGAATAACAGGTTTGAGTAATCTAATTTTTGCCAACAGAACCTGATATAGAACCTTCAGTAAGGGACAAATTGTGGTCCCTTTGCCCTAACGCTGGGTAGCATGGGATCATGGCTGTATTTCTCAGAATTTGTAGGCCCTTGAAACATGGGTCCTGATAACCAGTAATAATGTGTCTTTTCATCCAGTTTTTTTATGGGTGAATAAGGTGAGGATTAATGGATTTCCACTTAACTTCCTCTGGAAAGCAGGCACATGGATTCACAGCTATCACACACAGTGGTGTGTGTTTTAGGGGTTACTAAAATGGCCCTGCTGTCAAAATGCACAGGCTGCCCTCTTCTCCCAACCCTTTAATCCATCTTTTTGGGATTGAATCTTTGTCTGAGTTTTGGGAAGGGAGCTGCTGGCATCTTCCACATCTAAATATTAATGATACCATATGGTGGCTGGTGTTGCTAAAAGGTCCCGATTTCTATTTAGTGATTTAGAGAGACCCCTTGACTAACCTGGATAAAACCGAGCTGGACTGGCACCCCAGGACCCAATACAGGGCCAGAGCAGGGGGATGCAGGGATCCCAGAGCCTGGGACCCTGGGCCATCTGAGGGTGGCTTCAGAACCACCCAGATGACGTGGAGGGCCAGGCTACAGGAGATGTCCAGGATGGGTGAAGGAATACATTTCCCCAGCTGGTGGGCCCTCCACATTGCCTTGAAGAGGAGAGTCTAACAGAGCAGCAGGAAACCCAGGGAGGGGTTACTGGCTGGAGTCAGGTTCCAGACTGAATTGCAAAGCAATGAAGGGCAGTGCAGGGATGGGAGGAGCAGAAACAAGGGATCCTCAACCCAAAGCAGGGCAGGGCAGATGGGGAGGGGGTTTCACAACCACAGGGCAGCCAGAGGGCAATCAGGGAGTTTAATTGGTCCTGAGTCTCCCATGAACCTGCACAAAGACAATGTTGATTCTGGTCTGTCCTGCACAGCCTGGACCTTTGGGTCTCAGGGATCTTATGGGTACAGGCATTGTTTTTTGGATGGTGGTGAGGGAAGTGCCAGGACCCTTGACCCAGGACTTCAGGTATCATTCAGATTTTTGTCTCATGAAGCCTGGGTTCAGCACTCCCTCTGGGACCCCCTGCCACATAATTGTCAGCCAGAGAGGTTTGTCCACAGGGAAAGAATGGGAGCAGTTTGGAACCAACATGGAAAATAAAAGAAAAAATTCC
Source organism: Emberiza elegans (assembly GCA_024865655.1). Lineage (NCBI taxonomy): Eukaryota > Metazoa > Chordata > Aves > Passeriformes > Fringillidae > Emberiza > Emberiza elegans. Next base: position 48,396 of record JALJVW010000212.1, on the reverse strand, counting down.
AACAGCTGAGATAAATGGCAGTATTGGAGATACTCTTTGAGAGGATGGACAGCATATAATGACCCTGACAAGGTCAGGTGCACAGGATATGTGGTGGAGCCATGCAAAGCACTGGGGCCATCTGAATACATCCAGTTTCATTGAACAATGCATTTGCCCATAACAGCAAGAGACAGTGGATTCTGGAGCAAGCAAATTTTGGAATGATGAGGCCATTATCCATGGCCCCTTGCAGGCTCATGTCTCTGCCATGGTCTCAAGGATGAACAGGAAACATGGAGAAGATGAGGGAGGAGATGACCTGAACAGTTCCCATGTGGCACCAGTGCAAACCACAGGCCCCAGTGTCAGAGCCCACATTCCCCAACTAGGAGAGAGGGACCCTTCCATGAGTGGACCTGTGGTTTTCCTGTGGCTGAACATGGGACCCAAGACATGACAGGGTGGAATGGAAAACATCTCTGCTGTCCTGGCAGCAGGGGTATGAAAGTCAAGGAGGAAACACTAATGGGAACTCCCCCAAAAGTGAATGTAGCCCCAGCCTCCCATGACCGAGCTGCTATAGCAGAAGGATGATCTGTCAGATCCCCTGAAGCAACATCCCTCTATGCCCATGTATGGAGTGCCAGGGTTAGAGGGGCCCTGCCTCTAGCCAGGGAGAGGCACAGGAAAATTGGATTTTTTGGGCTGTGTGGATCCCCTGGCACATCAGAACCACAAAAGTACGATGCCTTTGTTGATACTGGTGTGCAGTGTGCCTGATACCATCAGGACATGTGGGGGAACCTGTTTCCATTGCCAGGGTGACAGGGGATCCCAGCAACATGACCCTGTTGGAAGCCCAGGTGAGCCTGACTGGGAAGGAGTGGCAGAAACATCCTATTGTGACTGGCCCAGAGGCCCCGTGTATTCTGGGCATAGATTTCCTCTGGAATGGAGCTATTACAAAGACCCAAAGGGACTCAGATGGGCTTTTGGCATAGCTGCTGTGGAGGCAGAAAACATCAAGCAGTTGAACACTTTGCCTGGACTATCAGAAACCCATCTGCAGTAGGACTCCTGAAGGTGGAAGAGCAACAAGTGCCAATTGCCACCTCAACAGTGCACCATGGGCAGTATCGGACAAATCGAGATGCTCGTGATCCCCATCCACAAAATGATCCATGAGCTGGAGAGCCAAGGGCTGGTCAGCAAAACCCACTCACCCTTCAACAGCCCTCCCATCTGGCCTGTGCAACAAGTCTGACAGAGAATGGAGATTGACTGTGGACTATCATGGCTTGAATGAAGTGACTCCACCTTGAGCGCTGCAGTGCTTCCTATGCTGGAACTCCAGTATCAGCTGGAGTCCAAGGCAGCAAAGTGGTACGCCACTGTTGACATTGCTAACGCATTTTCTCCATTCCTCTGGCAGCAGAATGCAGGCCCTCAGTTTGCTTTCACCTGGAGGGGCGTGCAGTACACCTGGAACCGACTGCCCCAGGGGTGGAAGCACAGCCCCACCATCTGCCATGGACTGATCCAGGAATGCACTGGAAAAGGGTGAGGCTCCAGAACACCTGCAGTACATTGATGACATCATTGTGGGGGAACACAGCAATGGAAGTATTTGAGAAAGGAGAAAATCATCCAAATCCTCCTGGGAAGCTGGTTTCACTATCAAAAAGAGCAAAGTCAAGGACCTGCCTGTGAGATTCAGTTTCTGGGGTAAAGTGGCAAGATGGATGGCATCAGATTCCCACTGATGTCATCAACAAGATCACTGCCATGTCTCCACCATCCAGCAAGAAGGAAACACAAGCTTTCCTAGGTACCATAGGTTTTGGAGGATGCACATTCCTGAATACAGTCAGATTGTGAGCCCTCTTTACCTGGTCACCCCTCAAGAAGAACTTTCCACTGGGGCCCTGAGCAGCAACAAGCCTTTGCCCAGATCAAGCAGGAGATTGCTCATGCAGTGTCCCTTGGCCCAGTCAGGACAGGACCAGAGGTGAAGAATGTGCTCTACTCTGCAGCCAGGAACCATGGCATCCTGGAGCCTTTGGCAGAAGGTGCCTGGGGAGACTCTGAGGCCAACCACTGGGATTTTGGAGTTGAACCTACAGAGGTTCTGAAGCCAACTACACTCCAACAGAGAAGGGAAATCTTGGCTGCCTATGAAGGAGTCCAAGCTGCCTCAGAGGTGATTGGTACAGAAGCTGTCCTCCTCCTGGCACCCCAACTACCGGTGCTGGGGTGGATGTTCAAAATAAAGGTTCCTTCCACCCACCATGCCACCAGTGCTACATGGAGCAAGTGGATTGCTCTTATCACACAAATGCCCGTGGTGGAAACCTGAATCGCCCTGGGATTCTGGAGATAATTACAAACTGTGGAAGGTGAGAACTTTGGTCTCACTGATGAAGGAACAAGAACCAGTGACACGGGCTGAAGAAGCTCCTCCATATAACCAACTGCCAGCCAGAAGAAACATATTCGCTCTTTTCACTGATGGTTCCTGTCGCATTGTGGGGATGAACTGGAAGTGGAAAAGCAGCCATATGGGAGCCCCACATGACAGGTTGCAGAAGCTACCGAAGGAAAAGGTGGATCAAGTCAATTTGCAGAAAAATAAAGCTGTTCAACTGGCCCTGGACATTGCTGAGAGAGAAATGGCCAAAAGCTCTACCTTTACACTGATTCATGGATGGTAGCCAATGCTCTGTGGGGATGGCTGGAGAGGTGGAAAAAGGCCAACTGGCAGCGTGAGGAAAAACCAATCTGGGCTGCTGATGAATGGAAAGACATTGCCTCAGGGTTGGAAGCTACCTGTGAAGGTCTGTCATGTAGATGCCCATGTCCCAAAGGAGTCAGGCTTATGAGTGAACACCAAAAAAACAACAGGTAGATCAGGCTGCAAATAGGAGGTGTCAAAGATAGACTTAGATTGGCAACACAAGGGAGAGTTGTTCCCAGCTCAATGGGCCCCTGATTCCTCAGGCCATCAGGGTAGGGATGCCACCTATAAGTGGGCACAAGACCGAGGGGTGGATCTAACCATGGACAGTATTTCTCAGGTTATCCATGACAAGTAACTGTGAGATGTGCAGCTGCCATCAAACAGGCCAAGCGAGTGAAGCCCCTGTGGTATGGTGGGCAGTGGTCAGCATAAGACAAGTATGGGAGGCCTGGCAGATTGACTACATCCCACTGCCCCAGACACCAAGGCAAAGCGCTACGTGCTGACCATGGTGGAAAGCCACCACTGGATGGTTGGAGACCTACCCACTGTGCCTCACGCCACTGCCAGGAACACCATCCTGGGCCTGGAAAAAGCAAATCCTGTAGAGACATGGCACCCTGAGGGAATTGAATTGACAACAGGACCCATTTTAAGAATGGCCTTATCAACACCTGGGCCAGGGAACATAGCATTGAATGGATATATCATATCCCCTACCATGCACCAGCTGCAGGGAAAGTTGAATGCAACAGACTACTTAAAACTACCCTGAAGGCACTTGGCTCCCACTGACTTTTAGGGAAAGGGGAATGAACCTGTCAAAAGCCACCTAGATGGTCAACACCAGAAGGTCCATAAATCAAGCTGGTCCTGCCAGTCTGAACCCCTGCACACAGTGGATGGAGATAAAGTCCCTGTTGTACATGTGAAAGGTATTTTAGGAAAGACTGTTTGGATTACTCCTACCTCAAGCAAAGACAAACCCATCCAGTAGAATTGTTTTTGTTCAAAAGACCTGGTTACACTTGGTGGAGTAATGCAGAAAAATGGAGAAAGTGTTGTGTACCAAGGAAGATCAATTAAACCAGAACTGTGTGTAAGGTTTGGTTTTTTTGTTTTGCAGATGGAAATAGAAAAAGGGGTGGGGGTTGTTGAAGATTGCATGCAAGATGTTTTCCATTACCATCTGTGTGGGAGATTATCTTTTGTCAAGTGGGCAGTTTGCCTTATCTCTCTCTTTGGTGACCACATTCACACCTCCCCATCATCCTCTGCTGATAACAGACTATTGAATGTCACTGCATGACTGATAAGAACTATAACATCCCATTGTGAGATGCTCCACCCAGAGGGGAGGAGCCAAGCATTCCTACCCCCATAATCTGAGATTTTTGAACACCATCACAACCTTTCTTCACTGGATTCCCCAAACAACATCAGCTGCCTCTTCCACTGGATCTTCAGAGGAAGAGGCCATCCTTCTCTACAGATTTCCCCTTTACATAACAGAACCACACCTGATACTTCAGGAGGACTGCAGCCAGCGTTCCAATTGGACTGCTACCAAAACCCTGACCCACAGGGTGCCAGGTTGGGTTCTGAGACTCAGTGTTGTTCTAGTGTACTGCATTTGTTTTATTTCATCCTTAATTTTTTTTTCTTTTCCTAGAAAAGAACTGTTATTTCCTGCTCCCATATTTTTTTCCTGAGAGCCCCTTAATTTAAAATTTTATAGCAACTCAGGGGGGTGGGGAGGTTTACATTCTCCATTTCAGGGTGCTCCTGTTCCTTATCCTGACTCTGTCTTTCCAAACCAAGACAATTGCCTTGATCTAAATTTTCTTATTAAAACTAATACCTTTGCTCAGATGGAGGAGGCTGTGAGGAAGAACAAGGATCCCCATACACCCAGGCAGGTGAGGAGGAAATGGGTGCCTCTTTCCCCCCTCTCCTGCTCCATCTCCCAGCCCAGCACAGCCCATGGCTGCAGGACAACCCTGTTGCCAACCCCATCCTGCTGGGATGCACTGGGGGATCTCCTTCCCTTCCCTCTGGCAAGGGGCAAATCTCATCCTCTCCTTGTCCTCCCTCCCCTAGACAAGGAGCTGAGGATGGAGACCACGGAGGAAAAATCCCCATTGCAGAACCTCGTGGAAGAGGCCGTTTTGAGTGACTTTACAGCATAGGAGTCCAACAGGGAGGAAAATCCCCAGAGATCCTGCAGGAGGAGGGGCTCCAAACCCAGGCCAGGATGCTCTGAGGAGGAAAGACCCACCCTGTGCCAGGAAGGTGGACAGAGCTTCAGCCAGAGCTCAGAGCTGGTGGCCCAGGAGCAGCTTCATGATGGGGAGAAGCCCTCAAGTGCTTGGAGTGTGGGAAGAGCTTCAGGTGGAGCTCCCGCCTGATCCGCCACCAGATGATCCACACCGGGGAATGGCCCTACGAGTGTGGGGAGTGTGGGAAGGGCTTCAGCTACAGCTCTGCCCTTGTCATCCACCAAAGCATCCATACCGGGGAGAGGCCCTATGAGTGTCCCCAGTGCCAGAAGAGGTTTCAGAGCAGCTCCAGTCTCCTCCACCACCAGCGGTGTCACACAGATGAGAGGCCCTTCCGCTGCCCTGAGTGTGGGAAAGGCTTTAACTGTAGCTCCCGACTCATCAGGCACCGGCGCATCCACACTGGGGAGAGGCCCCAAAACCAGAGTGTCCCCAGTGTGGGAAGAGCCCACATTCCCTATAGCTCTCACTTAACCAGACACCAACGGAGGCACCGCTAAGGAAAGCCCTGCCAATGCCCTAAGTGCAGGAAGAGCTTTGTGCACTGCTCCAACTTCATCCCCCATTGGAGAAGCCACGTTGGGAAGAGCCCTGGTGATCCATGTTCCCTGTAATCCATGCTGGGAAGACACCTGTTTCTTTTCCTGACCCTACCAGTGATGTGATGTGGGATTGAAGAACATGAGGGTCTGGGCATGGCCCTGTCATTACATTCACTCCCAGCTCAGGTCATTGCCAGGGGCAGGAAAGGGACTCTCTCTCTCCCTCCCTGAGGAGAAGGGTGTCCTTTCCAGGCAGGGGAAATTTTGGCCAGAAAGAGACAGTCATTGATGTTGTAGTTTTCCCTTTTTTTTATACCTTCAGTTATCAGTTTTGCTTCAGTTCTTGTTTGTTCCTTATCTTGTTGCTGTTCCCAGTAAATTGTTCTTATCCCAGCCCGGGATCTTTGCCTTTTGTGCTTTCCATGGGAGGCGGGAGAGTAGCGGTTTTAGTAGGAGCAGGAAATTGGGGAATCCCATTCCTGAACCCCAGCCCATGGAAACTGAGCATCCCAGCCGGTGCCAGCCCTGGTGGCCATGGAAACAGCCTTGGGAGCAGGTCCCTGGCTTGGGCTGTGGGAACCTCTTCCCTCTGGTGCCCAGGGACAGGAGTGGAGGGAACGGCTGCAGCTGAGTCGGGGCAGGTTCAGGTTGGATCTCAGGAAAAGGTTTTTGCCCAGAGGCTGCTGGGGCCCTTCCCAGGCTCCCAGGGTAGGGTCCCAGCAACAGATGCTGAGCTCCAGCAGCATTTGGAAACAGGAAGGCCCAGGCTGGCATTGTTGGGGTGTCCTGTGCAGGGCCAGCAGTTGGACTCTTGGATCCTTTCTGGGTCCCTCCCAGCTCAGCCAATTCTGTGGTTCTGGGATCCCAAGCCTGGGGATGGGGCTGCAAATGGTTGCCATGGCAACGGGCTCTGGCTGCAGGCCTGAGCTGGTGTCCATGGCAACCACCCTGCATGGGGTCTCCATGGAGCCGCCCTGAAAGGACTGACCTTCCAACAGGGGAGTTGGAGGCTGATCTCTACATGATGGTTGCCAAACTGACCATAGCAACAGGGGATTAATGGTGGATTCTGAAACAGACCAGGGGTGGTAGTTGAAACTGGAATTGGATCCTGGTGATGGTTTAGCCCTTCTCAGATTTGTGCTAGGACATCAGAGGGGTTCCATGGGGACTTTCAAGAGTCTCCAGGCTGTTCCAACCTGGAATGTCACAGGCAGAGACAGGGGCTCCACATCATTTCACCTCCCAGGGCTTTCCCCAGGGATGGTAAAGAGCCCTGTGGTCAGAGGCAGTCACAGCCATTCCATGGTGACATCCCAGGGGACCTTGGGCTGCAAAGGCACCCATCTGTCACAGGCACTCATTTGGCTCCACGGTGACATCCCAGGAGTCCCCAGGCTGCCAAAGAGCTGGGATGTCCCAGACACTCTCACAGGGTTCCTGTCATGGGACCTTCAGTCAAAAGCTTTATTTTTTTATTGGAGAAACTCCTGCTGAGTCATGAGGGCTGGAGAAATGACACCCAGCAGCCACCATGGATCCTCAAACCCCTGCAGGGCCCCTGGTCTTCTAAAATTCCTTCTAAGACAGGAGACTGGGAATGATCCAATCCCAGCCCCAGTGTTTGTTAAAGGTGTAAAATATTGGAGATTGGAATTCAACTTTAACACAATTTGTCCCACAGGATTAATGATGGAATACCAGATCAATTTATATAAATACTTCCATTGATTCTGATGATGATTAGAAAGAAAGATCTCAGTTATTTACTCCACAGTTCAGGATGTTTTAGAATATAGTGCTCTAAAGCAGTTCTTTGAAGTCAACAGGGCCTTGCTGGTTGTTTTGGACCCATTGCAGGACAGAGCCCCTGCACCATTCAGGAACTGCCTTTCCTGTGCTATCCAGGGCAGGTCCCATGCAGCCCCCAGGCCCTTAGAAATGGATCCTCTTAGCACAAGGGCAGAGTGCCGTGCTGGGATGTTGTTCCATGGATGCCTTCTAGCCAAAGGCACCTGGCAAGGCAGCAACATTTGCTTCCCATCTGCCAATCTCCACTCCCTTTGGCATCCCAGCCTGGCTCCCACCACTGCAGAGTTCTTCCTCTTCTGGGCCACATTCCTGGCTGGGGACTTTTTTACGCCACTTAAGATGTTAGGAGCCTGAATACTATTACTAGTTTTTCTGTCACTGATTCAGTTGGGGACAAGATATCTATCAACTAAATTCTTCCCTTACTCCTCCTGAGTTGCCCCTTTTTTGATGCCCTTCAACAAATACCACTGCTAGGCCCAGGGGACAGGGTGCCATGGTAACTCTTCTAAAAGAAACTTTTTCTGAATCAGCCCCTGCCCTCAGAGATTTTCTGGCCAGAAGCTTTGTGAATTTTTTCCCAAGCACATCAGAGAACCCAAAAACATAATTTTGTCACTGGGGATGATATTGATTCCACAAGTCAACTGTGCCCTTTTGGTTCCTGCTCTTGGACAATTCCTGGGATGGCGCAGGTTTGCTCAGTGTCTTGGTTTGGAAAGACAGGAGTCTGCTAAGGAAGGCAGGAGCCTCCCCTGAAATGGAGAATGTAAACCCTCCCCACCTCCCCAAATTGCTATAAATTTTAAATTAAGGGGCTCTCAGGCAAAAATATGGGAGCAGGAAATAACAGTTCTTTAATAGGGAAGAAAAATAAAAGGATAAAATAAACAATGCAGTACACTAGAACAACACTGACAGAGTCAGAACCCAACCTGACACCCTGTGGGTCAGGGTGTTGGTAGCAGTCCAATTGGAAATGTGGCTGCAGTCCTCCTGAAGTGTCAGGTGTGGTTCTGTTGGAGCAAGGGGGTCCTGTAGAGAAGGATGTATTCTTCCTCTGAAGATCCAGTGGAAGAAGAGACAGCTGCTGTTCCTCTGGGGAATCCAGTGGAGAAAGCCATGCCGTGTTTCAAAAAACCTCTGGATTATATCTGGGTAGCAATGCTTGGCTCCTCCCTCTGGGCGGAGCATCTCACAATGGGATGTTATAGTTCTTATCAGTCATGCAGTGACATTCAATAGTCTGCCATCAGCAGATGAGGGAGGTGTGAATGTGGTCACTCAAAGAGAGAGATAAAGCAAACTGCCCAAACAACAAAAGATAATCTGCCATACAGATGGTAATTGAAAACATTTTGCATTGCAATCTTCAACACTGGGACCATGCTGGGAAGAACTGGGATCATGCGGGGTGTGATGGGGATGATAGAAGGGACAACTGGGTTCAACTGGGATCATACTGGGAGGAACAGGGAGCAACTGGAACCATGCTGAGGGCAACTGGGATCATACTGGATCGTACTTGGAGCAACTAGGACTGCACTGAGGGTGAATGGGAGTGGCTGTGAGCAGTTGGGATCAGGCTGGAAGTAACTGAGGACAACTGGGACTAACTGGGAACCTGCTGGGAGTAACTGGAATATGCTGGGAGTGATTGAAACCACAGTGGGGATAAATGGGAACAACTGGAACCACACTGGATGATAATGGGAGCAGCTGTGTCCATGCTGGGGTCATACTGGAACTGACTGGGATCATACTGGGAATGACTTGAAAAGTATTAGGAGTATCTGAGAATGACTAGGATCATACTGGAACCAGACTGCCAGTGACTGGAAAGGTGCTGGCTCTGACTGGAACCATGCTGGAAGTGACTGGGAGCAACTGGGCCCACACTGGGAGTGACTGGGAGTCACTCTGAGCATGACTGGAATTATAGTGGGAGGATCTGGGAGGGACTGGGGTCATACTGGGGGTGGTTGTAATCATACTGGGGGGGACTGGGTGCAACTGGGATCATCCTGGGAGACACTGGGTTTACAACAGGTGAGAATGGATCCTGACTGGGGCGTTACTGGGAGCTACTGGGCCCATGTTGGGAGGAAAACGTGGATACAGTGGAAGCAAATGGGATCAACTGGAAGGTACTGGAACCATGCTGAGGGGACTGAGATGACAACTGGGACAACTGTAATCATACTGGGAGCAACTGGGACCACGCTTTGGGCAACTGCCAGAAACTGGGATCATGCTGGTGGCAAATGGGAATAACTGGGGAAAAACTGGGATCATTCTGAGGTCACCAGAACCTTCCTGGGCACACTGGAATGTACTGGGAGTGTCTGTGACCATACTGGGGGGACAGGAACCACACTGGGAATAGCTGGGATCATACTGGGTGCAACTAGGAGTGAGTGGGACCATGCTGAGAGGGACTGGAACTATTCTGGGAGCAACTGGGATCATACTGGGATGACAGTGGGAGCAGCTGGGTCCATGCTGGCTGAGACTGGGATCACACTGAGGGTGACTGGAATCATACTGGGATTGAATGGGAGTGGCTGTGGGCAACTGGAATCAGGCTGAAAGCAACTGAGAGGAACTGGGAGTGACTGGGAGCATGCTGGGAGTGACTGGGATCATACTGGGATTATAGTGGGTGTCAATGGACCCTGACTGGGGGTTACTGGGAGCTACCAGGCCCATGCTGGGAGCTCCCTGAACACACACTGGGAGGAACTGGGAGGAACTGGGAATGACAGGATGCATGCAGGTGACAACTGGGATGTCCTGGCAGTGACTGGGATAAAACTGGGGGCAGCTGAACCACGCTGAGGTAACTGGGAGTGCCTGGCAATGACTACGAGAATGTTCAGGGCAACTGGGATATACTGGGAGTGCCTGAGACCATGCAGGGGGTGACTGGGACCACACTGGGAGTCACTGGGAATGTGCTGGGGGCAACTGGGACCATGCTGGGGGCAACTGGGGGCAAGTGTGAGTGACTGGGGCCCTGCTGGGAGAGACTGGCATCATACTGGGAGTTACTGGGGCTATGTTTGGGGTAACTGGGAGAACTGGGAACACACTGGATCAAAGTGGGAGCATCTGGGACCAACTGGAGCTGTGCTGGGGGCAAATTGCATCATAATAAAGAAGGACTGGAAGCAACTTGGATCATCCTGACAGCAGCTCCTGGGTGACCGAGTTCTACTGGGATCATCCTGGGATCACAGTGGGATGACACTGGGACTGAGGAGGAGCAGCGCGATGGCTCCAGCGCTGGGGCTGGGGGCGCTCCTGGGGGGCCAGGGGAGAGTGGGACCCCCGGCCCTGGGACCCTGAACCGCCACTGCCCCCGCCGGCATCCTGGGGACCCCCCTGGATCCCCCATTTCTGGACATCAGGGCTCCCTGCTCCCCTTTTCCCGGCCATCCCATGGCTCCCAACCTCCAGACTTGGCATAGGCTTGACTCTGGGACAACCTGGAACGTCCCCCATTCCTGCCTTTCCCAGCCCCCAGCCCCACCTTTCTGCAAAACCAGGGACCCCTGAACTCCCCCTTTCTGAACATCCTGGGTGTCCCCACCCTGGTACCCCCTTTTTGGGAAACCCTGGACTCCCCTTTCCTGGGCTCAAGGATCCCCTGGAACTCCCTTCTACCTCTCCACGTCCCTGCCCCCCCATTTCCGTGACCCTGAGACCCCCCTGCTCCCCCATTCCTGAGAACCCAGATGCCCTTTTACCCCTTTGCCCAGCACTGATACCCCCCCTGCACCCCCTTATCCGGCACCAACTCAACCTTTTCCCAGCCCCTGCCTCTCCCAGTCCCCAGCCCCACCCTTTTCCCTGGCCTGGGAACAGAAGTGCAACTGACTGAAAACAAATGTGACAGAAAGAAATAATTTTGCACCTTTTATTTACTATTGAAATACAATTTTCTCCCTTTCTCACAAACCTCCTCCCAATGTCATTCAGCAGGGCTGTTAGAAAATTCTTTGTTCTGAGTGGATGTTCCAGGCTGCAGCCACAAGGAAACAGGGAATGGGGATTTTCCTGCTCCTGGGGAGTTTGACATCCTCAGCTGAGGAGAGGAGCAGGCACCAGAAGAAAAGGGCAGCTGGGCTTCATCTTTCCATAGGAATTAGGGGGGTGGAAATCTCTCATCCTGTCTGCAGCTGCTCCCACAGGGATGTGAGGGCTGATCCCAGAGCCCCAAGGGTCACAGTCAGGGCTGCCCTCAGGGAATGCTCACCTGGTACTGAGGGGCAGCGTGGGAGCACCTGGATCTTGGAGCACCCAGCTGCCCCCCATGTTTGGAGGTGCCTGAGGAGGGCTGGGATGATGCCAGGGACATCCTGCAGTGACATCCCCCCTGTTCCACTCTGGGTGAGCTCAGTCCCAAACCTGATGCTGATCCTGGTCTCAATCTCACTCCACGTTTAGACACACTCACAGTTCTGTATTTAATCACATCCTGGTGCCAGACTCCCCTAGCCCCAGACCCAATCCCAACCTCAGCCCTAAGGCCAATCCCATGTCTAGCCTTAATCCCAATCCCAGCTCTAATCCAAATCTCAGTCCCAACTCCAATCCCAGCCCCAATTCCAGCCCCTTCCTAAATCCTCAGGCCCAAACCAAATCCCAGGTTCAGCCCTTCTGGGGTTTGGGGGTGTCTCTGTCCCTCTGAGCCCAATGATGTTTGGGTGGGGTCACAGCAGGGCTGAGAGGACAGAGACCCCCGGCCTCCCCAGGGGTGAGAAGGTCGGAGAGCCCCCCCAGCCCCGAGCACCCTCAGCGGTGAGAGGGACACAGAGCCCCTGGTCCCCAGCCCTGCACAGGCATTGCCTGAGGCCAGAGGGATGGAGACCCCCGAGCATCCCCCAGGGTGAGGGGACAGAGACCCCTGTTATAGGTAAAAGTTAAGTTAAATTAGGGTAGAGTTTCATTATATTGTATTAATTATGTTATATTAATTGTATTATGTTAAAGGGGGGGGCTTATTAGAATATGGTAGGAGAAGGGTCCAGGGATTGGTGTAACAGTGGTCTGACGGGGCAAGGCAAGGTCGAAGAAGGATTGGACGCGAGATCTGACCAATCATTCGACGCCCTGCAGAAACGATTGGTCCAGAATGAACGACGGTAAAGACCAATGAGAAGCTGGGAAATGGACCAATCGTCAGGCGGATCCAAAATGCACCAATCCTGGACCCAAAGGGGGGCTATAAATGGGAGCAGTTCGGTTGGGTCGGGGTTCTTCTTCTTCTTTTTGGATGCTTGTTTTTTTTTTTTTTTTTTTTTTTTTTTTTTTTTTTTTTTTTTTTTTTTTTTTTTTGTTGGGAAGAACCCAGTGCTCTTGGGGTTAGGGCACTGTTCTGCTGGTTTTGGCTCGCTGTGTGGGTGCCTGGGCTTATCCTGGGCACTCCGTTCCTTGTAGTTATTTTAATAAACGAGAGCCTTTTTCTCTGGAGAAAGTTTGGCCTCGTTCAAATTCATAACACCCCCAAGCATCCCCTGGGCTGAGAGGGACAGAGACTGCCCCGAGCACCCCTGGCACAGGGGTGAGAGGGAGGGAGACCCCCCCAGGCATTCCCTGGGGTGAAAATGATGGAGACTCCCTGGGGAATGGCCTGGGGTGAGAATGATGGAGACCCTCTGGGGAATGGCCTGGGGTAACAGGGACAGGGACACCCCCTGGGGAATGGCCTGGGGTGAGAAGGACAGGGAAAACCCTCCCCAGCCCCTCCCAAGCATCCTCCAGGGTGAGAGGCACAGAGACCCCTCAAGCATCCCCTGGGCACTGGACAAAATAAACTTGGCAGAAATCAAACTTGACTCTACATAAAATACTTGGTGAATATTTGATTTTCCCACAAGTCACATGTGATTAAAGTGCAAACAAATCCCAAACATGAATAAATTGACAATCCAAGCAGTGATGTGGCAATTGCAAGTTTCATTGGTTCCTGCACAGCTCCAGTTCAGCTGCTGGCACATTCTTATAAAAGAAAAGTGGAAATTCGGCCCAATACAGGTTATGAAAAGGAAGGGAAAACTCTGTGTAGCTTTCACAAAGGTGACAGGCATTAAGAGAAAAATGATTCTGACATTTGGCAAAGCCCCCAAGCCTGGGAATTCAGGAGTTATTTTGGAATTTAGCTACTTGAGCTGGGCTTCTTGTAGGACTTCTGGCAGCCTTGTGTTCCTCACTGTTGGGTGAATGAACCTTGTCAGTGTCGCTGGTATCATTTGCTCCCTTTCCTCCAGAGATTTTAACAAACTTTTCAAGGAAGGAAAACAAAATAATATCTTTACACTCCAGACCCACAACAGCCATTTGCATCATCAGTTCTTCCATAAGTTGATCAGAGGAAGCTGTGTTCAAGTTTCCAAGAGTTCCTCCAGAGAGAACCACAACCTTCTAAGTGGAGGGAACCATGCTGTTGTCAAAGGCACTCGGGGTCAGACAACAGTGCCCTGAACTCACTGTGCCAAAATAATGTCACAATCTGGTTAAGAAAATTATTAGAGAGATGCCTCTGCCCCAATTAAGGTGCTAATGATACCAAATCCAGCGTGGGTTTTATTGAACAGTAAATGTGTGGTAGAGAGAGAGATGGAAAGAAAGACAAAAGGGGGGAGAGCAAGGGAGTGACAGGGACAGAGACCGGGCCTGGAGCAGGGCAAGTGTGACATTGTCCCCTGTGTGTGTGGCCTTCCCAGGGTGGGGGTTTTACACCGGAGCCAGTCTGGGTAAGGGGGGTGGTGTTCACCCCCTGAGCAGGGATTACCCCACTGTTTCAGGTTGCAATGCAAGATGTAACCAAATGCATGTTTTCAATCCCCATCTTCATCAACTGCTATAAACAGGCGGGGCAGTGTTCTTTATCTCTTCCATGACTCACCCCTGATAACACCCTCCAGGGGAGATATCTGCTGTGAATGGGCCATTGAGTGTCACTGCAGGACTGATCAAATTCCATCATCCCATTGTGGGATGCTCCACCCAGGGGGAGGATCCAAGCATTCCTACCTGGATATAAGCTGAGGCTTGAAACACCGGGAGCAGCTTGCCTACTGGGTTTCCCGAGGACAAGAGCTCCAGAACCACCACTGGACCTTCAGAGGAAGACCAGACCCGTCTACAGGATCACTGCTTTGACAGAATCACGTTCATCACTCCAACAAGGACTGCAGCCACCATTTAATGGGACTGCTGCCACCACCCTGACCAACAAGGTGTCAGGTTATATCCTGACTCTGTCAGTTTAAGGCAGTGTTTCTGTATCATTGCCTTGATCCTAATTTTTCTTATTAAATTGTAATTCTGGCTTAGACTCTCCCCCAGGTTTGCCTTCAAACCAGTACAAAAGACAATGTGCTCATCCCTTTGTTTTCTTCCCAAAACAGGATTTCCCATTCCCAAACCTTGACTCATGGAGGAGGAGGCTGTGTCCGGAAGAGGAAGGATCCCTGGGACACCCAGGCAGGTGAGGAGGAAGTCAGTTTCCCTTTCCCCCTCTCTCCTGCTCCATCTCCCAGCCCAGCACAGCCCCTGGCTGCAGGACAACCCCACTGCCAACCCCTGTCCTGCCAGGGATGCACTGGGGATCTCCTTCCCCTTCCCTCTGGCACAGGAGGCAAATCCCATCCTCTCCTTGTCCTTCCTCCCCAGACAAGGAGCTGAGGATGGAGACCATGGAGGAAAAATCCCCATGGCAGAACCTCATGGAAGAGGCTGTTTTGAGCAACTCCACAGTGCACAGGAATCCAACAGGGAAGAAAAAGCCCCAGAGATCCCACAGGAGGAGGGGCTCCAAACCCAGCCCAGGATGCTCTGAGGAGGAAAGACCCACCCTGTGCCAGGAAGGTGGACAGAGCTTCAGCCAGAGCTCAGAGCTGGTGGTCCCAGGAGCAGCTTCATGATGGGGAGAAGCCCCACAAGTGCTTGGAGTGTGGGAAGAGCTTCAGGTGGAGCAGCACCCCTGATCAGCCACCAGATGATCCACACCGGGAATGGGCCTACAAGTGTGGGGAGTGTGGGAAGGGCTTCAGCTGCAGCTCCAGCTCATCACCCACCAACGCATCCACACTGGGGAGAGGCCCTTCAAGTGTCCCCAGTGTCCCAGAAGAGGTTTTGGACCAGCTCCAAGTGTCATCTCCAGACCAGCTCCACCACCTCACCAGCGGATTCACACAGATGAGAGGCCCTTCTGCTGCCCTGAGTGTGGGAAGGGCTTCAACTGTAACTCCCACCTCATCATCCACCAGCACATCCACACTGGGGATCCCCACCTGTGGGAAGAGGTTTCAGACCAGCACAAACCTCCGCCTGCATGAGAGGATGAGAGGCCCTTCCGCTGCCCTGACTGTGGGAAGGGCTTCAAGAAAAAAATCACCCTCATCACCCACCAGCATATCCACACTGGGAGAGGCCCTACAAGTTCTCCCATCATGGGAAGAACTTGTCCATGAGCTCTGACTTGACCAGACACCAATGGAGGCACCAGTAAGGGAAGATCTGCAGTGCCCCAACTGCAGGAAGAGCTTTCTGCCCAGGCCCAGCTTCATCCCCATTGGGAGGTCCCACATTGGGAAGAGCCCTGGTGATCCATGTTCCCTGTGATCCATGCTGGGAAGACACCTGTTTCTTTTCCTGCCCCTGCCGATGACATGATGTGGGATTGAAGAACATGAGGGTCTGGACATGGCCATGTCATTACATTCACTCCCACCTCAGGTTATTGCCAGGGGCAGGAAAGGGACTCTCTCTCTCCCCTGAGGAGAAGGGTGTCCTTTCCAGGCAGGAGGAAATACATTGGCCAGGAAGAGCCAGTTGTTGATGTTGTAGTTTTCCCTGTAAATAGTTTTTCTTATCTCTTCTGTTACCAATATTTTTTTTTGTTCTTGTTTGTTCCTTATCTCGTTGCTGTTCCCAATAAATTGTTCTTATCCCAGCCCGGGATCTTTGCCTTTTGTGCTTTCCATGGGAGGCAGGAGGGCAGCGAGGGCAGTGTGGTTTTAGCGGGAGCAGGAAATTGGGGAATCCCATTCCTGAACCCCGGCCCGTGGAAACCGAGCATCCCAGCTGGTGCCAGCCCTGGTGGCCATGGCAACAGCCTTGGGAGCGGGTCCCTGGCTGGGGCTGTGGGAACCTCTTCCCTCTGGTGCCCAGGGACAGGAGTGGAGGGAACGGCTGCAGCTGAGTCGGGGCAGGCTCAGGTTGGATCTCAGGAAAAGGTTTTTGCCCAGAGGCTGCTGGGGCCCTGCCCAGGTTCCCCAGGGAAGGGTCCCAGCTCCAGGGCTCTCTGAGCTCCAGCAGCATTTGGACAGCGCTGCCAGGCCCAGGCTGGCATTGTTGGGGTGTCCTGTGCAGGGCCAGCAGTTGGACTCGAGGATCCTGATGGGTCCTTCCCAGCTCAGCCAATTCTGTGGTTCTGGGATCCCATGAGCCTGGGGATGGGACTGCCAATGGTTGCCATGGCAACAGGCTCTGGCTGCAGGCCTGAGCTGGTGTCCATGGCAACCACCCCTGGGATGGGGTCCCATGAGCTGCCAAGGACTGACCATAGCAACAGGGGGCTGGTGATGGTTGCCATGGAAACATAGCAACAGGGGGCTGGTGATGGTTGCCATGGAAACATAGCAACAGGGGCTGGGTGATGGTTGCCATGGAAACAACCATAGCAACAGGGGGCTGGTGATGGTTGCCATGGACCATGAACAGGGGGCTGGTGATGGTTGCCTGGAAGGATCAGATTTGTCACAGGCCCTCAGAGGCGCTCCATGGGGACTTTCCAAGAGTCTCCAGGCTGTTCCAGAGCTGGAATGCCACAGGCAGAGACAGGGGCTCCATGGAGACCTCCCAGTGCTTTCTTGGCATGGTAAAGAGCCCTGTGGTCAGAGCCATTCCATGGTGACATCCCAGGAGACCTTGGGCTGCAAAGGCACCGATCTGTCACAGGCACTCACGGGGGCTCCACAGTGACATCCCAGGAGTCCCCAGGCTGCCAAAGAGCTGGGTTGTCCCAGACACTCACAGGGGTTCCTGTCATGGGCACAGTGGGAGCTTCAGGCTAAGAGTTTATTTCTTTATTTGAGTAACTCCTGCTGAGACCTGAGATGGAGAACTAACACCCACCTGTCACTATGGATCCTCAAACCCCTGCAGCACCCCTAGACTTCTAAAATTCCTTCTAAAAGAGGAGACTGGGAACAGCTGGATCCAATCCAAGGCCCAGAAATTGTCAAAGGTGTAAAAGATTGAACAGGTGGAATTCAACTTTAACACAATTTGTCCCACAGGATTTATGATAGAATACCAGATTAATTTATATAAATATGTTTCTGGCTTATTCTGATCATGATCAGACAGAAAGATCACTAGCACAGTTATTTACTCCACAGTTCAGGAGCTATAACAATTATTAGAATATAGTGCTCTAGGGAGCAATTTTGAAGTCAGCAGGACATTGCTGGAGTTGTTGGAGCCCATTGCAGGCAGAGCCTCCTGCTCCAGCAGGAACTGCCTTTCCTGTGCCATGAGCAGGGCAGGTCCCGCTGCAGGAAAAGCCCCAGACCAGCCCCAGCTCAGGGAAGGCCTCGGGCACAAGGGCAGAGTGCCGTGCTGGGAGCTGTGCCAGGGAGAGCCTGAGGCACCAAAGGCACCTTGGCAGCAGCAGCTGCTTGCAGGCCATGGCCAGAAGCCTCCCTTGGCAGCCCGGCCTGGTGGCCACCACTGCAGAGCTGCTGCCTCAGGGCTCATTCCTGGCTGGGCTCTGAAAAGCCACTTCTGCTCCAGGAGCCTGACTGGGAAGCCATTGGCCCCAGCACCCTGGGGACAAGATATCAACGACAAAACCCTTCATGCTAGCAGAGCCAAGGCAGGGGCAGAGGAGAGGGGAGAGCCAGGCCCAGGGGGCAGGGCTGCCATGGTGATGGCTGTGAGGTCACTGCCCCTGCAGCAGCCTGGCTGCCCTCAGCAGACATTCTGGCCAGAAGCATTGTGAGGGCACCCAGCACATCAGAGAGCCCACACTACAGGAATTCTGTCCCTGGGGATGAGAGGGTTTTACTAGGTTGGGCTGCACAAAGCTCCTGCTCTTGGACAATTCCTGGGATGGGTCATCCACTTCTCTGGAATAACTGTTGCAGTTTTGTGCCACTCTCATAACTGCAAAATATTTCCTCTTTCTAACAAATGTAAATCCACCCTCATTCAGTTTAAAGATATTGACCCTTGTTCTATCACTTCAAGATTTAGGAGAAAATAACTTTGATCACTATTTTTCCATTTTCACAGGTCTTGGAGAGGACACAAAAATCTCCCAAGATGGGTTTGGAGGCCTCATCACAAAACCAGCAGGGAGAGTCTGCAGGCTCTGGGCTCAGTGGTGTGGAGACTGAGGACAGAACAGGAATAGCCTGGGAGGGATTGAAGGGTGGTTTCAGAGAGGCTGGAGCTTTTCTTCATAGTGGGAATGAGCCTGAAGAAGAAATAATAGAACCAAGGGTAGCTGGGGAGGCCCAGACTGGACACAAGAAAGGAATTTCCCTGCCAGGGCAGGGCTGTGGTGCAACACGTTCCCCAGAAGGAGCCTGGAGCAGCCCAAGGCTTTGTGTGGGCAGGCAGAGGCAGGCAGGAGGCAGAGCTGTCAGCAAAGGAAGGGCCCAGCCAGGTGGGGCAGCTGGGGATGCAGGCACAGGGCAGGGACACTGTGGGACAGCCTGGGCTGCACAGGGCACAGGGATGGGCAGCAGCTGGACCAGCCCTGAGCACTTTGGCCATGGCTGCTGGCCCTGGCCCTGAGGCCACAGGGGACAAGTGACCCTTTCAGGCCTGGGGCCTCATTGCCTCCTTGTCCCTGCTCAGCAGCCTGGCAGGGGCCGCCCACGGTCCTGCCCTTGGCATTGCATCCCCATCCCAGTGCCCATCCCTGCAGCAATGAGGAGGGACAGGATCTGCCTGGCCAGGGGCTGGGGCTCAGGCCTTGGCCCTTTGCATTCCTGAAACACATCCAGCTTTGCTCAGCACCAGAGACACCTTTCCTTGTTTGTCCACATGTGTCATCACTGCCACCAGTGTTCTGCTCTACCTGGAACCTCGGGGCATTTTCTAAGTTGTGTCCCACAGTGTCCATTAACACTACAAGGAACCTCAGTGTTTCAATCTCACTTTGAGTTCTTGAGAAATTTTTGAGCCCACTCTGAGGGACTGAGTCTGATGCAAAGAGCACCAAAGCCCCAGAGGGTCATTAAAGTCCTTGTGCTGTGTCTGTGCTGCTGAGCTGGGCCGGGCTCCTGGCCCAGAGGCAGCTCCTGGCAAGGGCAGCACTGCAGAGAGACAGCTCTGGCCAGGAGCAGCTCCTGTGCACAGCCCAGCAGGGCTGGGGCACTGCCAGGGCCCCTCAGGGACACCAGCAGGGCACAGACAGAGCTCACAGGGGCTCAGCACTGGCAGGGGCTGTGGGATGTCCCAGAGGGGGCTGTGTCACAGCAGCACCTCTGTGGCTGTGTCACAGAGGCACAGAGCAGCTGTGATGTCAGCAAGGGGCTGTGTGACAGCACAGAGTGGGCTGTGTGAGGTCACAGATTGGGCTATGACATCACAGACTTTGTTTGAGAGGTCATTGAGCAGCTACAACATCATAGAGGGGACTGTGTGACATCACAGAGCAGGCTGTGAGATCATGGCATGGCTGTGTGACATCAAAGAGTGGGTTTGAGGTCAAATTGTGTGCTGTGACATCATAGAGTGGCAGTATGACATCACAGAGAGGGTTTTGTGACATCACTGAGGAGGTTGTGACATCACAGAGCTGGCTGTGACATCACAGAGTGGGTCTGAGGCCAGAGCGTGGATTCTGCCATCATAGAGGGTGGCATCTGTGACATCAAAGAGAGGGTTGTGACATCACTGGGTGTCTGTGTAACATCATAGAGGAGGCTGTGACATCACAGAACAGACTGTGACATCACAGGGGCAGTTTTTGACATCACAGGTGGTTGTGTGACATCACAGGCTGTGTGACATCCTCACATCCTCAGTGTGTGACATCACAGGGACAGTGTGACATCACAGGTGACATCACAGGGGCATCATGACATCACAGTGTGTGACATCACAGGGGGCTGTGTGACATCACAGGGGCTGTGTGAGGTCCCTGGGGAGGTCACTCTGCCCCAGCCCCCCTCACAGTTCCCCCCAGAGCAGTCCAACCCTGCTCGTGCACAGCAGGGTCCCCTGTCCCCCAGGTCCCCCGCCCCCCCCCGCAGCCTCCCCCAGAGGATGTTCCACGAGATCGACCCCAGAGCCTGACACAGGGGACGGGGGCCGGGGCCCTGGGGGTGGGACAGGGGACAGGGGACCCCCCCACAGCATCCCCATGTCCCCCAGGGCCAGAGCCTGGGCCAGGGCTCCTTCACCCTGGTACCAACGAGGGCTTGAGAGCGCTGAAAAAATCCCCAGCAAGGGATCAGCAAAAACCAGATTTAATATTAAGGGACAGCACCACAAAGTTCCTTGGCAAGAGTCACTCTGCTCCTGACTGGACACTTCAGGCACACCAAGGAAACAAAGCATCAACAAAACCAAACCAAAACCCGGCAATCAAAGCAGAAATAAACCAAGAACTGTCCCTGTGCATGTGTGAGACACAAGGACAATGAAGGCAAGGATAAAAGGAATACAGCCTAAAAGCTTAACAGAGCTCAAACTTAACAGGACTTAACTTAAACCTTAACCTTAACTAATACCTTCAACTTCACAATTTAGCAAAAGAACAGCACTTAACAGTATTTACCTAACTTAAAACATAGGACTTAGCAATTTAACAGAGGAATAACATTTAATATTCAACTTCGCTAATAAATTTTTAAACTTATCAACTTAGCAAAAGAACAACTCTTAGCAGCATTTAACTTGGCTTAGATCTCGTGACTTAACCTTACTTACAGGCCTGGATATCTGACTCAGCTCTCCAAGGCACTCAAGCCCCTCAAAAAGCAGCATTTCTGCCACATTTCCCCAGCACAGGCACTCCTGTGTGCACACAGACACAAAGAGTCAGTGCAAGGCACCTGTGAGCAATTCCCCTGAGGGCAGGGAATGCTCCCTGCTGATGCTTTGGCATCTCCCCAGCGGGCAAAGGGCTGAGCCTGGAGGAGTGGGGGGGGCCGGGCCCAGGCTCTGTCGTTGTTCAGGATCCCCAGTGCAGCAAACGGGAGAGTTCCCGGCTGGGAGGCCCCACTCAGAGGGGAGTCGCTGGCCCAGGAGAGCTCAAGGGCTCCTTTTGGAGCGCTGTTTGCAGGGCCCCAAGAGAGGGGGCTTCAGTCCCAGCAATGGTTCATCCTGGCCACACTTGGCACCAACAGCTTTCTTTGGCAGGGTGAGAACAGGGATGTTGTGCCACTGAGGGAACAAAAACCAGTTCCCAGGGCTGCTGCTAAAGGAACCAGGAGCTGGTTGGGCAGCAGCAGTGCCTGGAGCAGACAGTGTTTGTGATGAGCTGCAGAGGAGCTGAGCCCAGGGGCTGTTGGCCAAGGCCGAGGCCCAAGGAGCATTTCTCAGCTGGCAGGGCGGCCTGAGAAGGGAGGGGGGATGCAGCAGCACAGGGCCCATGGAACCAAGGGACCATTGTGACACTGTGGGGCCCTGTGAGACCAAGGGACCATTGTGACACTGTGGGGCCCATGGACCAAGGGACCATTGTGACACTGTGGGGCCCTCATGGGACCATTGTGACACTGAACCACTGGGACATTGCTGGGCCCTCATTGACCAAAGGGACTGTGTGACCCTGGGGCCCTGTGGCTCCATGGAATGTACGGATTGTGACACTGAGGGGCCCCATGGAACCAAACCAAGGTCCATTGTGACACTGCTGGGCCTCATGGAACCATGGAGACCATTATGACACTTTGGGTGTCATGGAACCAAGGGGACCATTGTGACACTGAAGGGCCCATGGAACCAAAGGTCCATTGTGACATTGCAAGGCCTCATGGAACCATGGAAAGACCATTAAGACACTTTGAGCCTCATGGAACCAAGGAATGGAATCACAGAGACCATTGTTACACTCAGGGGCTCATGAAACATGGAGACCATTGTGACACTATGAGGCCCCATGGTATAAACAAAGCCATTGTGACACTGTGAGGCCTCATGGAACCAGTGAGACCATTGTGACCCTGAGGACCACTGTGACATTGTGAGGCTCCTGTCACCAAAGGCCTTGTGACACTGTGGACACTGAGGGGACTGCATGGAACCAAAGGTCCATTGTGACACTGTGGTCCAGAGGGACATTGGACACTCAAAGAACCAGGGGACTCCATTGTGACATTGTGGGGCATGGAACAGAGGAGTCATGACATTGTGGGGCCTGGTGGACCAGGAGACCATTGTGACACTGCAAGGGCTCATGGGATCCTTGGGACCATTGTGACACTGCAAGGCCTCATGGAATCCTTGGGACCATTGTGACACTGTGGGGGCCTTATGACACCTAGGAACTGTGACATTGTGGGGGCCCCATCATACCTAGGCCTTTGTGACACTGCAGGTCTTCTTGTAATCAAGGGGCCATTGTGACACTGCTGGGCCCCATGGAATCAAGGCACCATGATGACACTGCAGGGGCCCCATGGATCCAAGGCACCATTGTGACACTATGGAGCCCCATAAAACCAAGGGAACATGGAACAGCTCTGGCTGGTTTGGCCTCCCATGGACTGCCTGACTGTTCAAGTGACCTTTGGATGTTGAGGGTCACTTCTCATCTGCTGCTGAAACACTGGGGCTCTGTGCTTTCCTTCCCAATGGAAAGAACTGTTCCTTCTCCTCCAGGCACCCATGGCCAGAACTGGGATTTCACCTCCAAATTTCCTTATTTCCAGGGATTCTTCCTATAGGATGATTGCCAGGGACAAGTCTGGCTGGCAATGGTTTCACCATGGGTCACCTCTCATCTGTCCCAAAACACTGGGGAGGGCTCATGCTCTCCTTCCCCTGTAAAGAACTGTCCTGCTTCTCCAGGTGCCCTGGCCAAGATTGGGACCTCCAAAATTCCCCTACCCAGGGGCTGCTCCCAAACAGTGGGTTTATGGTTTCTACCTGGCTTCCATTTGGGACACTGAACCCCCCAATGCACTGCCCCCTCCCACCCTGGGCACTGGGGCCCTCTTGGCTCTTTCACCTCCAGTGCCTGCTGTGACAGACTGGGGGCACCTCTAAACCCCTTTACAGGTCCCCTTGCCCCTCCCTGGCCCTGTGTGCCTCAGTGGGTTCTGGTTTCCTATCTGACCCATGGTAGCTGAACCCCACCCTGTCTGACTCTGGGCATCCTCCATCAGTGCTGCTGCTGTACCCCCCTCACTGAGTGTGACTCCATTCGGGTTTGAGTGCCAACTCACCAATTCATCTGCCACCCTCAGCACGCCCTGAGGGCGCCTGTCTTAAGGGGAAGGCCGACCCCTTGTGTGCCACTCACATTTCTATTCCTCCACATGCCTGGAGAGGGCCCCACCTTATCCCCCTGAGGCGTCTCACTCCTCAGGCTTCTCTTGCTTCCCTCCATTTCTGGCCGTCCCTCACAAGGAGTCCGGAACCGTGGTACTCAGAGGCCACAGCTACTGGGGCTCTGAGCTGCTGGGCCCCGTCTCACACACTTCTTTTTCCTTGTCTCCTACTCCTGCCACCGGCTTTACTGACCGATGCTCCTCCACACTGTTTGGTCCCAGGCTGCTGCCCGACCGCTCCAGATAGGGCCAGATATCCCGGAGGCCCTCAGTCTCTCAGGTGTGGTGTGTCCCAGACCAGTCCCCAAGACTGTTATGAATGGCACATGTGACCAGCTCTTTAGTGATTTCAGCTTTA
>JALJVW010000212.1:0-16324 GCA_024865655.1 Emberiza elegans | reverse complement strand
AAGATAAGGAACAAACAAGAACTGAAACAAAACTGATAACTGAAGGTATAAGAAAAAGGGAAAACTACAACATCAATGACTGTCTCTTCCCGGCCAAAATTTCCTCCTACCTTGAAAGAACACCCTTCTCCTCAGGGAGGGAAAGAGAGAGTCCCTTTCCTGCCCCTGGCAATGATCTGAGCTGGGACTGAATGTAATGACAGGGCCATGCCCAGACCCTCATGTTCTTCAATCCCACATCACATCACTGGCAGGGTCAGGAAAAGAAACAGGTGTCTTCCCAGCATGGATTACAGGGAACATGGATCACCAGGGCTCTTCCCAACGTGGCTTCTCCAATGGGGGATGAAGTTGGAGCAGTGCACAAAGCTCTTCCTGCACTTAGGGCATTGGCAGGGCTTTCCTTAGCGGTGCCTCCATTGGTGTCTGGTTAAGTGAGAGCTCCGGGCAAAGCTCTTTCCACACTGGGGACACTCGTAGGGCCTCTCCCCTGTGTGGATGTGACGGTGCGTGATGAGTCGGGAGCTACAGTTAAAGCCTTTCCCACACTCAGGGCAGCGGAAGGGCCTCTCATCTGTGTGACACCGCTGGTGGCGGAGGAGACTGGAGCTGCTCTGAAACCTCTTCTGGCACTGGGGACACTCATAGGGCCTCTCCCAGGAATGGATGTGCTGGTGGATGACGAGGGCAGAGCTGCAGCTGCAGCCCTTCCCACACTCCCCACACTCATAGGGCTATTCCCCGGTGTGGATCATCTGGTGTCGGATCAGGCGGGAGCTCCACCTGAAGCTCTTCCCACACTCCAAGCACTTGAGGGCTTCTCCACATCATGAAGCTGCTCCTGGGCCACCAGCTCGGAGCTCTGGCTGAAGCTCGGTCCACCTTCCTGGCTTAGGGTGGGTCTTTCCTCCTCAGAGCACCCTGGCCTGGGTTTGGAGCCCCTCCTCCTGCAGGATCTCTGGGGATTTTCCTCCCTGTTGGACTCCTATGCTGTAAAGTCACTCAAAACGGCCTCTTCCACAAGGTTCTGCAATGGGGATTTTTCCTCCGTGGTCTCCATCCTCAGCTCCTTGTCTAGGGGAGGGAGGACAAGGAGAGGATGGGATTTGCCTCCGTGCCAGAGGGAAGGGGAAGGAGATCCCCCCAGTGCATCCCCGGCAGGACGGGGTTGGCACCGGGGTTGTCCTGCAGCCGGGGGCTGTGCTGGGCTGGGAGATGGAGCAGGAGAGAGGGGGAAAAGCCAACTGACTTCCTCCTCACCTGCCTGGGTGTCCAGGGGCCTCTTCATCTTCCGCACAGCCACCTCCTCCATCTGGCAATGGTTTGGGAATGGGAAATCCTGTTTTGGGAGGAAAACAAGGGATGAGCACATTGAGTTTTTTAAAGGTTTGATGGCAAACCAGGGGGAGAGTTTAAGCCAGAATTACACTTTAATAAGAAAATTAGGATCAAGGCAATGATATAGAAACACTGCCTTAAACTGACAGAGTCAGGATATAACCTGACACCCTGTTGGTCAGGGTGGTGGCAGCAGTCCCATTAAATGGTGGCTGCAGTTCCTGTTGGAGTGATGAACGTTGACAGTGATTCTGTCAAAGCAGTGGTCCTGTGGAAGGGTCTGGTCTTCCTCTGAAGGTCCAGTGGTGGTTCTGGAGCTCTTGTCCTCTGGAAATCCAGTAGGCAAGCTGCTCCTGGTGTTGCAAGGTTCAGCTTATATCCAGGTAGGAATGTTTGGGTCCTCCCCCTGGGTGGAGCATCCCACAATGGGATGATGGAATTTGATCAGTCCTGCAGTGACACTCAATGGCCCATTCCCAGAAGATATCTCCCCTGGAGGGCGTTATCAGGGCTGAGTCATGGAAGAGATAAAGAGCACTGCCTGGCCTGTTAATTGCAGTTGATGAAGATGGGGATTGAAAACATGCATTTGGTTGCATCTTGCATTGCAACCTGAAACAGTGGGGTAATCCCTGCACAGGGGGTGAATACCATCCCCCCCTTACCCAAACTGGCTCAGGTGTAAAACCCCCACCCCGGGAAGGCCACACACAAACAGGGGACAATGTCACACTTGCCCTGCTCCAGGGGAGGTCTCTTTGCCTATCACTCCCTTGCTCTGCCCCCATTTCTCTCTCACAGGCTTGGGGGCTTTGCCAAATGTAGGAATAATTTTTCTCTTCATCCCTGTCACCTTTGTGACAGCTACACAGAGTTTCACCTTCCTTTTCATAATCTGGATTCAGCCGAATTTACACTTTTCTTTTATTGGAACCTGCCAGCAGCTGAACTGGAGCTGTGCAGGACCAATGGAACTTGGAATTGCCACAAAACAGCATCTACTGTCAGTTTATTAAAGTTTGGGATTTGTTTGCGTTTCCATCACAAGTGACTTGTGGGAAGAGCAAATTCAAGGCATTTTATGTAGGGTTAAGTTTGATTTCTGACCAGAAACAATTTTACTTTGTCCGGAGCCCAGTGGATGCTTGAGGGATCTCTGTGCCTCCTGCCCTTGGGGATTCTTGGGAGGGGCTTGGGGGTTGTCCCTGTCCTTGTCACCCCAGGCCATTCCCCAGGGGTGTCCCTGTCCCTGTCACCCCAGGCCATTACCCAGGGGGTGTCCATCATTCTCACCCCAGGGAATGCCTGGGGGGTCTCCCTCCCTCTCACCCCTTTGCCAGGCGGTGCTTGGGGCGGTCTCTGTCCCTCTCAAAGCAGGGGATGCTCGGGGATCTCTGTCCCCTCACCCTGGGGGATCCTCGGGGGGTCTCCATCCCTCTGGTCTCAGGCAATGCCTGTGCAGGGCTGGGGACCAGGGGCTCTGTGTCCCTCTCACCGCTGAGGGTGCTCGGGGCTGGGGGGGCTCTCCGACCTTCTCACACCTGGGGAGGCCGGGGGGGTCTCTGTCCCTCTCAGCCCTGCTGGGACCCCACCCAAACATCATCGGGCTCAGAGGGACAGAGACACCCCCAAAGCCCCAGAAGGGCTGAACCTGGGATTTGGTTTGGG
The DNA here is from genome assembly GCA_024865655.1 of Emberiza elegans. Classification (NCBI taxonomy): domain Eukaryota; kingdom Metazoa; phylum Chordata; class Aves; order Passeriformes; family Fringillidae; genus Emberiza; species Emberiza elegans. The sequence continues at coordinate 13,318 of JALJVW010000212.1, read as the reverse complement.
CCTGAGGATTTAGGAAGGGGCTGGAATTGGGGCTGGGATTGGAGTTGGGACTGAGATTTGGATTAGAGCTGGGATTGGGATTAAGGCTAGACATGGGATTTGCCTTAGGGCTGAGGTTGGGATTGGGTCTGGGGCTAGGGGAGTCTGGCACCAGGATGTGATTAAATACAGAACTGTGAGTGTGTCTAAACGTGGAGTGAGATTGAGACCAGGATCAGCATCAGGTTTGGGACTGAATAGCACGTTTTTGTAAAAGGAAAAGGGGGAAATATAGGAGGCCCTTAAAACATATGTACTGTGTAAGTGGTCTTTGAGTCCGTGTAAATTATATCTGTATTGTATCTGAATATCTTTGCCCCAGAAGGTCCTAGTTATTCTTGATGGGCTACAGCTGCGATGTCCTTCAATGGGCAGCATCTGCAGCTAGTCAAGGTAACTGGGATAAAAAGGGGGTGGGCTGGCCAGTTGGTGGGAGCCTTGGAGGAGCCCTTTACTGAGGAAGACTTGGGGAGTCTGTGCTTGTGAAGATCTCCTGCCCACGAGACAACACAAGAAGGGTACAGGACCCAGAAATATAAATACAACATCTGGTCCCCCCCCTGATGTGATAGCAGAGAACAGGACAGAGAGAAGACAGCCAAGAGCTGAGGACAGCTGAGGCTGTGGATGAGCTTTGAGCCAGGACAGAAGAACTTGGAAGAATAGGACAGCTGGGGAGCTGTAGTGGCCCTTTCAGCCAGACAGAGGAATGTAAGGGGGGACAGCCAAGAGCTGTGACATCCAGGGTTTGGATCAGGAGCTGTGACAGCCAGGAGCTGTGGAAGAATAGCCTTTGAGCAAAGAGCTATGTGTGTGTGTTGTATCATGGCCTTTGAGTCATGAGGGTGTGGAATACATGGCCTTTGAGTCATGGGAGAATGTATTGTATTTGAGGTATTGTAACTGTTTATCTGAAGTATTGTGATCTAAAAGTATTGTAATTGAATAGCAGGCTTTTTGTAAAAGGCTGGGGGGAAATATAGGAGGCCCTTAAAACATATGTACTGTGTAAGTGGTCTTTGAGTCCGTGTAATTTATATCTGTATTGTATCCAAATATCCTTGAAAGGGGAGGGTCTAGTTATTCTTGATGGGCTACAGCTGCAATGTCCTTCAATGGGCAGCAGCTGTAGCTAGTCAAGGTAACTGGGATGGAAAAGGGTGGGCTGGACAGTCAGGGGAGAGCCTCGGAGGAGCCCTGACTGAGGAAGACTTGGAGTCTGTGCTGGGGTGGAAGATCTGCCACCCACGAGGGAAACACACGAAAGGTACAGGACTCTGGAATATGTTAAATACAACAATTAAATAGGAGAACTGTGAGTTTGTCTAAACGTGGAGTGAGATTGAGGCCAGGATCAGCATCAGGTTTGGGACTGAGCTCACCCAGAGTGGAACAGGGGGATGTCACTGCAGGATGTCCCTGGCATCATCCCAGCCCTCCTCAGGCACCTCCAAACATGGGGACAGCTGGGTGCTCCAAGATCCAGGTGCTCCCACGCGCCCCCTCAGTACCAGGTGAGCATTCCCTGAGGGCAGCCCTGACTGTGACCCTTGGGGCTCTGGGATCAGCCCTCACATCCCTGTGGGAGCAGCTGCAGACAGGATGAGAGATTTCCCCCCCTAATTCCTGTGGAAAGATGAAATGGAGGCTGCCCTTTTCTTCTGGTGCCTGCTCCTCTCCTCAGCTGAGGATGTCAAACTCCCCAGGAGCAGGAAAATCCCATTCCCTGTTTCCTTGTGGATGCAGTCTGGAACATCCACTCAGAACAAAGAATTTTCTAACAGCCCTGCTGAATGACATTGGGAGGAGGTTTGTGAGAAAGGGAGAAAATTGTATTTCAATAGTAAATAAAAGGCGCAAAATATTTCTTTCTGTCACATTTGTTTTCAGTCAGTTGCACTTCTGTTCCCAGGCCAGGGAAAAGGGTGGGGCTGGGGGCTGGGAGAGGCAGGGGTCCAGGAAAAGGTTGAGTTGGTGCCGGATAAGGGGGTGCGGGGGGGTCTCAGTGCCGGGCAAAGGGGTAAAAGGGCATCTGGGTTCTCAGGAATGGGGAGCAGGGGGTCTCAGGGTCATGGAAATGGGGGGCAGGGACTGGGAGAGGTAGAAGGAGTTCAGGGGATCCTTGAGCCCAGGAAAGGGGGTTTCCCAAAAGGGGGGTACCAGGGTGGGGACACCCAGGATGTTCAGAAAGGGGAGTTCAGGGGTCCCTGGTTTTGCAGAAAGTTGGGGGCTGGGGGCTGGGAAGGGCAGGAATGGGGACGTTCCAGGTTGTCCCAGAGTCAAGCCTATGCGCAAGTCTGGAGGTTGGGAGCCATGGGATGGCCGGAAAAGGGAGCAGGGAGCCCTGATCTCCAGAAATGGGGGATCAAGGGGGGTCCTTGTGCAGGATAAGGGGAGCAGGGAGGTCCTTGTGCTAGCAGTGCAGGTTCAGGGTCCCGGTGCCGGGGGTCCCACCTCCCCCTGGCCCCCCAGGAGCGCCCCCAGCCCCAGCGCTGGAGCCATCACGCTGCTCCTCCTCACTCCCAGTGTCATCCCACTGTGATCCCAGGATGATCCCAGTAGAACTCGGTGACCCAGGAGCTGCTGTCAGGATGATCCAAGTTGCTTCCAGTCCTTCTTTATTATGATGCAATTTGCCCCCAGCACAGCTCCAGTTGGTCCCAGATGCTCTCACTTTGATCCAGTGTGTTCCCAGTTCTCCCAGTTACCCCAAACATAGCCCCAGTAACTCCCAGTATGATGCCAGTCTCTCCCAGCAGGGCCCCAGTCACTCACACTTGCCCCCAGCATGGTCCCAGTTGCCCCCAGCACATTCCCAGTGACTCCCAGTGCGGTCCCAGTCACCCCCTGCATGGTCTCAGGCACTCCCAGTATATCCCAGTTGCCCTGAACATTCTTGTTGTCATTGCCAGGCACTCCCAGTTACCTCAGTGTGGTTTAGCTGCCCCCAGTTTTATCCCAGTCACTGCCAGGACATCTCAGTTGTCACCTGCATGCATCCTGTCATTCCCAGTTCCTCCCAGTTCCTCCCAGTGTGTGTTCAGGGAGCTCCCAGCATGGGCCTGGTAGCTCCCAGTAACCCCCAGTCAGGGTCCATTGACACCCACTCTAATCCCATTCACTCCCAGTATGATACCAATGGCCCCCAGTGTGATCCCAGTTGCTCCCTGTCAGCATGACCCCAGTAAATTCCTGTATGATCCCTGTGACTCCTAGTCTCTCCCAGTATATCCCAGTCACCCCCAGCATGCTCCCACTCCCATTTTTTCACAGTTGCTTTCAGCATTATTCCAGTTGGTCACAGCCACTCCCTGTCAATCCCAGTGTGATTCCAACCACCCTCAGTGTGATCCCAGACTCACCCAGCATGTATCCAACTCCTCCACCGTGATCCCACTATGATCCCAGTTGCTCCCAGAATAGTTCCAGTTGTTCCCAGTTCCTCCCAGTATGATCCCAGTTGTCCCTAGAATAGTTCCAGTCGGAAGGACAGAGACACCCCCAAACCCCCAGAAGGGCTGAACCTGGGATTTGGTTTGGGGCTGAGGATTTAGGAAGGGGCTGGAATTGGGGCTGGGCTTGGATTTGGGGCTGAGATTTGGATTCGAGCTGGGATTGGGGTTAAGGCTAGACATGGGATTGGCTTTAGGGCTGGGGTTGGGATTGGGTCTGGGGCTAGGGGAGTCTGGCACCAGGATGTGATTAAATAGAGAACTGTGAGTGTGTCTAAACGTGGAGTGAGATTGAGGCCAGGATCAGGGTCAGGTTTGGGACTGAGCTCACCCAGAGCCGGACAGGGGGGATGTCACTGTGGGAAGGTTTGGGGAAAATCCTGGATTGGGAAAAAACAAGGTGTGAATGCCTTCGGTTGGGGATATCTCTTGCCCAAGTCCATCTCTAGAAGTCACCGAATGTACATAAAAACCTCCAAAAATCAAGACTGAATAAAAAAAAGCCACCAGGAGTTCCCTCTTTCCAGTCTCATTCCGCTGGCGTTCTGGTGTTCCCCTGGCTCAGGGCTGCTGGGGATCACATGGGTCCTGGGCATCCCTGCTCTTCAGGGTCCTGCTTAGGGATGCTGTATTGTTATTAGATTTCCAAAGTCCCATATTGTTGTTATCATATTTCTAGAGTCCCAGACCTTCTCTTGGTGTTTTCTTATGGCTGCAGATCTTCACAGCACAGACTCCTTCCTCTGCATGCAGTTCCTTCCTAGTCAGGGCTCCTTGAAGGTTCTCCCTGACTGGCCAACCCACCCCCTTTTATCCCAGTTATCTTTACTAGCCACAGCTGCAGCCCAATGAAGGACATCACAGCTGCAGCCCATCAAGAACAACTGGGACCTACTGGGGCAAGGCCTATATACAGATATTCAATTACAATACAGATATATTTTACTAGGACTCAAAGGCCACTTATACAATACATATATTTTCAAAGGCCACCTATAATGCTGACGGGTTTTGGGGTCCCAGAGTCCCCCTCTCCAGCCTCTCCTCAATCTAGCCACTTGGGGTTCCCTCTTCTCACCACTACCCTGTCCTATGTAAGGGCAAATTTGGGAAAAATCCCCCCAAAAGTGGTTTCCTCTAGAAAGCAGATTCAAAGCAGATTCCCCTAGCTGGTTGAGGAAAATATTTCCTTAGAGAAAAGCAGAAAAAACTGTTTATTTTACAGGCAAAGCATTCACCAGCACAAAAAAACCAAGAACAATATTAAAAAATAAAATGTCTTGCTGCTCCAAAAGAGACGACAAACTCAGAAAGTCCCTCCGTGGGCTGTAGCTCAGCTTACTCAGTCTCTTATCAGTCTATTTTATCAGTCCCTCCAGCACTGGAAATGACCCTGCCAGGCTCGGCCTGGTGGGCCACAGGTGTGAGTTCCCGGTGCTCTATTTGGTGTTCAGTCCAGAGCAGGTTTAAACAGCTCCAAAGAAAAAGAAAAACCACAGTCCAGGGAACTTCTCTGCCCCAGAGAGCCAAAAACTAACTAAAAAAGCAAAGGAGAGCTCTGTCCTGCTGTCTGTCTGTCTGTCCAGGGAGCTGTCATATGGAGGAGGAGTGCAGTTTGACAAAACAAACTGCAGCTTCTTCCTCCTCCCTTGGCTCTGCTCAGAACCAGCCTTAAAGGTGCAGAACTCATTTCTGGCTGAGCTGGGACCAATGGGGTACTGCAGCATCATGAAGTCACCCCAGGACACGCCCCTGTCAGGGCCAGGGGGTCCCGTCCCACCCTCATCTCCAGGGCTGGGAACCCCCCAGCTCCGGGATCGCCCCTTCCCTTCCCCTCCTGCCTTGGGGGTCCCCTGTTCCACAGCCCCTGGCTCACGGGATCCCCAAAACCAATGTCCCCCCCTGTTGGCAGCCTGGGCCATCCCCACGTGGACCCCGGGACCCTCATGAGGGGTGATCACAGCTCCTCTCCCCTGAAAAAGCTCCCCCTTAGGGAGCCCCGGAGATATCCAGGGGCTCGAGTCCAGGATCTGCCGGCTCTGAACACTCTCCAAAAAAATCCTCCTGGAGACCCCTGGCTGGAGTTATTTGGGAATTTGGCTACTTGAGCTGGGCTTCTTCTGGGACTTTCTCCAGCCCTTGTGTTCTTCACCTAGGAGTGAATGAACCTTGTCAGTCTTGCTGGTACCTTTTGCTCCCTTTCCTCCAGTGATTTTAACAAACTTTTCAAGGAAGGACAACAAAAATTTTTTTTTTTCACTGGCCACCCACAACAGCCATTTTTCCTCATCATTTCTCCCATAAGTTCCCCAGGAGGAAGGAGGGACTGTTTCCAAGTTTCCAAGAGTTCTTCCAGAAAAAACCACAACCTCCTCAGAGAGAAGGGAACCATGCTGTTGTCAAAGGCACTTGGAGTCAGAGAACAGTGCCTGGAACTCACTGTGTCAAAATAATGTTACAATATGGTTAAGAAAATTGTTAGAGAGATGCCTCTGCCCCAATTGAAGGTGCTAATGAGACCAAATTCAAAATGGATTTTATTGAACAGTAAATGTGAGGTAGAGAGAGAGATTGGGAAAGAAAGAGAAAAAGGGGGGAGTCAGCAAGGAGTGACAGGGACAGAGACCTCCCTCATCCCCAGGGCAAGTGTGACATTGTCCCCTGTCTGTGTGGTCCCAGGGTGGGCTCTTTTACACCTGAGCCAGTTTGGGAAAAGGGGTGGTGTTCACCCCTGAGCAGGGATTACCCACTGTTTCAGGTTGCAATGCAAGATGTAACCAAATGCATGTTTTCAATCCCCATCTTCATCAACTGCTGGAAAGTTCCCTGGGGGCAGTGTTCTTTATCTCTTCCATGACTTCCCCTGATAACGCCCTCCAGGGAAGATATCTTGGTTGAATGGGCCATTGAGTGTCACTGCAGGACTGACAAAAATTCCATCATCCCATTGTGGGATCCCTGGGCAGGGGGTGGATCCAAACATTCCTACCTGGATATAAGCTGGCCTTTAACACCAGGAGCAGCTTGCCCACTGGGAGCCCAGAGGACAAGAGCTGCATGGAGAACCACCACTGGACCTTCAGAGGAAGACCAGAACCTCCCAACAGGGCCTTTTCTGGCAACAGAATCATCTCTGTCAACCCAGGCTCAGCTCCATCAGGACTGCAGCCACCATTTAATGGGACTGCTGCCACCAGAGTGACCAACAGGGTGTCGCTCCCAATCCTGACAGGCACCAGTTTAAGGGGACCAGTTTCTGGGATGCAACTTGATCAAATGGAGCTGTTAAATTGTAATTCTGGATTATGGAATCCCCAGGTTTGTTTTAAAAACCACTGCCCTCTTGCAATGTGGCTCTCCCTTGGTTTTCCTCCCAAAGAGGAACAATGCTGTAGATCTGCAAATTGAGATGGAGGGAGGAGGAATAAAACAAAGGAAGGAACAGGGATAAGAGACACCCAGGTGGTGAGGAGGAAGATCAACAACTTTCCTTCCTCTCCTGATTCCATCTCCCAGCCTTGGATTCAGCCCCTTCCCAACAGGGGGACAGGGTCCCTTTCCTGCCCCTCCCAAAATTACCTGGACTTGGGTATTCTCCAATGTAATCCCTCTGGATGGAGACCCTCATGTTCTTAAGAAGGATCCCCTGAATCATTGCAGGGGCAGGAGAGGGACAGGAATGTCTTCCTGCAGAACCTCTCTTTGGAAAATGATTTCCCTGTTCCCAATGTGCAGGACCTCCCATGGGGGGAGGAAGTCTGGTCCCCTGGGATCTCCAAGGAGCAAAGCTGGGGAATCACCACAGTTCCACTCCCAGACCCAGGGAGGCAGTTCATTGGTGAAAAGACATGCCTGAGGCCAGGAATGGACAGAGTTCATTCCCATGGAGTCAGGGAACTGGGGGAGGAAAAATCAGACATTCTTGTGGGGCTTTAATATGCTGGTCTTGAGTGAGGGTGGCTTTGAATGAAGCCAGTCCTCCCAGTCAGGGCTCGGATGGGCCTTGGCCCCAGGGGAATGTGACTCCTTCAAGGAGTGACTCATGCAGGTGAGGGAGGGTGAGGCCCTGGAACCTCTTCCCCACCAGTGGAACACTCTTGGAGAGAGCCCATTTGAGTGTGGATGTGTTTGTGGGAATGAGGTGGCCCTAGGGTTGTGGGCAGCTGAGGCTGGAACACCTGGGTTAGGTGTGGGCTTGAAGGGCCATCACCCAGCCCTGCAAACCATTGGTGGGTGTGTGGCTGGGAGGCGGCAGCTGAAGCCCTTCCCACACTGGGATATTTGGAGGGCCCCATTCCCAGTGTGGATCATCTGCCTCTGATTGCTGGAAGGGGGAGCTTTTCCCACCCTCCAAGCACTTGTAGGGCTTCTCCTCATCATGAAGCTGCTCATGGGACCACCAGCTCTGAGCTCTGGCTGAAGGTCTGTCCACCTTCCTGGACCAGCGTGGGTCTTTCCTCCTCAGAGCACCCTGGGCTGGGTTTGGGGCCCTCCTCCTGTGGGATCTCATGGCTTTTCTTCCCTGTTGGATTCCTGTGCACTAGAGTTGCTCAAAATGGCCTCTTCCATGAGGTTCTGTCATGGAGATTTGTCCTCCTGGTCTCCACCCTCAGCTTTTGTCTGGGGAGGAAGGACAAGGCCCTGAGGATGGGATTTGCCTCCCATGCAGGTCAGGAAAGGGGAAGGAGATCCCCAGTGCATCTCTGGGTGAGAAGGGGGTTGGCAGCAGGGGTTTTGTCCTGCAGCCAGTGGGCCCATGCTGGGTTGGGAGATGGAGCAGGAGAGAGGGGAAAGGTTTGACTTCCTCCCACCTGCCTGGGTATCCCTGGGGCATCTTCCTCTTGGGCAACCTCCTCCTCCATCTGAGAAAGTTTGGAGATGGGAAATCCTGTTCTGGGAAAAAAACAAGAAATGAGTACATGTTTCCTTTTGTACTGTTGGTTTGGAGGCAAACCTGGGGGAGAGTCTAAAACCAGAATTACAATTTAATAAGAAATCAAAGATCAAGGCAATGATACAGAAACATTTGCCTTAAACTGACAGAGCATCAGGATAGAACCTGACACCCTGTTGGTCAGGTGGTGGTGGCAGTCCCATTAAATGGTGGCTGCAGTCCTGTTGAGTGATGAACGTGATTCTGTCAAAGCAGGGATCCTGCAGAGGGGTTCTGGTCTTCCTCTGATGGTCCAGTGGTGGTTCTGGAGCTCTTGTCCTCAGGGAATCCAGTAGGCAAGCTGCTCGAGGTGTTTTCAAGCCTCAGCTTATATCAGGTAGGACTCTGGGATCCTCCCCTGGGAGCATCCCACAATGGGATGATGGAATTTGATCAGTCCTGCAGTGACACTCAATGGCCCATTCACAGAAGATATCTCCCTGGAGGGAGTTATGAGGCCTGATTCATGGAAGAGATAAAGAACACTGCCCACCTGTTTCTGTTTGCAGTTGATGAAGATGGGGATTGAAAACATGCATTTGGTTACATCTTGCATTGCAACCTGAAACAGTGGGGTAATCCTGCAGGGGGTGAACACCACCCCTTTATCCAAACTGGCATCTTTGTAAAACCCCCACCCCTGGAAGGCGACACACACAGGGGACAATGTCACACTTGCCCTGCCCAGGGAGGTCTCTGTCCCTGTCACTCCTTGCTCTCCCCTTTTTCTCTTTCTTTTGCTCTCTCTACCTCACCATTTACTGTTCAATCTGGTGATGGCTGGATTTGGTATCATTAGCACCTTAATTGGGGCAGAGGCATCTCTAATAATTTTTCTTAACCAGATTGTGACATTATTTTGGCACAGTGAGTTCAGGGCACTGTTGTCTGACCCCAAGTGCCTTTGACAACTGCATTATTCCCCTCAGCTGAGGAAGGGTTTTCTCTGGAGGAACTCTTGGAAACTTGGAACATGGCTTCCTCCAGGTGTCAACCCAGTGGAAGAACTGATGAGAAAATGGCTATTGTGAGTGAAAAGTGTTAAGATATTATTTTTGTTGTCCTTCCTGGAAAAGTTTGTTAAAATCACTGGAGAAAGGGACCAAATGTTACCAGTGAGACTGACATAAAGGTTTATTCACCAAAGGTGAGAACAAAAGGCTGCTGTAAGTCCCACAAGAAAAAGCTCAATTGAGCTAAAGCCAAAAGCCAACTCCCAAATTCCCAGGCTTGGGGCTTTTACCAAATGCCAGAATCATTAGAACTTGCCATGCCCAGGAACCTTTTGGCACCTACACAGAGGTTTTTCCTTTCCTTTTTAAGGATTGTATTGGACCAGACTTCCACTTTTGTTTCACAGATTTGTGCCAGCAGCTGAGCTCCTGGAGCAGTGCAGAAACCAATGAAACAGGGCCAGCCACAGAACTGCTTCTGATTGACAGAATTCATCTTTCCAGAAGTTCCCGGGCTCTCCACAGTACAGGAGCTTAACAAAATTAGGAATATTCAGCAAAGTATTTGCAGGCAGAGCAAGTTTGGTTTTGCCAGTTTATTTTGCTGGAGTTGTTGAGGGGAGGCCAGGCAGCCTCCTGGAAGTTGCCCTGGAACTGCCTGCCTGCCTCCCAGCAACAGGTCAGGTACCTGTTTTGTGCCATGTTTTTGCCCCAGCTCCAGGGAAGGCCCAAGGCACACAGGGCAGAGTGAATGGGTGGGAGCTGACCTCAGGAGAGCCTGAGGCACCCCAGGCATAAATGCACAGCAAAATGCTTGCAGGCAGGTTTTGTACATTTAAGGAATCCCCTTGGAACAGCCCAGCCTGGTGGCCACTCACTGCAGGGATGGGAAGAGATGTCTCAGGGGCTCTTTGAATGGAAGAGGCTCTGAAACAGCTAGGTGTGTGTGGGCCCAGGTGCCTGAGCAGGGAATGGCCAGTTCCCAGCATGCAGACTTGGGGACATCCCCAATGACAAAACTCTTGATGCAGCAGAGACAAGGCAGGGGATTGGCTTGGGAAGCCAGGCCAAGGGACAGGGCTGCCAACTCAGGTGTGAACTCACTGTTTGCAACAGCCTGGCTGCCCAGCATTCTGGGCTCAGCAACTGAGGCCTCAGAGAACACCAGGTTCTGGTCCTTTCTGTTCACTGTAGCCACTTGAAGTCCTTCCTCTCTGGAATGGCACTCGTGGTCCTGCACTGCTGAATCCTTGCTGGTGTCCCCAGCCTGTAAATATTTCTACTTTTTTGTGTCCTGTATGTCCACCCCCTCAGCACAGTTCTGCCTTCCAGGACCCCTTGTCTCTCTCCCCTTCAAGATTTCCCAGCTCCCAAAGCCATCTTCCTGATCATTAGGTCATTTGTTCCATTTCTGCCTGGTCCTGCAGTCCCTGAGAGAAAGAGCTTTCTCCGACAAAGGACTCAAACAATTTCCACAGTAGGCATCAGGGAGAGGCTGAGGCTCTCCTACAGAGAGGGGGTGTGTGGACAGGGGGGAGGAAAGAGCAACAGTGGCACTGCAGTCATCCACCAGGTGTTCTGTGCCTCTTACCTTTCCATGGCAGAGCAGCAGAAGAGGTGACCCTGGGCTGCCTCAGCTGGGGGGTCCATGGCAGCTGACACCAGGACACTTAGGGACTCCTGCAGGGGCAGGGCTGCCCTGGTGCAGGGTTAGTCCTCAGAAGGGCTCCTGAACAGCAACCATCAACAGGATTTCTGCTGGCCTCTTCCTGACAGCCTTGCTTTCACGTGCTTTTCCCATACCCCTGGGGACCCAATGAGAGCTGGAAACAAGTTGTCCATATCCATTGTAATATGCCTGGGCTTTCAGGACAGGGACAAATGGAAAGTTGTCCTTTGCCTTTGGCCTGGCAGTGCCTGCCTGTGGCGCTGACAGGGACAGGCTGTAGGCTCTGGGGCTGCTTTGTCTTTGTCCCTGACTTGAGGTGGGAGAGTTGAGATCTCGGCTGGCAGCCTCCAGAAAGTGCCAGGAACTGACTGTCCACAAAGCTCAGCAGGATGGGAGTGAGGCCCTAGAGGGAAAAAGCCAGGTAAATCAAGCCTGTGGGACCCCTGCATTGTTTGAATGGATTTCTCTTTCTGATCTTTGCATCTGCCACCATTTCTAATGGCAGAATTTGAACTGTCCATGCAGATGTGTTTCATTCTCTGGATGTTGCACTTCATCTCTTTTGAGCCTACAATTACAGTTTTTCTGAAGGCAAAGGCTTTTGGGTAGCTCTTCCTCTAGAGGAGTGTTCTGTTGCTAGGTCGGTGTCTTACCCCTGCCAGGGCTGCAGTGCGGAGGAGCTGGATACACCCATCAGCTCCACCTTGGGTCTGGTAACTTCACCCCTTTGGGAGCTGGATCAGCCTGGCATCCTGATTCCTTTGCTTGGCACAACAATCTTAAACCACGATTTCTGATCTAAGCCAGGTTCCTCTGAGGAACCCGGGGGACACAAATGTCTCTCATGGCCATCTGCTGCCTTGTTCCACAGGCCAGCTCTAACTCTGAAGAGAAGGAACTGAGCCTCAGAAGCCTGGAAGAAAACAACCTGGCCTGGATGAAACAGGTGTCTCAGCTTCATTCTGCTCTTCACCAGGTGAGCAGCTCCTCTCAGACCACAGGGAGAGCTGCAGGAGCTCAACACCCAGGTAACTGTGAACTGGCACCCTCTTCTCCAGGGACACACAACACCACCTTCAGCTTCAGCTTGAGGTCCCAACTGCTTCCTCTCCAGTAGCATCCACTGCTGCCAGCCCTGCCTGGGGGCTGCTGCACCCTGGGGCCAAGGCTGGCTCTGGTGTTCAGGGATGCAGCTCTCTTCACAGAGAGCAGCAGGCACAACTTTCCCAAAGACTTTTTCTTGGGAAGGCAGTGAGAAGCTCAGAGAAGAAGAGAAAACAATTCTTATTCTAATCACTGTGCTGTTGTTTGGCACATGTGGAAGGTGTTATGGAGATTGTTTACCAAAGCGTGATTTGTTAATTGACACCAGTGAGAGTTGTTTGGACTGATTGGCCAATTGGGTAAAAAGCTGTGTCATGGCTGTCTCCAGACAGTCACAGGTTTTCTATAGTATAGTATCTTTTAGTATAGTTTTAATATAGTATTAGTGTAATACAACCTAGCTTAATAAAGCATTTGTTCAGCCTTCTGAAATCATGATGTCAGAGCACATGATTCCCTACGCTGGGGGCTCCCTTCATCAATATGGTGTCTCCTGATGAAGTTTTGCCCTGTTCTCTCCTGGGTCCCAGCAGGAACTCTCAGAGGAGAAGCAAAAGCAGACTCCTTTGGAGCCCCTCCATCCTTCTGTTAGCATTTTGTCCCAGGTGGAGTTTGTGCCTGGGCTGGGCACTGAGCAATGTGGGGACACAGGTGTGGTTATGGCAGGCTGGGGAGGGCTCTTCCAGCACAGCCAGTTCATCTGGTGTTTAGAGCTGCCCCCTGCCAAGGATGCCCCTTGCCTCCCTTTCTCTGTTTTGACTTTGTCTCTATTGAAATCTTGGCTTTGCCTTGTGTGTCCAGTGTGGTTTTTGCTTGAAGTTGTTTCTCCTTCACGTTCCTCACCCTCCTGCCGCTCTGCTGCCCCAGGAACACCCCTGCCCTGAGGCTGTGTGTATCCCTGTTCCAGATCCGCTCCTGCAGGAAGCAGTGCAGGAGAAGGATGCCAGGAAACCTGGAGGAGGAGCAGCTGCTGCAGGAGCTGAGGGGTCCCAAGCAGGCGAGCGGTGCTTGAGGGACCCAGTGCAGCTGCTGGAGGTTGAGATCCCTTGCGCGTTTGAGGCCCGCAGCTCAGAGAGATGAGAGAAGAGGAAAAATGAGGGAACAGGCAAGGCTTTGGGTTGGGTGAGCTTCCAGGATTCATGCCTTTGTTAGAGGCAGGTTAAGCTGT
>JALJVW010000211.1:0-12471 GCA_024865655.1 Emberiza elegans | reverse complement strand
CCAGCACTGGCACTGAGAGCCTCTGGGAAGAGGGAGGTGAGGACTGTCACTCTGAATCCACTGGAAAATGGCTTTGGGGATGTCAAGATGTTGGAGTTCAGCCGTGGGGTGCTCACCATGCTGTCACTGTCACTGCTGCTGACGGTACTGCAGGACCCACCAAGCCCTCACATCGGTAGCGGCCGCTTTGTGGTGAAGCTGCAGGGGGGACAGGGACAACTCAGTCCCCTGAGGAGACCCCAGAGATCCTTCGTCATGGTAAGTGCACCCTGGTGAGATGTATGTCCTGTCCGGCCCCGGCAGCGCGAGTGTCACCGTGTCCCCCTCCAGCAGTGCCCAGCTGGCACCTGCAGCACCAGTGGGTCTGTGGGACAGGAGGGTATCTCACTGAGGACTCAAGACCAGTCTGAGTTGGGTCCCCATGGCACGGGGACATCTGGGTGCTCTGCAGTGCACTTGCAGTGGGATGTCCCGTGTGTGCAGGCACAGGCTCTTGACACATGAGGGGTGTGGGGCCACCCACAGGTGGAGCCACCCTGACCTCTCAGGGCCACTCTCATCATTTAAGATCCCCCCTCACCATCTAAGACTCTCACGGGGGGGCTGCGCCCACTGCGGGACTGTCACACGTGTGGTGCCTCTCTCAGTGACACTGGGGTGGTCAGGTCCTTGCCTGGTGCTGCCCATCCTTGTACCAGGTGGTGGCACCAGCTGTTAAGCCCCTGGCAGGTCAGTGTCACTCGGTCCCACAGCACCGCCCGGCCTCAGGGGGCTCCACCAGGAGCTGGGTGGTCTGGGCACCTGTGGGTGACAGGGGACACCAGCCTGCCAGGGCCAGTGTGGGGCTGGGGACAGCGGGGTGGGGCCATGGCATCCCCGAGGACTCACCAGTGAGGCCGAGGGTCTGGGCTGGAAGGGAGAAGGGACAGGGCTCAGTGGGGGGCACTGGGGATGGCAACACCAGGATGCAGGGTGTGGGGGCTGTCCCAAACTGTCCCTGTGGGGACAGCAGTTCTTATAGGAAAGTGTGTCTGGTGGTCCAAAAGATTTGGACAGGGAGAAGGGACAGGGCTGTGCTCAGCCCATGCACCACATCCATGTGGCACAGACACCATGGGAACAGGGACACTGAGGCCACCTGGGGCCAGGCAGAACATGGGACACTGTGGACAATGGGAACAATGGACCCCTCATTCCCATCCATGGATCTCACCATGTCCCTGCATCCCCCTTCCCTCCAGCTCATGTCCCATCCCATGGCCATCCCCTCACCATTCTTGTCCCTGGCATTCTCAGTTCCTTGTCCCACCAAGGTCCCCTGAGCCCTACAAGGTGTCAGTCCCCCATCCTGGGGTGTCAAATTCCCTCCCCCTGTTCCTGTCCCCAAAGCAGCACTTCATTCCCAGTCCATCCCAGTGTCCCCAGCCATGTACAAAACATGGACCTGTGGCACTGCCTCCATTGGGGACCTCAGGACACTCCAAGGAGCCTGTGCCCCTCCATCCCCGGGTGTCAGAAACTGTCTTAAACCACCCCACAGGAGCTTTGCCACCTGCCATCCCAGGTCCCCAGAATGACCTGGCTGTTTTGGCAGTGGAGCTGGCTGGCGCTCTTGAGAACAAAAACTGGAATTTTTTTGGAGGTCACGTCTGTCAAATGTGTAGGTGGCCCTTGTGGGGTGCAGGGTGGCTGAATGCCAGCTGTTTTGGAGGACAATTGGCATATTCCGGGGACTTTTGTCGCAGATGATGTTGCCAGGAGTGGGGAACTCCAGGGATTTGGGAGCTATGATGGTGAAGAGAGACGAAACCCTAAACAGGGGGGAAATGCAAATGTGCCCTGTAAAGAAAATATGCTCCTGGGAAGCTGCTGTGCCCCAAACCAGGAAAAGAAAACCTCCAAAACAATGAGCCAAGATAAACTTATTAATTGGAGTGATGTCCGGGTGTGAGGAAAAGAAAGAGAAAGGGAAAGCCATTCCCTCCACTGGGTCCCTGGGGGAATGAGGAAGAGGAGTCCCCAGCCCCATGGGAGGCCCGCTCCCAATGGCTGTTCCCCATGGCCACCAGGGCTGGGACCAGCTGGGATGCTCGATTTCCCAGGGCCAGGGTTCAAGAATAGGATTCCCAATTTCCTGCTCCCGCTAAAACTGCACTGCCCTCGCTGCCTCCACCTCCCATGGAAAGCACAAAAAGGCAAAGATCCCAGGCTGGGATAAGAACAATTTACTTAAGACAGCAACGAGACAAGGGAACAAAGGAACAGAAACAATATTGATAACAGAAGGGATAAATAAACCTCTTTACAGAGAAAACTACAACACATTCACTGTCTTCCAGTCACAATTTCCCTCTGCCTGGAAAGGACACCCTTTTCCTCAGGGAGAGAGAGAGAGAAGAGTCCCTTTCTGTGTCCTGCAGCCTGACCTGAGGTGGAGGAAAACCCCACAACTTTTCCAGCATGGTATAAGTTGCTAAATAAATATTTCACTGATAAACAACAAGCCTAAATTGTTTATGAAGCATAAAACAATTCTCTTTGACTCCACCTGATGTGGCTGAGCAAGCTGTTCCTATTTCTTGTGCTATTATTAGATGGGAATTTAGTGCATTGGACAGCATCTTTCCTGAATGGATGATGTAACCGAGTCCATGTGGCACAGACTCATTCTCCAGCACAATTCAGAACTCTGTACACAGCCCATCGTCCTGCATGGAAGGATTTCTTAAAAACCAAACAGACATGAATGAATTTATCATTTAGAAAAGAATGTCTAGACTTTCAAAACACTCCTGTGGATGCAGATGTTCTGACTACTACTTAAAGACTTGAGGATATAAATTGTCATTTTATGTACATACAACTCTGATTTAATTTCTGTATGGAGGCAATATTTCTGCAGAGTTCCTTAAGACAAAATGCAGCAAAAAAGCCATGCCAGTTTGCAGTGTCAGTGATGAGAAATGAGAGGTAAAAAAGCAGTTTGTGTTACCGCTGGTGGTAGCACTCATACAGGAAAAACCCACAGGGAATTTGAAATTGCGCCGAGGTTCCGTGGTTTCCAAGTCCTGATAGGGGCAAGTCCTGACACGGGTGTTCTGGGCAATCAAGAGATCAGGCAGTTGTTCTAAATTAAAGTCCTGAGCTTCAGGCAAATAATTTTTGAGATTACCTGTCAGTAGAGGCACCCCCTGGGAGACGTGGGAAAATGGGTGTTGCAATAGTAAGAAGACAGGCAAGAGATTGAGGAATATACTTCCCGGTAGCTCCCCAGGGGAACTGTTAGAGAAATGGGATTCGATAGAAGTCATGGAGGGATTAGATAAAGTAAAGATGATCCACTATTGTGTAGAAGTCTGGCCAGAGTTAGAAGTACAAGGAGGATGGCCCTGGTGTGGGACAAAGGACAAGTGGATGTGCCAGCAACTGAGTCATTATCTGACAGCTCGAGGAGATACCGATCCTGGCAATTATTGTATGTAGCTTGTTGGTTAAAGAATGCCATTGGGGATGAAGGGGGTGAGAATTTGTAAAGTACAGAGGAAGAAAGAGGGGAATGAAGGAGGGGATGCTGAAATGGTAAGACATGGGACCCCTGACTATTTGCCCCCTTCTGCCCCTCCACCTTATAATCCTTCGGGTCCTCCCAGGCACCCTCAAATAGCAGGTCCGTTCTTCCCCTGGCTGCATCATTCCCTCCTACTACCCTCTGGCTTCCCTATGGACCCAGTATCTCCCTAGTAACCACTCCTTCACCACCCCTTGGCTCCTCCAGTTCCTTCTGCACCACCACAAGTGCCTACTACACCTGCTGCATTCTCCACCCCTCCTCCAGCTCCACTTAATGTGCACCCAGTCTCTTCTCCCCTCCCATTTTTGTCCCTTTGCCTCCCCCTAGCCTGGGGACAGATGCTTTTTGCCCGATAAACAGTTATCACCTAATACACCTGCTGACCTGCAGAAGGTTCAGGGTAACTCAGATATCCCTCAAACTAGTAGTTTGGCATCTGAAGATGGGCCACTGTGGTACCAGATCCAAGACCTCCAAGGCAGAGAGACTCTTTCCCCTCAGGAAGTCCCTATGGGAGGAGTGGTGGGAGGTGTTGGCTTTGTGAATGCTCCTTTAACTGCTTCCGAGGTTAGAGGATTCAAGAACTTTAGGGCATTTAGTTGAAGACCCAGTGGCATAGCAAACCAAGTGGACCAATTTTTTAGGTCCAAATATCTACGTGGGGGAGATGAATTCCATCCTGAATATATTGTTTTCTCCAGAAGAGGTCCAGATGATTAGAGCTGCTAGCATAAGAATTTGGGAAAAGGATAACCGTCCAGGACCCCAGGTGCCAACAGGGGAACAAAAATTGCCACTAACGGATCCCAGCTGGAACCCTAATCAGGAGGAAGGGAGGAAAGCCATGATGGAATATAGATCTTTGATAATATGGGGGATCAAAGAGTCAGTTCCAAAAGGAACTAATACCATACTGGCATTTGAGGGTGCACAAGAGAAGGAAGAAGTCTGCTACTTGGCTTAATCGCCTTAAAGTGGAACTTCCAATTGTACTCTAGAATAGACCCAGACACCCCAGAAGGTCAGGCAAAGGCACAAAAGTCCAATTTGTTACCAAATCTTGGCCAGATATACGGGCGAAAACTGGAGAAGATTGAAGACCGGAAAAAAAAGGACATTAATGAGTTATTTAAGAGAGGCATTAAAGGTGTATTTAAGGAGAGATGAAGAAAAGCAAAGGCCAAAGTTAAGATCATGGTTGCAGTAGCCAGAGAAAGTGCCAGGGTGGGAAGGTCCACCACCAGAGGAGGCACAGATAGGCCTCTTGTATTTGTCAGATATGGAGAAGGATGGACAGACCCAAGTCCCTTGGGCAAACGACACTGGGTTATTACTGTGGGGAAGCAAGACATGTCAGGAGGTTTTGTAGAAAACTCAGTCTCGAATCTTGGCAATTGAAGGGATAATTTAGGAAAGATCCTTAAGGGTGACAATTAAGAGTATCAGGGCTTTTCTCGTTAGGGGACCTGATGCAACATCTAGAAAAGCCCTTGGTAAATTTTTGAGGTGGGACCCTTAAAATGAAGAATTTGAATTTTTTGTGTAGATGCAAGAGCAGATAAATTCTGTCTCCACAAAGTACCAGAGTAAGATCTGTATCGTAAGATACCCAAAATATTTGAAGTTAGACAAAACAGCTAGGTGGAAGGATATCCAACAGCACAAAGACTGGCCAGTAAACAATTGAAATAAGTGAAGGAAAGTAAAGGTACCTTATTGTTGTCTTGTTGTGTGTGTGAGAGTGAGTTACAAATTCAGCCTAAACTTCCCGGGCAGGTGGGAAGGAGGCAGTGGAAAGAAGTGTGTGTGACCTGCAAACCAGACTGATGTCCCCCGGGCAGGTGCGGGGCTGTAACTGGAGTGTGTGACCTGCAAACCAGACTAGTGTTCCCCAGACGTGTGATGGGGCCGTAGCTGTATACTGAGACCTGTGGGCTAACCCCAGTGTGAGGGGGGACACAGGGACCTGTGATTTTTTAACAATAAAGATCCTCTTTTGAGAGTGTGAAAGAATGTAGACAAATTAAAGGAATGTGGATTGTGCATTATAAGTTCTGCCACATCTCCTTAGAGAGGTACAGTGTGTTGAAAAGCTGTAAGAAAAAGTTTTTGTTTTAAGTGTAAGGAGCTGAAAGAGAATTAGTATTTAAGCTGTTAATGAAAGTAAGAAATAGAAGCAAGCTATAAAAAGTAAAGAAATTGACCAATTATACATTAACCGGAGAAACTGAGTTTTGATAGAATCATAAAGTAGCAGACCATTAATGCCTGTATTTGAAAGCCCGTTTCAGGTACTCCTCATTGTTAATTTGACTGTGCAGACCAAAGGGAGAGAGTTGGACCCACATCACCGGACTCCACCCCATTCTACCTCTGGCATTGGGCCAGATTTGACATCAGCTTCTCCATCTGGCATTGGCCGTCTGGCATTGGGTCAGACACCACCCTCACCCTCTGGTATTGGACCGGACCTAACATCAATTTTTCTTTCTGGCATTGAGCCAGAGACCACACCACTTTCACCTGCGGGCACAAGACGAGATCCAACCGGATCACAGGTTAAATCACGCGAGTATACTGTAATAAAAGAGCCAAAAGATTTAAAGTTGACTCTTAGAAGGAAGAGTCAAGAAGACTGAACTGTATGGGAGAAATAATTGGTATCGGAAGTCTAACATAGTTTAAAATGTTTCAAGACAGTTCTGTGTGTAGAATATGTTTTGTTTGTAAAAGTTTAAGACTGTAAATAGGTGATTCTGGTTAAAGTTCCCAAATTGATTCTAAAGACTCCAGGTTAATCCTCTACAGAGCACTCCCCAAGAGAAACTAAAATTGGTAGGGAACAGACCAAGAGAGGTTTAACCAGAGAAGGGTAGAAGAGACTCTAAAGAGCTTGGAAGCTTCTTCTCAGTAAAATTCCCCAAGAGGCAAGGCCGGGTGGGCAGGCTGTGCAAAGATGACCCATACCGGATTCTTGGGAAGGGTAGTAATGATGGCTCTAATTGCTGGAGGTGCTCTGGGGAGCCCAGGAGAGCCGTGCAGTGAGTGCTACCAACCCCTCTGTGAGGAGGAAGAAGTGAGCTCCTTGTCGAGAGTCTACATCAGTTCTAACCCTGACGGTGTTAACCTCTCCCAATTGGTCCTTTATCAGAAAAATAAGAGAGTGCATTGGATAGCTCAGAATACTGCCACTTTTGGGCAGCCCCTCCTGGGAGAGTGCCCTGTGAGGGAAGCCTGGGTGTGCTTTGAATGGGATGCTGTTGAAAAATATAAAGAATGTCCAATAGAAAATGATAACACATGTCAAGAGAGCCTGAAACACCTGGTTTTGAGCTCTGGTGCTATAGCACACACGAAATTGTCAGACTGGTCTGGCACCTGCATTGCTAAAACAATAAAACCTGCTTTCTTATTACCAAAAGAAACTGGATCAAGTTTAGGAGTGACTGTATACAGTGATTTAAGAGAAACTAAACAAGATAAGCAAAATGTGATTGAAATTGAAAGAATCCAAAGTTGTAAATGCCAAATTCAGACCCCAGTATCTATGCTAAACAAAATCATCAGGCTCCAGGCAGTATTAAAAATTAAGAATGCAATTATTAGAAACATTACTAATGCAGTGGAAAAATTGGCATGTACAAATAACCAAGAACAAACTCCTACACTTGATTGCAGTTGGGAAAATGACCTATGGTTTTTCAAAAATGATGGATGGGAAAAAGTGGTTTTTCTCATTGTGTGTGTACTTGTAGGATTGCTCTTTTTGCTATGCTTGTTTCCCTGTTTCAGTGGGATAGTGACCTTGGCTGGGCAAACTGACCTAAAAAAACCAAGAGATGTAGCAAAGTCAAGTAACCATGATTACCAGAGTGCTCAAGAAATTTATAATGAATACAAAAAAATTAAATGGGAAGTGCATAAGCCAAAAATTGTAAGTTGATGCAAACTTAAATTTAAGCCCGATCAAAGCAAAAGAGGGGGGAACTGTTATGAACAGAAAAACTGATAATTTTTAGTGTGGAGAAACAAGTTACAAATAGCTAATTTAACCACTTTTGCTACTAAAGTGTTATCTGTGTTATGTAAATTACCAGTCGTTCTCGCTAATGACTCCTTTTGTATTAGTGGCCGAGGCCGAGTTGAAAGGCCTTTGTGTTAACACTAAAGGTGTGAGAGAACTGCCCGGGCAGGGACAGTAAGGGAAAGATGAAACTTGAGGCGGGGACATGCAAATTAAACTGTAAAAGACCAGAGTGCTTTGAGGAGCGCGACTTCAGACATACAGAAAATAACCCCAAAACAACGAGCCAAAATGAAATTGAGAAATTAGAGTGATGTCCACGTGTGAGGAACAAGCTACTGAACCTGCAAAGACACTCAGAACCTTAGGAACCCCTCGCCCTGAGTGCAAGAGTCATCCAAAGCTGGGACCCCGACCCCCGGAGAGCAGCCGAGTAAGTTCTGGAACGCCCACAGCTCCTACGAGGACAGGACTTGCAACTCTGCCCCCAGGGGACAAAGCTGTGACTCATCCTCGTCCTGCGAGCTACCTGGGAGAGTCGATGGAAGCTGCAGATCCGTCGAACCACCCCTATCCTGAGCTGATCATTTTTAATAAAGGCATTAAAAGGAGAAAAAGTCTCCTGCCCTGTTTATTTCACCCTTGCTAGACATTTAACCTAATTCAAAATGGATTTTTACTCGGGGGGATCTTCCACTCAGTCTCACACCGCTGCTACCGAGCGGAGAGGGGTGGGCTACCTGCCGACCGGAGCGGGGCCGGACAGAACACCGATCGACACCCCACCCCCGGCTGCTTCCACTGACTGCGCATGCCCAGCAGGCTGGGCATGCCCAGCAGGCTGCGCAGGCGCAGAGACGGGCACAGTCGCCCCCACACTGAGGAGCCCGACTCGGAGCCGGGCGAACCCGCCCCCACCGCGCTCAGGGGAAACGTCGTGGAAACACCGCAGTTCGGACAAAGAGTCATCACCAAATCAGACTCAATCCGAGGCAGAGGATGACCCTCAAGGGCCAGGAAGGCACAAAGAGAGTGCAACACGTCCCCCACCCCGCTGCCCACGCGGAGCGGGGCAAGGCAAAGACGGCCTGCCGAATCCAGAGAGCCCCCAGAAGCCCACAGGGCTCCGCCCTGCGGACTCGGGACCAGCTGGCCAGGAGCCCGATCCACCGTGGGGGAACAATCGCCACCCCCCAGCACACCGTCTTGAGGCGGGGGGGGACGACTCCATATCGCACAGAAACTCAAACTTCCCCTCGTCGACGTCCGAGACAGAAGGGCAGCTCCCCTGGAACTCCAAGGGCTACAAGAACCAGACCCCTGCCAAAGCTCCTCACACTTTTTCCACTGCACCAGCAGCGATCCCACGTCTATGGGGCAGTCATCAAAGAGGGCCTCCATTGAGGCGGACCCCCACGAGAGACCACACCTCCCTGGACAATGCCTTCGCAGGGTCCGAAAAGAGCTTTTGCTCTCGGGCCCAAAGAAACAATCTCTCAAAATCACTCCAGGAAACAGAAACCTGTTTCCACTCCCGGATCCCCCTCCAGAGGTCCAAAATGAGGGAATCCTCCTCTAAACCCACAGAAGTTGCCATCACCAGAAGAAGAGCAGGCAAAGCACCAAAAAGAGGGGGACAACACAACCTCACCGGCAATCCTGACTGTGTGTCTCAGCCTAGGCTGCAATACACGCGGCGGTCACCAGATGTCGCTATAGGACACAAAAGAACACAAACTCACACCGCTGTTCTCAAGGTGAAGGAAAAAAGGGAAGTTTATTTTCTGACTCCAACATTTACAGTTTTCCAAAAGTGACAGCGGATTGGAGGCTGACAGTGCCACCTCTCCAATGACACTGGTCAAATCAACAGTCCATCAACTCTCTCCTCCTCCATAAAGGAATGCAAAACAATGAGTTATTTACAGAAAGTGCGTGTGAAAGTTTGCTACAATGTCAACATCAGAAGGCTTAGAAAATCTTAAAAAACCAGGGTGACATCGGTGCATGAAGCTGTTCCTGCAATCCGGGCATTTTCAGGGCTTCCCTTACCGGTGCCCCCATTGGTGTCTTGTCAAGTGAGAGCTCCTGGAGAAGCTCTTCCCACAGTGGGAACACTTGTAGGGCCTCTCCCCTGTGTGCATGTGCCAGTGGGTGATGAGGGTGGAGTTGTGCTTGAAGCCCTTCCCCAGTCGGGGCAGTGGAAAGGCCTCTCATCAGTGCAAATCCACTGGCGGTGGAGGAGACAGAAGCTGGTCTGAAACCTCTTCACACACTTGGGACACTCGTAGGGCCTCTCCCCGGTGTGAATGCACAGGTGGATGACGAGGTTGGGTCTGTAACTGAAGCCCTTCCCACACTCCCCACACTCGTAGGACCATTCCCCAGTGTGGATCATCTGGTGGCTGATCAGGCGGGAGCTCAGCCTGAAGCTCTTCCCACACTCCAAGCACTTGTGGCGCTTCTCCCCATCATGAAGCTTCTCCTGGGCCACCAGCTCTGAGCTCTGGCTGAAGCTCTGTCCGCCTTCGTGGCTCAGGGTGGGTCTTTCCTCGTCAGAGCACCCTGGGCTGGGTTTGCAGCCCCTCCTTCTGCGGGATCCCTGGGAATTTTCCTCCCCATTGGAAATCTGCACTGTGGAGTCACTCAAAACAGCCTCTTCCACCAGGTTCTGCCAAGGAGATTTGTCCTCCCTGGTCTCCATCCTCAGCTCCTTGTCTGGGGGAGGAAGGACAAGGAGAGGATGGGATTTGCCTCCGTGCCAGAGGGAAGGGGAAGGAGATCCCCCCCGTGCATCCCCGGCAGGACGGGGTTGGCAACAGGGTTGTCCTGCAGCTGGGGGCCATGCTGGGCTGGGAGATGGAGCAGGAGAGAGGGGGAAAGGGAAACTGACTTCCTCCTCACCTGCCTGGGTGTCCCAGGGCATCTTCCTCTTCCTTGCAGCCTCCTCCTCCATTCAGCCAAGGTTTGGGAATGGGAAATCCTGGTTTGGGAGGAAAACAAGGGGTGAGCACATTGAATTTTGTTCTGGTTTGAAGTCAAACCTGGGGGAGAATCAAAGCCAGAATTACGATTTAATAAGAAAATGAAGATCAAAGCAATGATACAGAAACACTGCCTTAAACTGACAGAGTCAGGATATAACCTGACACCCTGTTGGTCACGGTGCTGGCAGCAGTCCCATTAAATGGTGGCTGCAGTCCTGTTGCAGTGATGAATGTGATTCTGTCAAAGCAGTGGTCCTGTAAAAGGGTCTGGTCTTCCTCTGCAGGTCCAGGGGTGGTTCGGTAGAGCTTGTCCTCTGCTTGCCTACTGGGAATCCAGTAGGCAAGCTGCTCCTGGTGTTAAAAGCCTCAGCTTATATCCAGGAAGGAATGCTTGGATCCTCCCCCTGGGCAGAGCATCCCACAATGGGATGGTGGAATTTGATCAGTCCTGCAGTGACACTCAATGGCCCATTCACAGAAGATATCTCCCCTGGAGGGCGTTATCAGGGGTGAGTCATGGAAGAGATAAAGAACACTGCCCCACCTGTTTATAGCAGTTGATGAAGATGGTGATTGAAAACATGCATTTGGTTACATCTTGCATTGCAACCTGAAACAGTGGGGTAATCCCTGCTCAGGGGGTGAACACCACCCCCTTTACCCAAACTGGCTCAGGTGTAAAACCCCCACCCTGGGAAGGCCACACACACAGGGGACAATGTCACACTTGCCCTGCCCCAGGGGAGGTCTCTGTCCCTGTCACTCCCTTGCCCGTCCCCCTTTTCTCTTTCACAGGCTGGGGGGCTTTGCCAAATGTGAGAATCATTTTCCTCTTTGTCCCTGCCACCTTTGTGACAGCTACACAGAGTTTTCCCTTCCTTTTCATAATCTGTATTGAGCCAAATTTCCACTTTTCTTTTATCAAAATGTGCCACCAGCTGAGCTGGAGTTGTGCAGGAACCAATGAAACTTGGAATTGTCACAAAATTGCTTGTACTGTCAGTTTATTACAGTTTGGGATTTGTTTGCATTTCCATCACAAGTGACTTGTGGGAAGAGTAAATTCAAGGCATTTTATGAAGGGTTAATTTTGATTTCTAACAAGAAACAACTTTATTTTGTCTGGTGCCCAGGGGATGCTCAAGGGGTTACTGTGCCTCACACTGGGTATGCTTGGGAGGGGCTAGAGGGCATTGTCCCTGTCCCTCTCACCCCACACCATTCCCCAGGGGGTCTCCCTCATTGTCACCACAGGGAATGCCTGGGGGGTCTCCCTCCCTCTCACCCCTGTGCCAGGGGGTGCTCGGGGCAGTCTCTGTCCCTCTCAGCCCAGGGGATGCTCGGGGGTCTCTGTCCCCTCACCCTGGGGGATGCTCAGGGGGTCTCCATCCCTCTGGCCTCAGGCAATGCCTGTGGCAGGGCTGGGGACCAGGGGCTCTGTGTCCCTCTCTGGGCTGGGGTGCTCGGGGCTGGGGGGGCTCTCCTACCTTCTCACCCCTGGGAGGCCGGGGTCTCTGTCCCCTCTCAGCCCTGCTGGGACCCCACCCAAACATCATCGGGCTCAGAGGGACAGAGACACCTAAAGCCCCAGAAGGGCTGAACCTGGGATTTGGTTTGGGGCTGAGGAATTGGGGAGGGGCTGGAATTGGGGCTGGGATTAGAGCTGGGGCTTTGGATTTGGATTAGAGCTGCGGTTGGGGTTAAAGGGCAGACATGGGATTGCCTTAGGGCTGGGGTTGTATTGGGTCTGGGGCTGACAATTTTGGAACTGGGATGTGAGAATAAATACAGAACTGTGTGTGTCTAAACGTGGGTGAGATTCAGACCAGGATCCCAGGGTCAGGGGACTGAGCTCACCCAGAGCAGGACAAGGGGGATGTCACTGTGGG
>JALJVW010000021.1:15315-75864 GCA_024865655.1 Emberiza elegans | reverse complement strand
GCAGGGGTGAGAACAGGGATGTTGTGCCACGCAGGAACAGAAACAGCTGCCAGGGGCTGCTGCTAAAGGAACCAGGAGCTGGTTGGGCAGCAGCAGTGCCTGGAGCAGACAGTGTTTGTGAGGAGCTGAGCCCAGGGGCTGCTGGCCAAGGCCGAGGCCCAGGAGCATTTCTCAGCTGGCAGGGTGGCCTGAGAAGGGAGGGGGAATGCAGCAGCACAGGGCCCATGGAACCAAGGAGACCATTGTGACACCGTGAGTCTTGATAGACCAAGGGGCCATTGTGACACTGTGGGGCCCTGTGAGAACAAGGGACATTGGGACATTGTCACACCTCATGGAACCAAAGGTCCACTGTGACATTGCAAGGCCTCATGGAACCAAGGAGACCATTGTGACACTACGAGGCCCCATGGAACCATGGAACCATGGAACCATGGAACCATGGAACCAAGGGGCTGTTGTGGCACTGAGGAGACTCATGGAATCATGGAGACCATTGTGACACCACGAGGCCCCATGGAATAAGCAAAGCATTGTGACGCTGTGGGGCACCATGGAACCAAGGAGACCATTGTGACACTGTGGGGCACCATGGAACCAAGGGGCCATTGTGACCCTGCAGGGCTGCATGGAACCAAGGGGCCACAGACCTTGCCAGGCCTTCTGTCATCAGTGGTGCATTGTGACACTAAGAAACCAAGGGGACCATTGTGACCCTGCAGGGCTTCATGGAACCAAAGCTCCAGGGTGACACAGAGAGGCCGCCTCATCAATGCTCCATTGTGACACCGTGAGCTAACGTAGAGCATTGTAGCTGTGGGGAAAAGCAGTGGGCGTGGCTCCATGGGAACCGGGAGGGGCGGGACACTCATGTGGGCACAGGTGACAGGGAGCTGGGAAGGGTGGGACAACATGGGAACAAAGGAGTCAGGAGGTTGGTAGAGGGTGGGGACACCTGGTGACATCACTGCCAGCAGAAGGCCCCTGGGAGGAGTAGAGGGTGGAGCTGAGGTACAGCAGGTAAGGTGGGGAGGGGAGGGGATCACGAGGGCAAGACAGGAAGGATGGGGATGGAATTTGGGATACTTAGGGGGATCTTGGGAAAGAAGACCAGGTTTGGGAAGGTGCCATGGCAGCACTCCATCTTGTGGGACCCCTACAGATGCCCTGGATCAGCGGTGCCCCCTCCCAGGGAACCCCACGTTTTCCAGTTTCTGTGAAGCTGCCTGTGAAAAACACGTTCACTCTCCTGTGAAAATGTAAAAAGTTTAATAAAGGACAATGGGAGACCAGGACCATGGAGCAAAGGTTATCACGGCCAGGTGCATCTTGGCACTCAGCCAGGAGCACCCTGTTACCTTCAGGGATCCCCTGAAATACCTTTCCCTTCCATCAGCCTGTTGCATATTCATAGACCCTCATGCATATCCATAACCTAACTTTTACATATTCCAGGAACTGTTTTACATGGCCCTCCTTGGGTCTGCCTTTTCAGAGCATGTGTGTTCCTTGGCTGTGGTTTTGGCTCCTTCTCTTTATCACCTCCAGTTTTTGGGCCTTGGTCCACTCTGCCTTCAGACAGTGGAGAGTGCTGACAGTTGGCAGATCTGTACAGGTGTCCTCATCCTGTGTGCATTGGATGTTATCCCATCCAAGCAGGCAGTTTAACACAAGCAGCTATTTCACTGAACTTAATTAACAACAGAAATACAAACTATAGAACAAAGTTACTTTAAAAAAAGTCCCAGTCCATATTTGATCCTACTCCAGGCTATCCCAGTCTGGAGGGTTCTGATCCACAGGATCCCCATCCATGTGATCCCAGTCCAGGTGATCCCAGCCCATATTTGATCCCAGTCCAGTTGATCCCAGTCTGTGTGGTCCTGATCCATATGGTCCCAGTCTGTGCAGCCCCAACCCATAGAATCCCAGTCCATATTTGATCCCAGTCCATATTTGATCCCAGTCTGTGTGGTCCTGCACACTTCCCAGGTCTGGAATTCCAGTTCCCAGCCAGGAAAAAATGTTCCTGCCCTTGAACTTCCTTCCTATCCTCTCAACAAATTGCAATAAAATTATAAACAAGAAAAATTAAAATTGAAATTAAATAAATTATAATAAAAATGAAATATAAAAATCTCAAGACTTCTTTACAACACTCCAACAATGATTCAACCCAAACCAACAACTATTAATATATTACCAATGCATCTAAAAGAAACAAATTATATATCAAGAAATACCTTTTGAAAGTTTTAACTCAATAACTAATACACTTTAGATAAAAAATATCTAAAAAAACTAACATACAATCTAACACATCTTAGTTAAACAATTCATATTACAAATATACTAAACACAAAAACCAAACACCACTATAATTTTTCAGACATTTTAACCAAACAATTAAACTTTAATAACATCCTTAAGTACTCTAAAACAATCAAAATTATTTTAAAAAGATTTATTGGGCATGCAAGGTTTTATTTGGATATTGGTTTTGAATTGTTAGAGAAGATGATTTAAAAAAATGCAGATTTTAACAGAAATTTATTCAGCTGAGAAGGCAGGACCTGTCAAACAGAACTGACCCCAAAATGAATGGGACAGAAATCAGTAACTCTGAGAGTTTTATTTGCTATCAAATACATCCCACCCATTTCTGACCCCCCCCATCCCATTGCTCCAAATTGGGATCCCACTTCTACCAATCGCCTCCCAACCCCAACTCACCCTGCTGGCTGTGGAATGGAGGAGTTTGGCAACACAAGGATTGAGATTTTTGAGGTGGGAACAAGCAATTTGAGGGGATTGAGCCTTTTTGTGTTAAAATTCAGTTATTTTCAAACACCTTTGAAATGGTTTTGAACATCTTTGATCAATCCCTCCATTTAACTTCTTGGCTGTGGAAAAAAGATGAAGAAGAAAAAAATTAAGGTCAAACCAAAAGGAGAAGCAGCCAGGTGTGTTCCCAACATGGATCACAGGAATGGGGTGACCAGGGCTGTGCCCAAAGTGCCTCCTCCAGTGGGGGATGGAGCTGGAGCAGCGCACGAAGCTCTTCCCGCACTCAGGGCACTCGCAGGGCTTCCCTTACTGGTGCCTCCGTTGGTGTTTGGTCAAGTGAGAGCTGCTGGAGAAGCTCTTCCCACACTGGGGACACTCATAGGGCCTCTCCCCAGTGTGGATGCGCCGGTGGGTGATGAGGGGGAGTTGTGCTTGAATCCCTTCCCACAGTCGGGGCAATGGA
Organism: Emberiza elegans; assembly: GCA_024865655.1. NCBI lineage: Eukaryota > Metazoa > Chordata > Aves > Passeriformes > Fringillidae > Emberiza > Emberiza elegans. The sequence goes on along the minus strand of JALJVW010000021.1, from coordinate 72,614 downwards.
AGGGCCTCTCCTCTGTGTGAATCCGATAGTGCTGGAGGAGATGGGAGCTGGTCTTAAACCTCTTCCTGCATTTATCACACTCGTAGGGCCTCTCCCCAGTGTGGATCTTTTGGTGGACCATCAGGCTGGAACGCTGCTTGAAGCTCTTTCCACACTTCCCACACTTGTGTGACCGTTTTCCAGTGTGGATGTTCCGGTGCTGAATCAGGTTGGCACTCTGTCTGAACCTCTTCCCACACTCCCCACACTCATAGGGCCTTTCCCCCAGTGTGGGTCCTCTGGTGCCTGATCAGGGTTGAGCTCCGGCTGAAGCTCTTCCCACATTCCCCACACTCATGGGGCCTCTCCCCAGTGTGGATGCTCATGCATGACAAGATGGGAGCTGGCCTGAAGCCCTGCCCACAGTCAGGGGCAGCGGAAGGGCCTCTCCCTCTGTGTGGGTCCTCTGGTGCTGGAGGAGATGGGGCTGGTCTTGAAATCTCTTCCTGCACTGATCACACTCGTGGGGCCTCTCCCCAGTGTGGGTCTTCTCATGGGATCAGGGTCCGAGCTCCACCTGAATCTCTTCCCACACTCCCCCCACACTGGCTTCTCCCCTCATGGACCTGGACTGGAGCACCAGCTCCAAGGCTCTGGCTCCTTTTCTCCCCGCCCACCTTCCTCTGGGGCCTCTCCCCTCAGGTCCCCTCTTCCACCAGGTTCTGCAGGCCCCCCCTTGTCCTCCCTGCTCTCCATGCTCCTCACACTGGGGGAGGAAGGACAAGGACAGGATGGGATCTGCCTCCCCCACCAGGTGCCTGATCAGGCTGGACTGGCTCTTCCCACTCCCCTCACTCATGGGGCCTCTCCCAGTGGGATTTGGAGATGGAAGGATGGACAGGAGGGGGGGCTTGGGCCCAGGCCACAGGCAGGGCAAGGGCCTCCAGGTGCCCAGGACTGTGCTGGGGGAGATCTTGAGCTGGTCTGAAATGGGATTTCCTGCATTGATCTCACTCATTGGTTCCTTCCCAGTGTGGGTCCTCTGGTGCTCACAGCCCAGGCAGTTCCAGACAAAAACTTTTGGGGCCCACCACTGTCTTGTCCCAAGGTTTTCTCCCCATCATGGGATGCCCAGCAAAGCACCAGACAGGTAGCTCTGGCTCCATCTCCGGCCCGCCTTCCTTGACTGGCTCTTTCCCCCTCAGATCCCCTACCAGCTGCGTTCTTGCAGCCCCTCCTCACACCCTGATAAAACATCTCCAGGGCTTTTCCTCCCCCCCTTGGCTTCCTGCACTGTGGAGCCATCTCAAAATGGCCTCTTCCACCAGGTTCTGCTATTTTGTCCTCCCTGCTCTCCATGCTCAGCTCCTGCTCTGGGGGAGGAAGGACAAGGACAGGATGGGATTTGCCTCCGTTCTATTTCCCACAGGCAGGGCAGGAGATCCCCTGGGCTGTGCTGCAGCCTACTGGGCCCGCTGGGCTGGGAGATGGAGCAAAACAGAGGGGGACTCCCAGGGCACTGACTTCCTCCTCACCTGCCTCAGTGTCCTGGGGCATCTTCCTCTTCCTCACAGCCTCCCACGCGTTGAAAATAGGAACTCCTAGCTTGGGGAAATTAAGGGATGAGCACGGTGAGTTTGAAGGTCCCTCTGCCCAAGTCCATCTCTACAAGTCACCAGCAATATGAGCTCCAGAAAAACCTCCCAAACACCAAGATTCAGCCCTGGAAAATCCTTCCAGGAGTCCCCTGTCCCTGGTCCCTCCCCTTTGGTGTTCAGGTGTTCCCCCCTGTCCCAGCTGCTGGGCGTCATGCTTGGATTCGGGGTCCCCCTTCTCCTTGGTGCCCGCCCTGCCCAGGCTGCTGGCAGTCCCAGCAATGCCAAAAGCTTCCCTCCTCTTCGCTCTCCCCATTTCGGGATGCCGGGGCTGTTTGGGCTCCCGGGCTCCCTTCTCCCCTCATTCTCTGCTCTGGGCTGCAGCGGCTCCAAGGAGTCCCCCCTGCCCCTCTCCAGGCTCTTGATGCTCCCCCGCCAATGGCGGCTCCCCCCCTCTGGGCTCCCCACTTTGGGCTCCTGGGGACACAGGGCTCTGCTCCTCCAGGCTGCCTCTGCCGCCAGCCGCCACCGCCACCCCCGATGTCCCCCTCCAAAAGGGGCCTTTTCCGCTCAGCCTTGGACTTCTTCATTCTCCAAACATCCCCCAAAAACCCAACTGGGAGCAACTGGGAGTGACTGGGAACATGCTGGAGGAACTGGGCTACACTGGGAGATACTGGGAGTGACTGGAACAAAAGTGAGGGTGAAAGAGAGCAACTGGAACCATGTGGAGCACAACTGGTTCATACTGGCAGGGACTGGGAGCACACTGGGCTCATCTTTGGATCATACTGGGAGGGACTGGACTAATACTGGGAGGATCTGAGAGTGACTGGGAACACACCCTGCACATCATCCCCCATACTGGGCCTGACTGGGAGCAACTGGGAGCATGCTGGCAGCAAATGGCATCATACTGGGACTGACTGGGCTGATCTAGGAAGCAACTGGAACCATGCTGGAGGCAGCTGGGACCATACTGGGAGAGATTGGAAGCAACTGGGATTATACTGGGACCACACTGGGAGGGCTGGCATGTGACTGGGATCAAACTGGAGCTTACTGGGATCATATTGGGGTTGAAAGGGAGCGACTGGGATCACACTTTGGGCTACTGGGAGCAGCTGAGAGAAACTGGGATGATGCTGCAAGCAAACTGGAGGAACTGGGAAGGACTGGATGCATGCTGGAGGCAACTGGGATATTCTGGGCATGACTGGGGGATCATACTGGGAGAACTGACACCTTACTGGGGCCACTGGCAGTGTCTGGAAATGACTACAGACATGCTGGGGGCAACTGGGATATACTGGGAGTGTCTGGAACCATACTGGGGGACTGGAACCACACTGGGAACAACTGGGACCATGCTGGGGAGAACTGGGACCACACTGGGGGCAACTGGGAGTGAGTGGGACCATGCTGGGAGGGACTGGGATCATCTGGGGGAGTGACTGGGACTAGAGCAGGGGCAACTGGGTTCAACTGGGACCATACTGGGAGTGTCTGTAACCATAGGGGAGTGATGGAAGCACACTGGGAACAGCTGGGCCCATGCTGGGAGCAACTGGGATCACACTGGGGGCACTGGCATCAGACTGGGAATGTCTGGGAGCAACTGGGATTAGACTGCAAGTGACTGGGATCATACTGGGAGTGGCTACACTCATACTGGGATTATACTGGGTGTGAATGGAACCTGACTGGGGTTACTGGGAGCTACTGGGCCCATGTTGGGAGGAAAATGGGGATGTATTGGGAGCAACTGGGATTGGCTGGAAGGTACTGGAACCATGCTGAGAGGACTGAGACTACAACTGGGGCAACTGGGATCATACTGGGAGCAACTGGGGCCACCCTTTGAGCAACAGATGGAAACTGGGATTATGCTAGAGGAAACTGGGAGTAACTGGGAAAGACTGGGATCATTCTGAGGTAACTAAAACATACTGGGAGTGTCTCTAACCATACTGGGGGGACTGGAACCACACTGGGAACAGCTGGGCCCATGCTGGGAGCAACTGGGACGATGCTGGGGGAAACTGAATCTACCCTGGAGGCAATTGGGCACAACTGGGACCCTGCTGGGAGGGACTGGGACTATTCTTAGGGAAACTGGGATCATAATGGGAGGAACTGGGAACATCTGGAATTATGCTGGGAGCAACTGGGATCACACTGGGATCAGAGTGAGAGCAGCTGAGTCCATACTGGGTTACACTGGGATCTCATTGAGAGCGACTGGAATCATACTGGGATTGACTGGGAGTGGCTGGTTTTGTGGATTTGGGGGATTTGGATTTTGGGGGATTTTATTGGCATTTTGAGGGGGAGTTTTTCTGGGGCTCTTTGGGGGTTTATTGAAATTTTTTGCATCTGTTCTTGAATTTTGGGGGTTTTACTGGGATTTTGTTGGGATGTTTTGGGATCCTCAGAAATTCTGGGGGTTTTATTGGGATTTTTAGGAGATTTTGGGGCATTTTATTGGAATTGTGGTGGCATTTAGTGGGATTCATTGGGGATTTGGGGGGATTTTGGGATTTTTGGTGGGATTTGGGGGGTTTTGGGGTTTTTTGGTGTTGCCAGGATTTCTTTGGATCTTGGGGGAGATTTTGTGGGACTTTTTATGGTTTTGGGGACATTTTTGGGGGGATTTGGGGAGTGTAATCAGGATTTTTGGGGTTATTGGGATTTCAAAGATTTTGTGGGCTTTTATTGGGATTCTAGGGTGTTCTAATGGGATTTTGAGAGATTTAATTGGGATTTAGTGGGTTTTATTGGGACTTTTAGGGATTTTAAGGAGATTTTGGTGCCTCTCAGCCCTTCCCCACACCCCAGGAATGCCCCAAAGCCCCCTAAAATTCCACTAAAACCCCCACAAAATCCCCAAAATTACAAGAAAAATCCTCAAAACCCCAAAGAATCTCTCAAAAATCCCAGTGGAACTCACCAAAATTTAAAAAAACTCCCAAAAAATTTCAAAATCTCCCCCCAAAACCCAAAAAACCCCACAACAACCCCAAAAAAAACCCCCAAAATCCAAAACCCCCCAAAATCATGTAACCATCCCAAAAACCCAAAACCCAGTAATTCTCCCCCAAAAGCTCCAATAATTCCTTCTAAACTCACAATAAAAATCCCCAAAGCCCAAAAAAGCCACCCCAAAATCCCCAAAACCCCTCAAAACCCATTTGATCTCCCCCCAGCACTGGCCCAGCAAGGGGCCCAGGGGCCCAATGCCCCCAGGGGCAAAATCTCCACAAATCCCCCAGAACCCCCCCCTGACTCAGGGGGGCCGGGCCTGGATCAGGGGCACCAATAGGTGGAACAGGAGCCACTTCAGGGGGGCCCTCGGAGCTTTTTTCAGAGGGGCAATTGGGAGACATGGGAGACCCCCAAAAAACCGGGGGGGGGAACCCCTGCTGTGCCCCCCCCCCAAACCCCCAGACCCCAGTTCAGGGTGGGCCTGGGACCCCCCCCTGACCCCCAAATCTCCCCTGGGACCCCTCCAGAACCCCAAACCCCCCAGAGCCCCCCAGTGTTGGCCCAGAACCACCCTGGACCCCAAAAACCTCCCCAGGACTCTCAGAACCCCCCCATTTCCCCCCAAAATTCACCCCAGACCCACCTGAGACCCCCCCAAATCCATCAGACTGCCCCAAATCCCCCTCAGACCCCTCAATCCCCCCCAAACCCTATGAAATCCCCTCAGACACTCTGTATTTTCTCCAGACCAACCTCAGAACCCCCCAGATCCCTCACAACCCCACAGTTCCTCTCAAAATCCCCCAAAAATCCCTCAGACCCTCCCAATTCCCCTCAGATTCCCCTAAAAATACCAGAGAACGCCCAAAACCCTCTCAAAAATTCCCCAAAGCTCCCTCAAGCCCCCCTCAAACCCAACCCCTGCAAAACCCCCTCAGACCCCCAAATTCCCCCCAAACCCACAACCCCACCAAAACCCAAATTTCCCCAAAACCCCCCAAAAAAAGAGCCAGCCCCCATTTCCCCTCAGACCCTCCCCCCCCAAACCCCCCAGACCCCCCGGACCCACCTCAGCCCCCCTCCCCTCCCAACACTCCCCCCAGACCCTCCCAACTCCCCCAGGACCCTCCCAAGACCTTCCCAGACCCCCCCCAAACCCCACGACCCTCCCCAAAATCCCCCTGAGACCCCATCCCGGACCCCATGAGACCCCTCCAATGGCCGCCCTGCCCCAGGACCCCTCCCAACCCCCCAACCAATCCTCCCCCCTGGCCCAGCCCCCCAGACCCCCCGCCCCTCCCCCCCCCCCCCTCCCCCCCTGCCCTGAGCCCGGGGTCCCGGCGCAGCGGCGGGGGGAGGGGGCCCCCCCCCCCGCCTTTCCGGGGCCCCCGGGGAGGGGACAGAGGAGGCTGGGGATTGGTTGGTTTAGGGACTGGGGGCGGGGATTGGTTGGTTCGGGGCGGGGCGCCTGGGGGAGCCCGGGGACGGCAGGGGGGAGATTGTGAGGGGGGGGCTGCCGAGGTGGGTCTGGGGGGTCTCGGGGGGTTTGGGGGGGGTCTGAGGGGGGATTGGGGATTTTGGGGGGGGATGGGAATAGGGGGGGTCCTGGGGGGGGGGGGGGGGTTTTGGGGGGGGGCTTTGGGTCTGGGGGCTTTGGGGGGGGAAGCTTGGGAGGGTTTGGGCGTTGTCAGATGAGTTTAGGGGATCTGAGGGGAATTGGGAGGGTCTGAGGGGGGGATTGGGAGAGGTGTGGGGGTGGGGGATCTGGGGGTTTGAGGTGGGTTTGGGAAGTTTGGGGGAGTCTGGGGGGGGGGTTTAGTTTGGGGGGATTGGGGGTGGGGGGGATTTGGGGGGGTCTGGGGGGGGTTTGGGGGGGGCTGGGGGGTCTGGGGTGGGCCTGGGGGAAATGGGGGTCTGGGAGTCCTGGGGAGGGTTTGGGGGTCCAGGGTGGTTCTGGGCCTACACTGGGGAGGGCTCTGGGGTTTGGGGTTCCTGGAGGGGGTCCTGGGGAGGTTTGGGGTCCCAGGGGGGTCCCAGGCCCACCCTGAACCGGGGTCTGGGGGTTTCAGGGGGAGGGGGCACAGCAGGGGTTCCCCCACCCGGTTTTTGGGGGGTCTCCCATGGTGCCCCGTCCCCAAAAGCTCCGAGGGCCCCCTGAAGTGGCTCCTGTTCCACCGGCCGGTGCCCCCTGCTCCAGGACGGCCCCACTGAGTCTAGGGAGGGTTTGGGGGGATTTGGGGGTTTTTGGGGTTTTTTAAATTTTGGGTGGGGTTTTTGGGGGCTTTGGGGGGTGGCTTTTTTGGGAGTTTGGGGGAATTTTAGGAATTTTTGGGAAACTTTTGTGGGTTTTGGGATGGTTATTGGGTTTTTTGGGGGTTTTGTTGATTTGGGGGTTTTTGGATTTTGGGAGAGTTTGTTGGGGTTTTGCAGGGGTTTTTTTTTTGGGGGATTTATTGAAACTTTTTGAGAGTTTTTTTAAATTTTGGTGAGTTCCATTGGGATTTTGTGGAGATTCTCTGGGGTTTTGAGGGTTTTTGTGTAAATTTTTTTTTCTGGAATTTTGTGGGGTTTTGGGGGCCCTGGGTGTCTGAGGGGGCTTTGGGGTTGTCCCCAGGTGTGGGGGGAGGGCTGAGAGGCACCAAAATCTCCTTAAAACCCCAAAAGTCCCAATAAAACCCACTAAATCCCAATTAAATCTCTCAAAATCCCATTAGAACACCCTAGAATCCCAATAAAAGCCCACAAAATCTTTTGAAATCCCAATCACCCCCCAAAATCCCAATTAAACCCCCAAATCCCCCAAAATGTCCCCAAAACCATAAAAAGTCCCACAAAATCTCCCCCAAGATCCAAAGAAATCCTGGCAACACCCAAAAAACCCCAAAAACCCCCAAATCCCACCAAAAATCCCAAAAAACCCAAAAATCCCCAATGACCTCCAAAGAATCCCACTAAATGCCACCACAATTCCAATAAAATCCCCCAAAAATCTCCTAAAAATCCAATAAAACCCCAAAATTTCTGAGAATCCCAACAAATCCCAACAAAATCCCAGTAAAACCCCAAAATTTAAAACAAAACAAAAAAAAAAAAAAAAATCAATAAACCCCCAAAAACCCCCCAGAAAAAACTCCCCCAAAATGCCAATAAAAAAATCCCCAAAAACCAAACTCCCCAAGATCCACAAAAACCAGCCACTCCCAGTCAATCCCAGTATGATTCCAGTTGTTCTCAATGAGATCCCAGTGTAACCCCAGTATGGACTCAGCTGCCCTCACTGTGATCCCAGTGTCCCCCAGTCCCTCCCAGCATAATTCCAGATGTTCCCAGTCCCCTCCCATTTATGACCAGTTTCCCCAAGAATAGTCCCAGTCCCTCCCAGCAGGGTCCCAGGGCATGCCCAGTTGCCTCCAGGGTAGATTCAGTTTCCCCAGCATCGTCCCAGTTGTTCCCCAGCATGATCCCAGCTGTTCCCAGTGTGGTTCCAGTCCCCCAGTATGGTTAGAGACACTCCCAGTATGTTTCAGCTACCTCAGAATCATCCCAGTCTTTCCCAGTTACTCCCAGTTTCCTGGGTAGCATAATCCCAGTTTCCATCTGTTGCTCAAAGGGTGGTCCCAATTGCTCCCAGTATGATCCCAGTTGCCCCAGTTGTAGTCTCAGTCCTCTCAGCATGGTTCCAGTACCTTCCAGCTGATCCCAGTTTAGGTCAAACACATTTTCCTCCCCAACATTTGCCCAGTAGCTTTCCAGTAACCCCCCAGTCAGGTTCCATTCACACCCAGTATAATCCCAGTATGAGTGTAGCCACTCCCAGTATGATCCCAGGCACTTGCAGTCTAATCCCAGTTGCTCCCAGTCACCCCCAGTCTGATGCCAGTGCCCCCAGTGTGATCCCAGTTGCTCCCAGCATTTTGAGGGAGCTGTTCCCAGTGTGGGCAATTTTATCACCCCCCTTTGGTTACAGACACCCCAGTATGGTCCCAGTTGAACCCAGTTGCCCCTGCTTTAGTCCCAACCTCCCCAGATGATCCCAGTCCCTCCATTTGGTCCCACTCACTCCCAGTTGTCCCCACCGGTGGTCCAGTTCTCCCCAGCATGGTCCCAGTTGTTCCCCCAGTGTTTCCAGTCCCCCAGAATGGTTCCAGACACTCCCAGTATATCCCAGTTGCCCCCAGCATGTCTGTAGTCATTTCCAGGCACTGCCAGGGCCCCAGTAAGGTGTTAGTTCTCCCAGTATGATCCCCAGTCATGCCCAGTATATCCCAGTTGCCTCCAGCATCCATCCAGTGCTTCCCAGTTCCTCCAGTTTGCTTGCAGCATCATCCCAGTTTGTCCCAGTCTCCCCCAGTAGCCCAAAATGTGATCCCAGTCACTCCTTTTCAACCCCAATATGATCCCAGTAAGCTCCAGTTTGATCCCAGTCACATGCCAGCCTCCCAGTGTGGTCCCAGTATAATCCCAGTTGGTCCAATCTCTCCCAGTATGGTCCCAGCTGCCCCCAGCATGGTTCCAGTTGCTTCCTAGATCAGCCCAGTCAGTCCCAGTATGATGCCATTTGCTCCCAGCATGCTCCCAGTTGCTCCCAGTCAGGCCCAGTATGGGGATGATGTGCAGGGTGTGTTCCCAGTTGCTCTCAGATACCCCCAGTATTAGTCCAGTCCCTGCCAGTATGATCCAAAGATGATTGCCCAGTGTGATCCCAGTCCCTGCCAGTATGAACCAGTTGTGCCCCACATGGTTCCAGTTGCTCTTGCTCCCTCGTTTTTGTTCCAGTAACTCCCAGTATCTCCAGTGTAGCCCAGTTCCTCCAGCATGTTCCCAGTCTCTCCCAGTTGCTCCCAGTTGGGTTTTGGGGATGTTTGGAGAATGAAGAAGTCCAAGGCTGAGCAGAAAAGGCCCCTTGGGGGACATCCCAGGGGGCTCACAGCCACTGCCAGCAGAGGCAGCCTGATTCCAGAGCCCTGTGTCCCCCCCAGGAGCCCAAAGTGGGGAGCCCAGAGATGGGGGAGCTGCTTCCAGGGAGCCTCAAGAGCCTGGAGAGGGGCAGGGGGACTCCTTGGAGCCTCCAGCCCCTCCCAGAGAATGAGGGGAGAAGGGAGCCCAGGAGCCCAAACAGCCCCATCCCGAAATGGGAGAGCCAAGAGGGGGGAGCTTTTGGGATTGCATGGGACTGCCAGCAGCCTGGGCAGGGCAGGCACCGAGGAGTGGGGGACCAGTCCAAGTGTGATCCCAGACAACTGGGACAGGGGATCCCCCTGGGCCCAGGGGAGGGACCAGGGATGGGGAACTCCTGGGAGGCCCAGTTTTCCCAGTTGAATCTTGGTGTTTGGGAGGTTTTTGTGTTGTAGTGCCCGGTGACTTGTAGAGATGGACTTGGGCCAGGGGACCTTGAAAACTTCCAAGGTGAAACAGGCTTTCCTGTTTCATAAATATGATAAATATGATTGTCCAAAAACCCCCAGTTGAGAATATAGAAACTATAAGCAAGATTGAAATGAAAGCAAGCTTTTAGATCCCTTAGTTGTGAACAACTGGAAAACAATGATCCCAGTCACTTGAAGGTAATCCCTCCCAGTTGAAACCAGAATTGCCTGTCTGACAGGTCCAGGGGTCCCCCAGACCCTGCTGGCTCCCAGGAGAAAAAGCATGGGCCCAGGAGTTCCCAGTGTAGGGTTAAAAATAACACCCAGTATGGTTAAGACTTCTTCCAGGCTGTATCCCAGTTTGTATCTTGTACTAGATTGGTTAGTGAGAAATAGAATATTCAACACAGATGAAGATTTCTTATATTGTAACAGGAGGAACCTGGTCCCAGTTCTTTTCCCCAGCATGGTCCCAGTTGTTCCCAGTGTGGTTCCCAGCCCCCCCCTTTTTACTCTCTTACCTATGGTTCCAGACACTTTCCCTGTCATCCCAGTCTTTTTCTCCAGGCCTGTCTGTAGTCATTTCCCTGGCAGCTGTCAGCAGGCCCCAGCAAGGTGTTAGCCCTTTGCAATAAACCCCCCCCCATGACCTGGCTATCCCAGATTGCCTCCAGCATGCATCCAGTCCTTCCCCCGTTCCTCCAGTTTGCTTGCATCCTTTTTGTTTTCCCCAAACCAGTTTCCCATTGCCATCCGTGGGAGCCCCAGCAAGCCCAGGAAGATGCCCGGGACACTGATGCAGGTGAGGAGGAAGTCAGTGCCCCTTTCCCTCCCCCATCTCCCAGCCCAGCACGGCCCCCAGCTGCAGCCACAGCCCTGGGGATCTCCTTGCCCTCCCTGTGGTCCCAGGCAAATCCCATCCTGTCCTTGTCCTTCCTCCCCCCCAGGTCCCAGGAGCTGAGCATGGAGAGCAGGGAGGACAAATCCCCATCAGCAGAACCTGGTGGAAGAGGCCGCCATTTGCTCCTCCACAGCGCAGGAAGCCAGTGGGGAGGAAAAGCCCCAGTATGGGGATGATGTGCAGGAGGAGGGGCTGCAAACCAGCTGGCAGGGATCTGAGGGGGGATAGAGAGCCCCTGGGCCGGGAAGTCCCGGAGATCCCAGATCCCAGTATGATCCAAAGCAGGGTCATGATGGGGAGAAGCCCCACATGTGCCCCAGTCCCTGCCAGCCAGAACCCACCTTGTGACACCACATGGTTCCAGTTGGGGAACGGCCCTTGAGTGTGGGGAGTGTGGGAAGAGCTTTGTTCCAGAGCTCCCCCTGATCTCACCAGAGGACCCACACTGGGAACATCCCTTCCAGTTCCTTCCAGGAAGAGGTTTTTGGTCAGAACCATCTCCCCAGCACTCAGAGGACACACACAGAGGAGAGGCCTTCAGTGTGTCCAGTAAGATCCCAGCCAGAACTCCACCCATGATCACCAGTTCATCCACACCGGGGAACGGCCCTACAATGTGTGCTCCCAGGGAAGAGTTTTGAACCAGTTGTGATCCAGCATCAGAGGATCCACACTTGGGAGCCTCCCCACACTTTCATTCCAGTCCCTCCCAGTATGAGCCCAGGTGGAACTCCCACCTGGTCACACACCAGAGGATCCATCACTCCCAGTTCCCCCCAGTGTGATCCCATGCAGGAAGAGGTTTCTGACCAGCTCCCATCAGCCCTGGGTAGTGGCACCAGAGTCACACAGAGGAGAGGCCCTTCCAGTGCCCCCAGTGTGGGAAGGGATTGAAGAACCCAACCTGCTCAGGCACCTGCTCCCACACTGGGGAGAGGGCCTACAAGTGTGATCCCAATGCAGGAAGAGGTTTCAGACCAGCTCCTGTCTCCTCCAGCACTATCGGATTCACACGGAGGAGAGGCCCCCAATGCCCCGACTGTGGGAAGGGATTCAAGTACAACTCCCACCTCATCAGACACCGGCGCATCCACACAGGGGAGAGACCCTACGAGTGTCCCCAGTGTGGGAAGAGCCCCAGCAGCTCAGCCTTGACCCGACACCAACAGAGGCACTGGTAAGGGAAGCCCTGCAGTGTGCCCCAGTGTGGGAAGAGCTTCAGTTTGCTGCTCCAGCTCCATCCCCCACTGGAGGAGGCACTTTGGTCACAGCCCTGGTCACTCACATTCCCTGTGATCCATGTTGGGAACACACCTGGCTGCTTCTACTTTTAGTTTCACCTGAAATTTTTTCCTTCTCCATCTCTTTGCACCAAGGAGCCAAGAGGGATGGATCTGTCACTCCAAAACCACTCAAATCCCAGTGAAAACAGCTCAATCCCACCCCAGAAGTGCTCAAACCCACCTCAAAAAAAAAAAAAATGCAATCCCATAACAAATTTACTTGATTCCACAGCCAACAGGGCAGGAGATGGGCTTGGGAGGAGATTGGGAGATGTGGGGTCCCAATTTGGATCAATGGGATACAGGGATTGTGGGGCTGGGTGTGTGGGATGTATCTGATAGCAAATAAAACTCTCAGACTTACTGAAAACTTTCTCCCCTTCATGTTCAGTCCGTTGCAGTTGTTTGAAGTCGTTGCCACCTTGGGATCATCATCGCCCCCCCCTTCCCAGCCTGCCCTCCCCTCACAGTTCCCGCCTTTCCAGATCCCTATCCCTGGGGGTCCCCCCTTTGCCCCCTTTTTGGGGACGTTTGGAGAATGAAGAAGTCCCTTTCCCCTCAGGATTCGGCCCCCTTTAAACAGAGGGGGTGAGGGGCCCTCTGTGGAAGAGGCAGCCTGATTAGAGCAGAGCCCTGCCCCAGGAGCCCAAAGAGGGGGAGGAATCTCGGGGCCGCCGCCATCCCGGAACCTCAAGAGCCTGGAGGGCTGGCAGGGGGGGACTCCCCCGCTGCATCCCACAGGTTCCCCGGGAGGGGGGAGAAGGAGCCCAAATGTGCCCCGGGGTTCCTGGGTTTGGGGATTTGGAAAAGGGGAACTTTGGAGATGGCTGGGTCTCCCAGCCGAGCTGGGGGGAGGGGCCTTGGGGGACATCAGGGGACCCCGGGAGGTGTTTCCAAGGGGGACCCCCAGGAGCTGGGACAGGGGGCACCTCCCCGGCACCTGGCAGGGGATGGGCGGCGGTCCCCCTGGGTGGGGTGTGGAGTTCAGGCAGGACCCTCCCCGCCTGGCAGGGCCACTGCTGGGGACCGCTTCCTGCTGCCGGCACCGCCTCTTCAGCCCTTCTGGGGAGCCCCTCCTCCTCCTCCCCTCCCCCCCGGGAGCCCAGAGAGAGGAGAGCCCCAGGGAGGGGCGCGGGGGGACCCCAGAGACAGGGGGACCCCTGATTGGGATAAACTGACCCCAGGGATCAAATGGGATGGGTGGTGCTGGGGCATGGAGGGGCAAATGGGCTGGGATCAAAGGGGGGATCAGGGTGCCGGTGCCGGCAGTGGCTGCTGGGACCATGTATGGGATCCAGTGGGAGTGAGGAGTATGAGTCCAGGATCCTCCCGCTGGGGCCCTGGGGATGATGCAGTTTGCTCCAGGCACGGTCCCAGTTGCTCCCAGTTCCTCCCACTTCAATCCAGTGTGTTCTCAGGGGCCCCTGTTGTCCCCAGCATAGTCCTAGGCCTCCCCAGTATGATCCCATTCTCTCCCAGCATGGATCCCAGTCACCCCCAGGGCCCCGGCACCAACAACCCCCCAGCATGTTCCCAGCCATCCCAGCCCCCAGCACCCATTCCCAGTCACTCCCCAGTCTGGTCCCCAGTCACCACCTGTATGGTGTCAGACACTCCCTCCTCTATCCCAGTTGACCCCTGAACATTCTCCCAGTCATCCCAGGCACTCCCAGTTTTGCTGGGACCTCAGGACCCTGGTTCACTTGCCCCCATGTTTTATCCCAGTTGCCCCCAGTTCCTCTGATTATGTCCCCACAGTTGGCCCCAGTCCAGGTCCCAAGCCCCAGTAACTCCAAGTCAGGGTCCAATTTGGTTCACCCCCACCTGCCAGCCCCCAAATTGATTGTGCCACCCCCAGTGTGATCCCAGTCCTCCCAGTCTGATACCAGTGTCCCCAGTGTGATCCCAGCTGCTCCCCTGTCAATGCCAGCATGACCCCAGGAGCCTCCAGTATGATTCCAGTAACTCCCAGTAAGGTTCTAGTTACCTCGGAATGATGCAGGTCTTTCCCAGTAACTCCCAGTTGCCTCCAGCATGGTCCCAGTTGCCCCAGTTGTAGTCTCAGTCCTCTCAGCATGGTTCCAGTACCTCTCAGCCGATCTCAGTTGCTCCCAGTGTGTCACATTTTCCTCCCAACATGGGCCCAGTAGTTCCCAGTAACCCCCAGTCAGTTTCCATTCACACCCAGTATAATCCCAGTATGATCCCAGCCACTCCCAGTATGATCCCAGTCACTTGCAGTCTAATCCCAGTTGCTCCCAGACACTCCCAGTACGACTCCAGTGCCCCCAGTGTGATCCCAGTTGCTCCCTGTCAGTGCCAGCATGACCCCAGTAGCCTCCAGTATGATCCCAGTGACTCCCTGTTTCTCCCAGTTTATCCCAGTTGCCCCAGCTTGTTCCCAGTCACCCCACATCTTCCCAGTTGCTTTCAGCACCATTCCAGTTGCTCCCAGTCAATTCCCAGCATGATTCCAGTCATCCTCAGAGTGATCCCAGTTACTCCCAGCATGGGCCCAGCTGTTCCCAGTGTGATCCCATCACACCCCCATGGTTACAGACACTCCCAGTATGGTCCCAGTTGAACCCAGTTGCCCCTGCTCTAGTCCCAGTCCCTTCCCCAGGTGATCCCAGTCCCTCCCAGCATGGTCCCAGTCCCTCCCAGCATGGTCCCCCACTGTGGTCCCAGTTCTCCCAGCATGGTCCCAGTTGTTCCCAGTGTGGTTCCAGTCCCCCCAGTATGGTTCCAGACAGTCCCCAGTATATCCCAGTTGCCCCCAGCATGTCTGTAGTCATTTCCAGGCACTGCCAGTGGCCCCAGTAAGGTGTTAGTTCTCCCAGTATGATCCCCCAGTCATGCCCAGTATATCCCAGTTGCCTCCAGCATGCATCCAGTCCTTCCCAGTTCCCTCCAGTTTGCTTGCAGCATCATCCCAGTTTCTCTCAGCTGCCCCAGTAGCCCAAAGTGTGATCCCAGTCGCTCCTTTCAACCCCAATATGATCCCAGTAAGCTCCAGTTTGATCCCAGTCACATGCCAGCCCTCCCAGTGTGGTCCCAGTATAATCCCAGTTGCTCCCAATCTCTTCCAGTATGGTTCCAGTTGCCTCCTAGATCCAGCCCAGATCAGCCCAGTCCCCCAGTATGATTGCCCAGTTGCTCCCAGTCTCTCCCAGTCAGGCCCAGTATCCCATGTTCCCATTGACTCTCAAGATACTCCCAGTCTTTGTCCAGTCCCTCCCAGTATGATCCAAAGATGAGCCCAGTGTGCTCCCAGTCCCTGCCAGTATGAACCAGTTGATTCCCCACATGGTTCCAGTTGATCCCAGTCTCACCCCACTTTTGTTCCTGTCTCCCACTATGCCCAGTATGATCCCATTTGCCTCCAAGCACTTCCAGTCAGCGTCAGTGTTCCCAGACACGCACTGCCAGTATGATCCCAGTGACCTGCAGCAGGATCCCAGTTAATCCCAGTAGAAGCCCAGTTGTTTCCAGTCACCCCCCCAGCATGCAGCCAGTCCCCCCAGTTGCACCTACCCAGTCCCAGTTGCCCAGCTGTTCACCCTCAGCACAATCCCAGTAAATCCCACTGTATCCCCCATTTGACCCTAACATGGTCCCAATTCTTCCCAGCATGGTCCCACCTGTTCCCAGTGTGGTCCCAGTGTCCATCAGTATGGTCCCGGTCTCACCCTGGTATATCCAGTGTCCCCAGTATGATGCCAGTACAGTACAAACCAGTGCAGTCCCAGTCACTCCCAGTACCCAGTCCAGCCCAGTCCCTGGCAGTGCTGCCACTGCTGGGATCCCCCAGCCCTGGGTGCGTTCCCCCCTGGCGGATGTGCCGAGAGGAGCCCCAAGGGCTGGCAGTGGCCAGGCAGGGTCCCCAGCAAGGCCCAGTTTGGATGTGCAGCCCCCAGTTTGCCCAGTTTGCCTCTCCTTTGGCCTGGGCCGGCTTCCCCCCGCCCGCAGCGGCTGGGAGCAGCCGAGAGCCCCGCGCTGCCCATCCCGACCTGTCCCGGCTCCATCCCCGCTCCTGCCGCGGCTGCGAGGGCTGCGGGAACGGGGCACCGAGGGTGTGGCTGCTGCTGGGGGAGGAGGAGGAGGGAGGGAGGGCCGGGAGGAAGGGAGAGCCAGAAGGGATGAAAGAGGAGGAGGAGGGGCTGAGGGAGGAGGAGGATAAGGAAGGATGGAAGAGGAGGAGGGGAGGAAGAGAATGGGAGGGACAAAGGCAGATCAGGAAAGCAGAAGGAAGCCCCAGCCCTGAAACCCCCCTGAGCCTGGACTGAGCCCCAGTGTGGGCAGCAGGGGGGGGGGGGGGATTCTGCTCCTCTGCCCCACTCAGGTGAGTCCCCACCTGCAGAGCTGCCCCAGCCCTGGGGACCAGCACAGGAAGGAGCTGGAGCTGCTGGAACCAGTCCAGAGGAGGCACCAGAGATGCTCCAAGAGCTGGAACCCCTCTGATCTGGAGCCAGGCTGGGAGAGCTGGGGGCGCTCCCTGGAGAAGAGAAGGATCCAGGGAGGGCTGAGATGTCCTGCAGCTCCCTCTGTGCTCTCGGCCAGGCAGAAACAGGCTCTGGATTCAGCCCTGGAGCAGGGCAGGTGTTGGGGGTGTGACATGGAGCTGCTCTCCTGTGGGATGTCTCCTCCAGGCTGGAAGCTCCTCGGTGCAGGAGTGAATCCAGGAATGTGGCTGTGGTAGTCCTTCCTCATGGCTTGTCCCCAGCCCTGCTGTTCCCTTGGCCACTCCTGTGGGATACAGTGCAGGTTTAGGTGCCTCAGCACCACCCTGAATTCGCAGCCCCCACCCATGGGATTGTGACTGGGGAGGGGGAGCTGGGCTCAGATATCCTGGGGGGTCCCTTGGATTTTTCTGGGGGGATGTTTGGAGAATGAAGAACTCCAAAGCTGAGCAGAAAAGGCCTCTTGTGGGGACAGCAGAGCCCTGTGTCCCCCAGGAGCCCAAAGTGGGGAGCCCAGAGAGGGGGGCGCCCATTGGGCGGGAGCCTCAAGAGCCTGGAGAGGGGCAGGGGGGACTCCTTGGAGCCGCTGCAGCCCAGAGCAGAGAATGAGGGGAGAAGGGACCCCCAAAAGCCCCAGCATCCCTAAGTGGGGAGACAGAATAGAGAGGAGCTTTTTGCATTCCTGGGACTGCCAGCAGCCTGGACAAGGAGGAATCCCAGAACCCCAAAACTGAGAGACCAGAGATGGGGAACTCCTGGGAGGCTTTTTTAGAGCAGATTTTTATGGACACATGATGCTGACATCTAGACATGGACTTGGTCAGGGGGACCTTCAAACCCAGTGTGCTCATCCCCTGTTTTCCTTGCTAAGCAGGATTTCCCATTCCCAAATCTTGGCTGGATGGAGGAGGCTGTGAGGAAGAGGAAGATGCCCTGGGACCCCCAGGCAGGTGAGGAGGAGGAAGTCAGTGCCCCTTTCCCCTCTCTCTGCTGCTCCATCTCCCAGCCCAGCACGGCCCCTGGCTGCAGGACAATCCCTGGGGCTGATGCCGTCCTGCTGGGGACACATTGGGAGGGTCTCCTTCCTTCTGGCATGGAGGCAAATCCCATTCTCTCTTTGTCCTTCTTCCCCAGACAAGGAGCTGAGGATGGAGACCAGGGAGGACAAATCCCCACAGCAGAACCTGGTGGAAGAGGCTGTTGTGAGTGATTCCACTCAGGAATCTGATGGAGAGGAAAAACCCCAGAGATCCCTCAGGAGGAGGGGCTGCAAACCCAGCCCAGGGTGCTCTGAGGAGGAAAGAGCCCCCCTGAGCCAGGAAGGTGGACAGAGCTTCAGCCAGAGCTCGGAGCTGGTGCTCCATGAGCAGCTCGATGATGGGGAGAAGCCCCACAAGTGCTTGGAGTGTGGGAAGGGCTTCAGCTGGAGGTCCCGCCTGCTCCGCCACCAGATGATCCACACTGGGGAGAAGCCCTACCAGTGTCCTGAGTGTGGGAAGGGCTTCAGAGACAGCCCCCCAGCTCACCATCCACCATCGCATCCACACCGGGGAGCGGCCCTACGAGTGTTGGGAATGTGGCCAGAACTTCCTGCGGAGCTCCCACCTGACCTCCCACCAGAAGATCCACACAGGGGAGAGGCCCTACGAGTGTTCTGAGTGTGGGAAATCGTTTCAGACCAGCTCCCTTCTCCTCACCCGCCAGCGGATTCACACCGAGGAGAGGCCCTTCCGCTGCCTCGACTGCAGGAAGGGCTTCAAGCACAACTCCCACCTCACCAGGCACCGGCGCATCCACACCAGGGAGAGGCCCTACGAGTGCCCTGAGTGTGGGAAGAGGTTCAGGACCAGCTCAGTCTTGAATCAACACCAGTGGAGGCACCGCTGAGGGAAGCCCTGTGAGTGCCCCGGCTGCAGGAAGAGCTTCGTGCTCTGCTCCAGCTTCATCCCCCATCAGAGAACCCTCATTGTGGAGAGCCCTGGTGTCCCACATTCCCAATAATCCAAGCTGGGAAAACACCTGGCTGGTGGTCTCCACATCATCCTGGATCCCTGTAGGCACCTGACTCAACGCTGGGGCAGGAACATCCATTGGGTCTCAGCTCCATATTGGAAACTCCTTGGGAAGAGCTGATTTTTAACCTTGTCTGGGTTTGAAAGCCAGGTGTCTGCTAAGGAAGGCAGGAGCCCTCCTTGGAATGGAAAATGTAAACCCCCTCCCTGTGAATTGTTAGAATGGTGAAATTAAGGGGCTCTCAGGCAAAGATATGGGAATAGGAATAACAGTTCTTTACTGGTGTGTATAAGAAAGCAAACAAAGAACAACAACTACAGCATTGACAGAGGCTCTGCTGCACAATCCCACAGGGGTGGGTTGGATGATCCCAGTGCCCCAGCAGGGCTCGGGGAGCACCAGGCTGGGCTGGCAAGATGGATCAGCAGGCAGGGGGTGTGGGGTGTGAAAAACACCTTCAGTCTCCTGTGAAAATTTTAAAAGTTTAATAAAGGACAATAGGAAACAAGGACCCTAGAGCAAAGGTTATTACAGCCAGGTGCATCTTGGCACTCAGCCGGGGATGCCCCTTAAATACCTTTTCCCTTACATCAAACTTTTGCATATTCATAGACCCTTATGCATAATAAACATTTCCCAAACTAGTTTACATGTTCCAAGAACTGTTTAGCATATCTCCTCCTTGGATCTGCCTTTTTAGAGCATGAGTATTCCTGGCTTGTGGTTTTAGTCCTTTTTTATCATCATCATCTTCAATTTTGGGCCTGGTCCACACTGCCTTCAGACAGTGGTTGCTGATAGTTGGCAGATCTGTACAGGTGTCCTCATCCTGTGTGCATTGTGTTAGGAAAATTAATCCACAAACATCAGAGATTTATGTCCAGAAAGGAGACAGAGGAGTCCTTTTACTTATTTGAATAAAGGGAGAGGCCATGGGGCATTCCCCTGGGGTCTCTCCAGTTTTTGGAGGATGCAGCCTCCTTTTTTATCCCAATTTCCCTTCTCTCTTTCCCCATTGGCTGAGGTATTTGAGAGGACAGACTTCCCTCATACCTGATAAAAAGATTTCCCTCTAATGTATAACCCTTCTTTTTAATTTTTAATTCTTAATGGAATTTAGGGGTTTCCCCATTGTTTCATTTTCATCTTTCAATGTCATTTATCATTTCATTTATTTGCAAACCTAACCCATTTATCAATCAGCGGAATCCTTCCCATTGTTCCTTTAATCTTTCAGTGCTGGTTTTATTTACCAGCAGACCCACAGCTTGTTTGTAAAGACAAATCTGCTGTTCCTCTCAACTGGATGTTATCCCAACCAAAGCAGGCATTTTAGCACAAGCATAATTATATTGGTATTTCACTACTACGTCTAACCTTAATTAACAACAGAAATAGAAACGATATCTCTATAGCAAAGTTATTTTATCACCACAGATATAAAATCCATTTTTACATTTGTGAAAAGCCACTATTATAATATGTATCTATAACAGTGGCTGCAGGGCAGGGAGAGCCGAGCTCAGGGTCCCAGGCAGACGGGGATGGGTCCCTCTCTCAGTGAGGTGGGTGTTAATAAGGTCCCAGTGCAGTCTCACAGCAGAGGCTCACCCTGATTTGCAGGAAAAACCCCACAATTTGTAGAAGCTGTAAAGCCAGTATGATTGATTTCAGTACTGCCCTAAGGACATGGGCACCCCCGAAAATTCCCAAATCTATTTTACCTCTTAACTTGTTGCATATGCATAAAAGACACATGCATATGAGAGGAATGTGGGATTTGTCTTTACAAACAAGCTGTGGGTCTGCTGCTAGATAAAACCAGCTCTGAGAGATAAAAGAAACAATGGGAAGGATTCCACTGATCAATGGAAAAAGATATTTGCTTTTACAAATAAACTTTAGGGTTGCTGATAAATGAAATTGGACATTGAAAGATGAAAGAAACAATGGGGGAAACCCCTGAATTCCATAAGATTTAAAAATTAAAGATTTAAAAAAAAAAAAGGAGGGTTATACATTAGAGGGAAAACTTTGGTATCAGGCATTTTGGAAAGTCTGTCCCTCTCAAGTACCTCAGCCAATGGGGAAAGAAACTGAGAATTTAACCAGGGAAAAGTTGGGATAAAAAGGAGGCTGCAAAAGCCTCCAAAACTTTGAGAGACCCCAGGCAGGGAATGCCCCAAACTGGCCTCAAATCCCCATTTTTGATTCAAATAAAAAGAACCCCAAAAAACAACGACTGAAATTGAGAAATTAGAGTCTGTCTCCTTTTTGAACCTTTGACATAAAGCCTCTGATGTTTGTGGATTAATTTTCCTGCAAGCCACCTGGGGCACATGTATTAAACTGTCTTTTTATAAATTTTATTTATTTCAGCCTGCCAGTTGTTTAGTCACGTGCCAGTTGTTTAGTCACGTAAACCCAGATTCAGTTTTTCCATCTGCTTCAGCCCCAGGGTCGGTGGGGGGCCCCCTCTCCTTATCTCTCTTCAGCTTGGATGTTTGCATTCCTTTCTAGATAGCCTTGAATCTCCTTTGTTTTCTCTGCAGGCTTTTTTGGGATCACACAAATTAACAGACTACAGGAGATTAAACAGCAGACTTCAGCTAAATCTAAAATTGGTTTCTACCCCGAGTTAAATTTCTAACCCCCAGCTGGAGAAGCAGCTCTGGGCTGGGCTCAGGAGAAGCTCCCAGATAAGAGAAGTGCAGCCAGATGCCCTCCTCCCCTGAGCTTGATCACATCTTTTGTTTTCTTAAGTATCGAGTTCGTAGTGTTTCCTAGCAATTCTCTAAGTAAAAAGGAACAAAAGGACCCCCCAACATACCTTTGCACCCTAAAAATTCTGCTCTGTCCAATTGTTTCTTCTGGTGGCATCGAGCAAAGCTGGATGATCCTTGGAGGTCTTTTCCAACCTAAGTAATTTTCATCTTTATCCCATCAAAACACCCAAAATGGAGGTAAAAATAAAGAAATTAAACAAAGAGATCTAAAGCTGCACCACTTCACTGGGATTTGGAGGTAATTTGGGCTTCAGAGGAATATCCAGGAGGACGTGGGTTTTGTAGGGCTGTGAAGCCACAATCTCGTAGCCGTGCTGGCAGAGTTTGTCCCCCTGAGCCCATCTGTTCTCCAGGAATTCTGGTTCTGTCCCAGTGCCTGGCCTGAGTCTCCCCATTTGGGGTGTCCCCCCAAAGTGCCCAAATCGCTGCTGAAGTGCCTGAGCTGCTCCTGGCTGGGGATGTTCCTGCCCACCAACCTCTCCTGGTCAGTGCCAGTGGGGTGGGAGGGGGTTTGGGGGGTCCTGGGGGAATGGGGAGAGGCTTCTGTGGCTCTTGGGGTGTTTGTGGTGCTGGGAAGGGGTTTGGGGGGCTTTTGTGGCCGACTCTGAGGGGGGTTTGGGGTCCTGGCCAGGCTGTGCAGCTTGGAGAGAATTTGGGTGGGTTTGGGGGGAGATGGGGAGGGGGTTTGGTGGCTCTTAGGGCCATTTACATTGCAGGGAGTGTCACAGACATACTTTCTAAAAAATCCTTTCTCTAGGATTTTTCTCCTGAGGAGCTGGGAAGCCTCAGAAAAGAAATGTAAACAATAACTATGTGATGGCTGTGGGATGTGGTCTGGAGATGGTTTACCAACAGGTGCATCTTTGATTGGTCTCATGTGGTTGTTTTTAATTAATGACCATGCATAGGTCCAGCTGTGTCAGGACTCTGTGCAGTCACAAGATTTTATTCCTTTCTTTGCTAGCCTTCTGATATCTCCTTTCTCTTTCTTTAGTGTAGTTTTAATATATCATATTCTTATAATATATATCATAACATAATAAATCAGCCTTCTGAAACATGGAGTCAAGATTCTCATCTCTTCCCTCGTCCTGGGGACCCTCAAACACCACCACAGAGGGAGTGCTTTGGGGGAGTCCTGGCCAGGAGCTGTGGGGTGGTTTGAGGGGTCTGGGAGGGGTTTTGGGGCAGATGTGACCCCCCAAAGCAGCCACCAGACCCCACTCCTCAAGATGCTGCCAGGGCTCTGTGGCTCCATGTTGGGGTTCATCCTCCTGGTGCTGCAGGAGAAGGGGAGGGGGGGTCCCCAGGGGCTGTGTGTGTCCCCCCCATGCCGGTGTCACCCCTTGTCCCTCCCCAGAGCGCTCTCCTGCCCCAGCTCTTGCTCCCCCCGAGGGAATTTGGGGAGGGGGCAGAGGGGGTGCACAGCCCCCATCAGGGGATGACCCCAGCCCAGCCCCTTTGTTCAGCACCAGGCTGGGCCCAGGGCTGATGGGAAGCAGATCCTGCAGCTGGGACAGTGTCACTGATGTTTTCTGAAAAATCCCTTTGCCAGTGGGAAAAACGCCAATCACTTGTTTTTAAAATTTTAAAAGTTGAATAGTAATAAAATGGTTATAAAAATAGTAATATAATTAGAGTGATAATAATTTGGACAAATTGAATTAGGACAATATGAGACAATAGAGACAAAGAGTTACAAACGTCCGGGTACCTTTTTCTGGGCAAAATAAGCCCGAAAAAGGACACCCGTTAACAAAGGATTAACCCTTAAAAACAATAGCCTGTTGCATATTCATACACCTCATCCATGATGCATAAATTCCATTCAAATACAGGATTCTGTCTGGTCATCATCAACTTCTTCCTCTGAATCCTAACAGCGCCTTAGAGGCGGGAAGAAGTTCATTTCTTCTGATAAGAGGGCAATAAATTCTTTTTCTCTGAAAGATTTAGGTGTCCTGTGGCTGCTATCTCACTGTGAGTCCTTTCTTTAAAAAAGGATCTTACATAGCATCCTTTCTATTTTAACATTTTTTATAACCTAAAACTATATTTACCACAGTACTAAAGAGAATTGGTACAGCATTACTTTCTAACACAACACATATAATATTCATTTTAATATTTGGGAAAAGCCAATCATAAAATACATGCATTTTTCACAGCCAGGATTTCTTCTCCTGGGAAGTTGAAAAGCCTCAGAGAAAAATGCAAATATTACTTATCTTATTGCTTCTCCTTGCATTTTGCTGCTTTGGAATGTGGTAGGTGATTCTTCCATTGTTTCCATGTGAATTGTGTTTTCTTAATGACCAATCACAGCCAGCTGTGTCAGACTCTCTGAGGAGTCCCAGGTTTTTATTATTCATTCCTTTCTAGCCTTCTGATGTATCCTTTCTTCTTCTTTAGTATAGCTTTAGTATATCATAATATAATGTAATGTAATGTAATATTATATAATAATATATCAGCCTTCTGAGAGCATGGAGTCAAATTCTCATCTCTCACCTCGTCCTGGGGACCTCACAACACCACAGGACAGAGCTTGGGGTCAGGGCAAGGTCCTGCCCTGCACACCTGGCTCAGGTGTGACCCTGCCCAGGGAAGGGAGTGGGACATTCCCATCCCCACGGAGCAGGGCTGGGAGCAGCACTTGGAGCATGGACAGGGAAATACTGGGAGCGACTGGGAGCGCACTGAGGGCTACTGGGAGCAACTGGGAATGATGGGTGGGTGCTAGGGAGCAACTGGGATATATTGGGAATGAATGAGATCAGGCTGGGGGCAAGTGGAACCATGCTGGGGGCTACTGGGATATACTGGGAATGAATGAGATCATCCTGGGGGCACCTGGAGCCATGCTGGGGGCAACTGGGATGTACTGGAAATTAATGAGATCAGGCAGTGGGCAAGTGGAACCATGCTGGGGGTAACTGGGATATACTGGGAATGAGTGAGATCATCCTGGGCAAACCATGCTGGGGCAACTGGGATATACTGGGAATGGTGAGATCATCCTGGGGGCAACACAAACCATGCTGGGGGCAACTGGGGTGAATGGGAATGGGCATGCTGGGGGCAACTGGGATATACTGGGAGTGTCTGGAATGATATTGGAGGGGACAACACTGGGAAGAGCTGGGACCATGTTGGGGGCAACTGGGAGCAACTGGGAGTGACTGTGTCCATACAGGGGGCCAGTGAGATCCCATTTGCAGTGACTGGGACCATCCTAGGAGCAACTGGGTGCAACTGGGATCATACTGGGAGGAATTGGGAGCAACTGGAACCATGCTGGAGGCAACTGGGATAATACAGACAGGGACTGGGATCCCACTGGGAGTGAGTAGGAGCATGCTGAGGGCAGTTAGGACCATTTTGGGGACTCCTGGGATACACTGGGAGTAACTGGAACCACACTGAGGCTGACTGGGAATCATGGTGGAAGCAGCTGGGAGGAAGTAGGAGTGACTGGGAGCATGCTGAGGACAACTGGGATATACTGGGAGAGACTGGGGGTCCCTGGGATCATACTGGGAAGGACTGGAACCAGGGCAATGGCCTGGGCTGGGTGATGTGGGGCCTCAGGGAGCGCAGGGAGCACTGTGACACTGCGGGGCCCGATGGAACCAAGGGGACATGGTGACACTCTGGGCCTGCCCTGGCTGTGGGGTGTTTTGGGAGCCCTGGGGTGCCCAGGGCAGCAGAGCAGAGCCCCTGGCTCAGGGGCAGCAGCAGCCCCCGACACCCCCTGGGCGGGCGGGCAGCAGGGGATGCCCAGGGAGAAGAGGAAGCCAAGGCCCAGCTCCCCAGGGGTGGCACCGGCTGAGGGACGGGGCAGGAGGGAGAGGCCAATGCTGGGATGGTGCTGGGCTGCAGCGGAGCCATCGCAGCCTGGCCATGGGGCCCTGGCAGGGACGAGGGCCACAGTGGGGCAGCCGCTGTCCTGGCTGGGCCTTGCAGACTCAGGGCAGCCCGGTCAGTGACACAGCTCCGGACAGGGCCACAGCCCAGGGCATCAGGGCAGGGCCACAGTGACACAGCCCGGACAGGCCACAGCCACAGCCACAGCCACAGGGCCACAGCCCCAGACGCCACAGCCCGGACAGCACCACAGCCCCAGAGAGTGCCACAGCTCTGGACAGCACCACAGCCCCAGAGAGTGCCACAGCCCAGCCATTGCCACAGCCCCAGCTGTGCCATGGCCCAGCCATCGCCATAGCCCCAGAAAATGCCACATCCCCAGCCATTGCCACAGCCTGGCCATCGCCACAGCCCCAGCCAGCCCTGCCCGGCCATTGCCACAGCCCTGGCCAGAGCCACAGCCTGGCCATCACCAGAGCTCCGGCCAGAGCCACAGCCCCACACAGCACCAAAGTCCCAGAGAGTGCCACAGCCCGGCCAGCACCACAGACCCCGGCCAGTGCTTCAGCCCAGCCATCACCACAGCCCCAGACAGTGCCACAGCCCCAGACAGTGCCACAGCCCCAGCCAGTGCCACAGCCCAGACAGTGCCAGCCCCAGCCAGTGCGCCATCACCACACACCGGCCAGCACTTCAGCCCGCCAGCCAGCCTGCCCCAGCCACAGCCTGGCCATTACCACAGCCCCGCAAAGTGCCACAGCCCGGCCAGCCCTGCCAGCCATTGCTACTGCCCAGCCAGCCCTGCCCGGCGCTCGCCACCAACAGGGCCCAGCCCGGCCCTTTGCCCGCCCCACACCAGGAGGCCGAGGCGGCCAAGGCGGCCAGCAGCAGCCCAGACCCAGAGCCTGCAGCCACGGGCACGTCCAGCTGCTCCTCACGGTGCCCAGCGGGGCACACGGACATGTGTCCCCACCCTGGGCTGCTGCTGTGCTCCTGCAGCCCTGCTCTGCTCCCTCCTTCCTGCCACAAAATCCCCTCGGGCAGCTTCCCTGGAGCCCTCTGGGGCTGCCACCCGGGATCTCAGCTCCTTAGAGCTCTGTGAGCCCAAGACTCCAGGAGATGCCTGCCTGGGAGATCCAGGAAGATGCAGGTTCACTGGAAAAGTAAAAATTGATCAAGGTCAGCTTCCCTGGAGCAATCTAGGGCTGCTAGACATTTTTGTCATCCTGAAATTGGAGGTCAAGACTGTGGGGCACTCCTTGGAACAGTCTCAGGCAGATCACACAAGATCCAATTTCCACAAAAAGACAAAAATCTCCTCAGGTACCTGCCTTGGAGCAGTCTGGGGCTGCTGCCTGGGATATCAAGTGCCTAAATCAGTGAGAAGACTCTGGCAGATGCCAGGAGGAGTCTCCAGTGCATCCTGGCATAGAGAAGTGCTTCCAAATGAGCAAAAACATCTTGGGAATCTTCCCTGGAGGAACCTGGGGCTGTTTCTTGGGAGTTCAGCTTCCTCAGGGAGGTGTGAAGACTCTGGGACATTCCTGGGATCAGTCTCAGGTGGATTCTAGAGTGAAAACTCCAAAGGAGAACAAACATATTGAGAACTCTTCCTGGAAGATTGTGGGCCTGTGGTTATCAAAGCAGGTCCCAAAATGAGAGACTAAAAGACTCCAGGAGAATCCTGGAAGGAATCTCAGATGAATCCAGGAGAATAACACTTCCCACGAGAGGGTAGAAATCATCTGAGGCAGCTCATGGACAGGGACATCTCCAACCAGAGCCAGCTGCTCAAAGCCCCATCCAACGTGGCTCTGGATCTTCCCAAGGATGAGGCACCCAACACCTCCCAGGCAGCCTGTTCCTCGCTTTCACCACCAGATTTTTTTGTAAAAAGTCTCTGCCTCATGCTGGGATCTCCTGGATGAGTGAGGAGCAGCAGGCCAGCAGAGCTCATGGATGGGAGAGACTCATTTCATGGCACTGCTGGCCTGGGCAGAACCACCACGGCTCAGAAAGGCCCAGGTGGGGCAAGGGAAGCCAAACCCGGGCCAGTGGTGAAAGAGCAAACAGGGCTGGGCTGAGTGCTTCAGAGAGGATGAGGAGGAGGAGGAAAGAGGACTCCTGTCACCAGGATATTTTCTCAAAAATCCCTTTGCCAGGATTTCTTCTCCTGGGAAGATGAGAAGCCTCAGCTTCTCCATGTTTTGCTGCTCTGGAATGTAATTTGGAGATTGTTTACCCAGCATGTGAATTGTGTTGACTTAATGACCAATCCCAGTCCAGCTGTGTTGGGACTCTGGTCAGTCACAGGTTTTTATTATTCATTCTTTTCTAGCTTTCTGTCTGTATCCTTTCTCTATAGTTTAGTATAGTTTTAGTGTAGCTAAATATAATGTAATGTAATGTAATGTAATGTGGTGTAATGTAATGTAATGTAATGTAATGTAATGTAATGTAATGTAATTTAATGTAATGTAACATATCAGCCTTCTGAGAACGTGGAGTGAAATTCTCATCTCTCACTTTGTCCTGGGGACCTCACAACACCACAGCTCCCTGTTGGGAAGAATGAAAGTTTGACAAGAAAGTCTCACAGATGTGTGTGTTTGGCTGAAAGATGTCTGAATGTAGAACCTGAGAATGGAATAGAGATGGAAGCAAGTTTTGATACAGAAGAAAAGAATTGCTGAGCCAGTCTTACTGGATAACCAAGGAGCCAAAGGGTGTGTTAGTTAGAAAGGGTTTTTATGGCTTACAGCAAAGGATAAACCCACCTCAAACAAGAAGATGTTATTACCAAGCAGGAAGATAGTACAGACAAACAAGACATGTGGCAAGTAGAAAAAAGGTCTCAGAATTTTCCACTGCAAGAAAACTGAAAAACAACTTGAGCTTAAACTGTAATGTACTAACTTTTAGTGATTGGAGAATAGTAACATGAATATGGTAATTATAGGAGCTATGATATAGGTATCATAATGATATGATATGATATGATATGATTATGATATGATATGAGTCCTGTAACTTCACCTGCACCCTAAAATCTGAAATTTCAATACACCATTTTATCACAGGATAAAATAATCACACTTGACTTTATAGAGCTCTTTCAGTCTGTTATGTATTTAATCATTTAAGGATTATCCAATTAAGCTCTCCAGTTAGTGAAAGAAATCTTTATGCTCAGCAAAGAAGAGTATATAATGCACTGTAACCAAAGCCAAAGGGTTTCCAGGCCTGCCTGCAGCTGGAGCTGACAGCTGCAGGCACAGGCTCTGTCACACACGTCCCTGGGCTGCTGTAACCTCTGGGATGCAATAAACTGCAGTTTGGAGAGCCCCTGGAGTCCCCCATCTCTCATTCAGGCTCTTACAACCTTGCCCCTTTGTCAAGTCCTCAACCCTTGTACAGCTGATTGGAGAGGGCTGAGGGCTGGGATGAAGGCTGCAGTGCCCACTCTGAAGAGGCGATAACAGCCCTGTGCAGCTGACACTGACCCAGGGTATGCTGAGGAGACCATGCCCAGTGCAAAAACAATTCCTCAACATGGGATGGACAACTCTGCCCATCCCCTCCAGCCCCAGCCCTTCCTCTCAGTGCCCACCTGGGCCCTGCCTCCCTGTCTGTGACATGGGACTTGTCCACTGGATCCTGTTACAGCTCCTTTGCACCAACTTCCACCTCCTTTCACCCTAGATCTGACTGCAAACAGGCACGGAAGGGTTTCTGCTGATTATAAAAAAAGAAATTATTTTAATTTTTTTAAAAATTATAAAAATTATATTAAAAGTAATAGCAACAAGAATAGCTCTCCACCAAAAAAAAAAAAAAAAAAAAAAAAAACCCCACAAAACCCAAACCAAAGCAACACAATAAAAAAAAAAAATAAATAAAAAAAAACAGAAACCCAAACCCCACCCAGCTCCAGAGGTGAAACATGATAAACAGTAAAACACAACCAATGACTCTCATGTCCTCCACCACCTCTGCAGATGGGCAGGAGGTGCTGCAGGGGGGCCAGGGCAGGGCAGGCCAGCCCCTCATGCCCTGCCAGGGACCCCTCAGAGCCCCACAGGTTGACAGCTTCCCTCCCAAAATTCTGCATTCAGTTCTGACCCAGCACTAAGAAATCCAAGAACAAAACAGAAAGCTGATGACATAAAATCCCATCCAAGAACATTTTGTTATAAAATCACAAGTATTAACAGAAGCTGAGAAAGTCAACAATGTTAGAAAATGATGTTATAGATGAGTAATGAGATGGTTGGTTCTCATAATTTAAGAGCAAATATTCAATATATGTTAAGAGGGGCTAGAGGTCTAAAGGGCAGAACACCCATTTTTGTAGATGAGCAGATGGAGATTGAATCCTTTGCTCTTAGTGCTGTATTATTTTCTTTATTCAGTCTTCTGTTGGTTTTGATAAGGTTTCAATTGGCCTTCTAAATTTTTGAAACAGCATCATTTCTCACAACAAGCTTCAAGCACTTGAACTGGCAGAGCTCAGGCAATAAATTTAATTGGAATGAACCCTCTCTTTCTAACATGTGAGCAATTCCATCAGATTTCCAAAACCAGTGAAAGATGGACCCCAGCAGCAGAGGCTTCACACAAAGCAATGACACAGATCAGGGCAGGGCAAAGAGCTGCCAAAATTATAACTTCTCCATTGCACTGAAGGATTTCTTTTAATTTTACTGTAGCTGCTATTAATAAAGTGCAAGATTTAAGAGTCTTGAAAAATAAAAATAAAAAAATAATAAAATGTCCCCACTGTACCAAAAAGACAAACCTCATTTTTCTTTACTGTCATGAGGTTCCTGAAAAAAAACATTAAATCATCCTGCAAATTCAGAGGTACAGAAGAAATCTGACTTGAGTTTCTCCAGCAAACCACAGCAGGGTTTGTCCAGCTGGCCATTCAGAATAGGAACAAACACACAAATCCATATTTTCTAAGATATTTTTCATGGTCATCCTCCATTTTTGTAAGGCAGATTGCACCAAAGACCTATTATATTCTTGCTGGGAAGAAAGATGCTTTGAGTGATTTAAGATTTGAGGTGCATTTAAAAATGACTTTCACTAAAGTCAGATATTCCCAGCCATAAATAAAATTAGTGACTTTGCCTGCAATAATTGCAGAAAGAACAGATTGAAAAGCCCTTTCACATGAAAATCTAAAAAAATCTTAAATCTAATTCTGGGCAATACCAGCCAGTGACCAGATGAGAGCTGGACCAGCCAGAGACCAGATGAGCGCTGTTGCCAGTTCTGAGTTTGTTTTTCCAAGCCCCTGACCCCAAAGCCTGGGTTTAACTTTGGCAGAGCTGTGTTCAGCAGCTCTGGGCCCACAAGGACAGAGATGTGTTCGGACCTGGCTCACATCCCTTCACACCAGCCCCTGCCTGCACAGTGACAGCTGCTGCTCCCACTGGAAAATCATCTTTGTGGCCATTTGAAGCACAAGCCCAGCCCAGCTGCAGGTGAGCCCCAGGAGGGGAAGGAGGGATTGGTTTGGAAGCTCCTGGGTGCCCTCAGTGGGGCTGGCCTGGAGCCATGCCCACCTTGCCAGCAGCAGCTGCAGGGCAGGAGCGGTGCCCGGTGTGCCCCAGGGGTGTTTGGGCTGGGGAAGGGCTGGGGGGCAGCAGGGCTGGGGGGCAGCAGGGCTGGGGCAGGGGCAGCTGGGCTGGGGCAGGGGCAGCTGGGCTGGGGCAGGGCTCTCCAACTGCCCTGGATGTGGAACTGGAGCCCAGCAACTGCCAGAACGGCCGATGGAGCCCTGGCAGGTGAGTGGGGAAGGGGCAGCTCCTCCTGTGCCAGGCCCAGAGGGGGCCTGGGGGCAGCTGGGCTGTCCCCTGGGCAATGGTTCCCTTTGGGAACACCAGGGCATTCCCAGGGGGCTGTTCTGGAGCTGGTGGCAGCTTTGGTGCTGGCCCTGGGGACCCATGCCAGGAACTGGGGCTGCTGTGCCAGGGGGCTGCTGGCCATGCCAGGGAAATGGGGCTGCTGTGCCAGAACTGGGGCTGCTGGCCATGCCAGGGAACTGGGGCTGCCATGCCAGAACTGGGGCTGCTGGCCATGCCAGGGAACTGGGGCTGCCATACCAGAACTGGGGCTGCTGGGGCTGCCAGGGCTGCTGGCCATGCCAGGGCACACCCACATCTCCCATCACTGCAGGCACCAAGGAGGGAGCAGCTTTTCCTTGCATTCCCAGCACCCAGCACTGCCCAGACACCACCGTGGGTTTCTCCCAGTCCTCTCCCAGATGAGTCCTTGTGGCCCAGAGGAGCCACAAGGGGGGCTGGAGCACTTCTGCTGTGGGAAAGGCTGTGAGAGCTGGGACCCCTCTGCCTGAAGAAGGCTCGGGAGAAACCTTAGAGCATCTTCCAGGCCCTGGAGGGACTCAGGGAGGGACTCTGGACAAGGACCTGCAGGGACAGCACAAGGGGGAATGGCCTCCAGCTGACAAAGGGCAGGGTTCAGCTGGATCTTGGGAAGAAATTCCTCCCTTTCCAGGGAGGAATGGTGAGGAGGGTGGAGAGGCCCTGTGGTTGCCCACAGCAAGCAGAGGTTGCCCTGGAAGTGTTCAAGGCCAGGCAGAATGGGGCTCAGAACAACTTCCCTTCTGGTGTTCTCATCAAGTAAGGCTCTTCCAGCAGGTTCTGTTTGTTCCATTTTCAAAGGCCAGGGCTGAGAGGATTCCCAAGGGGGGGAGGAAGAGCTGAGCTGGAATTCCTGAGCCGGGATAGGCTGGGAAAAGATTGAGGGAAAACAACGTCCTCAGGGACAGCCATGCAAACCTGAGTGTGCTCATCCCTGTGTTCTTCCAGGAGCTTGCACTGAGCCAGCAGTTCCCTGCCCAGATGTTTCTTCAACAGGAACCTTCCTCAAGAGCCCCTGAGGTGAGTCCAGCTGTGCTGAGCTGGCTCAGGACCCTTTTGAAATGGAATTCCCTGAGGGAAGAGAACTGCAGGAGCCCTGCAAGGGAGAAGCTGCTCGGCCATGGCTCTCCTGAGTGCCCCTGAGCGGGGTTCATTTCTCTGTGCCTGATTTCTGGATCCCCATTTCACCCCAAAAGAGAATTCTTCCCTCTGCTCCATCAGTTTAACATCATCTATGGTGGCGAACATGAACAAATAGAACAGGAACCTCATCTCTGATGTGTTATTTAATTTCATTGTAATCACAGTAATACGTGTCCTAAGCACAAGCAAAGTGCTCAGAGTAGAAATAGATTTCATATGTTTAAGCAGATCCTGAAATGGGTTCTCCATGAACGAACACCCATTCTTGCTGGGATCAGAAGAGGCACCTCAGATGGTACTTTGGAATAGGGCAGAACACCTGCCCTCCTCTTAGCAGGATAAACCACAGAAGGAACATCAGATCTCCACTCCAGACTATGAAAAGACATTTTCCCCCCAGATATTGGCATTTTATATAGTTCTATTTTCTTCATCCAATTTAATTTAATAATATGTTCCAAACCTATTTATCCCAATGCATCCAGTAAAGTTAAAACAATGGAAGGCAACTAATTTTAACATATTTCCCCATGATGTCATCTTGTTTGGTGCCAAAATCCATGGTAAAGCATTGTCAGAAATCACTTCTGGGAACAAAACAAAACTCTCCTGGGACATTTTGCAAAGGCAAGCTGTGACAAGCACAAGGGTGTCGCAGACATCTTTTTCACTAGAAATCCTTTCTTTAGGATTTTCTCTTCTGGGAAGCTGAGGCCCCAGAAAAAGAATGTAAACAATGGTTATCTGCTGCCGTGGAATGCAACAGGTGGATTTTTGATTGGGCCATCTTGAATGTTTATAATTAATGGCCAATCAAGGACAGAGCTGTCTCGGACAGAGTCCGAGAGAGCTGCCTTTTGTTATCATTCTTTTACTTTTCTATTCTTAGCTTAGCTTAGCCTTCTGAGGAAACCTTTTCCTTCTATTTCTTTTTAGTATAGTTGTAATGTAATATATATATAATAAAATAATAAATCAAGCCTTCTGAACATGGAGTCAACATTCTGGTCTCTCCCTTCATCCAAGAACCCTTGTGACCACAGTCACACAAGGAGGAATGGCTTTAAGCAGAAACATATTTAGATTGGACATGAGGAAGAAACTCTTGGCTGTGAGGGTGCTGAGGCCCTGGCACAGGTGCCCAGAGCAGCTGTGGCTGCCCCTGGATCCCTGGAAGTGTCCAAGGCCAGGTGGGACAGGCTTGGAGCAGCAATTGTAAGGGATTTATTGCTTTGATACGTAGATGCTGTGATATGTCATCCTTGGCTTGCATTATACTGGCTTAGTGCGCATGTGTAACCCAAAGGTGAATTAAAGGACATAGAGGAAGAGGAGAGGCCTTCATCAGTGACGACCCCCCAAAGACTTGTGCAACCACCAAAACCAGTGGTGGAGCATGCGTGGTAAAGGTTGTGATGAGGGCGGAGGAAGAAGTGTGATGAATCGAAAATGGGAGGAGATGGCATTGACACATGGCATATAAGGGGAGAATCTTCACTTGGCAAGCCCGTACGTGAGGTGGCAAGGGTCCAAGAGCCCTGCACTCCGTACCCCGCGGTTATCTCATGCTTATGCGCTATTGTTAGAACCAAATTATCCCTTATTTCTATATTTTCTAAATTATTCAATTAAAATTGCTACTATCTTAAATATTGTTTGGTTCTTTTTTTGAGGGGATAATCGGGCAAACATAACACTGAGATAGCAGAAGGTGTCCCTGCCCATGGCAGAGAGCTGGAATGAGATGATCTTTGAGATCCATTCCAACCCAAACCATTCTGGGATTGGGTTGGATTCTCTAAAATGACTTCAAATCCCATGATTCTCCCCTCACCTCCCACTCCCTCTCTTGCAGGCGTGGCAGGAGCCAAAAGAACCCAAAGAACAACCCCAGGACGGCCTCCAGCACCTGGCGGAACAGCCCCCGCGCCACGGGCTCCGTCAGGAACCGCCGCTCCTGCAGGAAGTACCAGAGGTCCTGACAGCGCTGCGGACGCTCCATGAGCAGCGCGAAGCCCTCGGGCACCTCGAACCAGTCCAGGAGCCGCACGACGACGGAAGCCCGGCCGCGACACCTTCCACAGCAGCGCCGGCCCCAGGGGCACAAGGGCGCCCCTGCGCTGCGGGAGGACCGCGATGCCGTGAGCGGGGCCGATGCTGCGCCGCTCCTCGGGCAGCCCCAGCCCGGCCCCCCCGTGGCTCACCATGGCCCGGCCCGGGGCGCTGCGCGGTCCCCGCTCACTCCACGCCCGCTGCCCTCGCAGCGCTCCGGCTGCCGCCCTGCCGGGCCTCGCCTCAGCCCCGCCCGGCACGCCCCGCCGGCTCCTCCCGCTGGCCCCGCTCACTCACCAGCCGCGCCCGCTCCGAGATGCGCTCCCGGGACACTCGCTTGATGGCCATCTGCGAGCCAAGGCCAGCGGCGGGCTGAGCTCGCCGCCCGCCGCCCGCCGCCGCCCTCCGAGCCGGCCCCGTCTCTTAGCGGGGCGCCGTCGGCGAGCCTGGTCCCGGAGTAAACGCTGCCCGGGGCACCCGCCCGCCCGGCGCGCTGCTGCTTGCCGAGCCGCCCCGGGCTGCGGCGGCTCAGGGCCGGCGGCCGAGCTGGCGAGCGGCGGCTCGGAGCGGGGAAGCTGCCGGCTGCGCTGTCGGCAACGGGGCGGGAGCCGGGCGGCAGCGGGGCGGCTGCGGGCGGAACCGCGGCTGGGGCTTCGTTCAGGGCCGGGGCCTCGGCCGGGGCTGGGCCAGAGCCCGCGCCAGGCGAAGCCAAAAGACCGCACTGCTCCGCCGGCACCAGAGCGAGCGGCTCTGCCAGCGGCGCCACAGCCAGCACGGAGAGAGCCCTGCCCAGGCGGAACCACGGCGGGACGGGCAGGGACGGGCACGGGGCGGCCCCGCCGAGGGGCGCCTTGCGGGACGCGGCATCAGCCGGGCTGGGAGAGGCGGAACACGGACGGCACGGCATGGGATGGGACGGGACAGGAGTAGAGAGAGGGAGAGGGAGAAGGGGATGTGGAGCGAGTGAAAAGTCGAGAGGAAAACCGATCGAGAGAAGCGCTGCTTCTGCTTCTGCTGCTGCTGCTGCGGAGCTGCCAGAGCTCGCGGCCGTTCCTCCGTTGCCCCCGCGAACCCAGCGGAGGAGCCGCTGCGCGCCCCAAGGAACGAAAGAGAGAAACAAACAAATCACACCCCAAAGTCATTCCTATTAGAGAAGTAACCAAACAAAACAATGTAGCAATAAAGAAGAGTGTTGGCTTGTGGCTTCTTTCTTCTTTGCGTGAGACGAAGAATTTAATGGGGAAGAATTGCCTCTTCTGACAATTTTTTGCTAGTGGACAGGAGCAGAGCATTCAATTTTCTAGTAAAAAAGGGAAATCGTGTCAGTAATGTCATCTCTTTTCATCCTCTACTGACAGAGTTGCAGGCTGCCAAAAGACATGGTCTGCAGTGTGGAACTTGGGGCCAAGTTTCTTTTTCTGCCAGAGGATGAGGAGGGGAAGTATCCCAGAATCATGGAGTTGTGGCATGGTTTGGCTTGGAAGGGATCTGAAAATCCCATGGCTGCAACCCCCTGCAGTGGCTGGGGACCCCTTGCACTGGACCGGCTTGTCTAGAGCTCAATGCAGCCTGGCCTTGAACACTGTCAGGGACGGGACATGCACACCTTCTCTGGGCAAACTGTTCCAGGAGAGCCTTTATTCTGAATCCCTACCTAAACCTCATCTCTCTCCATTTGGATCCATTCTCCACTTCCTGTCCTTGCCTGCCCTCGTACAAAGTCCCTGTCCAGCTTTCTTGGAGGTTGCCCTCAGGTACTGGAAGGCCACAACTCGATCAAGTCTGAGTCTCTTTCCCAGGCTGAAGAAGCCGAGCTGTGTCAGCCTTTCCTTGCAGGAGAGGAGCTGCAGCCCTGGCACCATCTGGGTGTCCCTGCTGGGCCCTGCTGCAGCGTGTCCCCGTCCTTGCCGTCCGTGCCGGGAGCCCGGCAGAGCCGGGAGGCAGCGCTGCTGCAGGCGCAGGGTCAGCGGCGGGGGAGGAGACACGGCCCCTGCAGCGGCTCCCAGGGAGCAGCGATTGGCGCTGGGCTGCCCGCCCTGCAGAGAGCCGGGGCCCTTGTGCCTGCCCTGGTGCCCAGGGTGCCTTTCCCTGCCCACCGCCCGCCCCTGGGAAATGCCCCCTGTGCCGCCCCTCAGGGCCGCCTCGCCCGCTGCCCGGGGCTCCCGGCGCCAGCTGCAGGGCCCCAGGCCTCGGCCTCACCCTGCTCAGCCCAAGGCCTGGAAAAGCAGATTCAAACACCCACCCAGAAAGTGCCCCAGGATGCCAAGGTCGATCTTTTCTCACAGCACGGGTTTGCTATCAGAGTCTGGACGGGATTATAAAATCACCAGGAGAAAAGAGCATGAACAAGTTCTGCTTTGGCAGTACCTCAAGGTGTGGGGTACCAGTTGTCGGTTGCACTGGCTCTGGACTGAAGGCACTTGAGACAGTAATTCATGTTCAGACTCAAGTGTTTATTATTTCTTATCAGTAAAACAGTCTCATTACTGTGAGTCCAGCAGCTTTTCATTAGAAGGCACAAAATGACCAACAATCTCTTGTTACGAGATCTTTTAAGACTAAACTATCCAGTTAAGAACTGACACCTGGATTATTTTCCCTTTTAACCCGATAACTGATCCCAAAGAGCCTGCAATGCGGAATTTCTGCCCAATTACAAAAAGCCACCCAAACCCATGAAGAAGAAGGAAGAAGCATGAAGAAGAAACCCAGGACGATACCCTGTGCCCTCCATTTTGCTTCCATCCAGAACATGTTAAAAAAGCCCAAAACATAAATTTTTCAGAGTCAGAGTGAACAAAGGCCCAAAAACTAGAGGTGATAAGAATGGACGAAAACCACAACCAAGGAATCTGCATGCTCTGAAAAGGCAGATCCAAGGAAGAGCCATGCTAAACAGCTCTTGGAACATGTAAACTAGTTTGGGGGAGAAGTTTGCTATGCATGAGGGTCTATGAATATGCAACAGTCTGATGTAAGGGAAAAGGTATTTCAGGAGTATCTCTGAAGGTAACAGGGTGCTCCTGGCTGAGTGCCAAGATGCACCCAGCCATAATAACCTTTGCTCCATGGTCCTGGTCTCCCATTGTCCTTTATTAACAGTGAACATGTTTTTCACATTTAGGAACAGTTTAAGTTTTTTCATTTTTCATGGGAGGGAGTTTTGAAGAGCTACAAGTGGCTAATCTGCCTGCAACAAGGACCATTCCACAGGCTCTTGTCACCTTTCCTGACACGTCTGCTGCAGCTCATGGAGGGAAAAGCCCTGGAGGCTCCTTATGGGCGGTTATGGACGATTGCAGGCAGCGCCTCGATGCCCTGGATCAGCGGTGCCCCCTCCTGGGAACCCCCACGTTTTCCAGTTTCTGTGAAGCTGCCTGTGAAAAACACGTTCACTCTGCTGTGAAAATGTAAAAAGTTTAATAAAGGACAATGGGAGACCAGGACCATGGAGCAAAGGTTATTATGGCCGGGTGCATCTTGGCACTCAGCCAGGAGCACCCTGTTACCTTCAGGGATCCCCCTGAAATACCTTTCCCTTACATCAGCCTGTTGCATATTCATAGACCCTCATGCATATCCATAACCTACTTTACATATTCCAGGAACGATTTTACATGGCCCCTCCTGGGTCTGCCTTTTCAGAGCATGTGTGTTCCTTGGCTGTGGTTTTGGCTCCTTCTCTTTATCACCTCCAGTTTTTGGGCCTTGGTCCACTCTGCCTTCAGACGGGGAGTGCTGACAGCTGGCAGATCTGTACAGGTGTCCTCATCCTGTGTGCATTGGATGTTATCCCATCCAAGCAGGCAGTTTAACACAAGCAGCTATTTCACTGAGCTTAATTAACAACAGAAATACAAACTATAGAACAAAGTTACTTTAAAAAACAGTCCCAGTCCATATTTGATCCTACTCCAGGCTATCCCAGTCTGGAGGGTTCTGATCCACAGGATCCCCATCCATGTGATCCCAGTCCAGGTGATCCCAGCCCATATTTGATCCCAGTCCAGTTGATCCCAGTCTGTGTGGTCCTGATCCATATGGTCCCAGTCTGTGCAGCCCCAACCCATAGAATCCCAGTCCATATTTGATCCCAGTCCATATTTGATCCCAGTCTGTGTGGTCCTGCACACACTCCCAGGGTCTGGAATTCCAGTTCCCAGCCAGGAAAAAATATTCCTGCCCTTGAACTTCCTTCCTATCCTCTCAACAAATTGCAATAAAATTATAAACAAGAAAATTAAAATTGAAATTAAATAAATTATGTTAAAAATGAAATATAAAAATCTCAAGACTTCTTTACAATACTCCAACAATGATTCAACCCAAACCAACAACTATTAATATATTACCAATGCATATAAAGAAACAAATTATATATCAAGAAATACCTTTTGAAAGTTTTAACTCAATAACTAATACACTTTAGATAAAAAATATCTAAAAAACTAACATACAATCTAACACATCTTAGTTAAACAATTCATATTACAAATATACTAAACACAAAACCAAACACCACTATAATTTCTCAGACATTTTAACCAAACAATTAAACTTTAATAACATCCTTAAGTACTCTAAAACAATCAAAATTATTTTTAAAAGATTTATTGGGCATGTGCAAGGTTTTATTTGGATATTGGTTTTTGAATTGTTAGAGGCTAGATGATTTAAAAAATGCAATTTTTATAGGAATTTATTCAGCTGAGAAGGCAGCACTCTGCAAACAGAACTGACCAAAAATGAACGGGACAGAAATCAGTAACTCTGAGAGTTTTATTTGCTATCAAATACATCCCACCCAGCCAGCCCCACACAGTCCCCATCCCATTGCTCCAAATTGGGATCCCACTTCTACCAATCGCCTCCCAACCCCAACTCACCCTGCTGGCTGTGGAATGGAGTGAGTTTGGCGTGGGATTGAGTTTTTTTGAGGTGGGAACAAGCAATTTGAGGTAGGATTGAGCCTTTCTGGGTTAAAATTCAGTTATTTTCAGTGGGATTTGAGTGGTTTTGAAGTGACAGATCGATCCCTCTTGGCTTCTAGAGTGGAAAAACATGGAGAAGAGAAAAAAATTAAGGTCAAACCAAAAGGAGAAGCAGCCAGGTGTGTTCCCAACATGGATCAGAGGGAAGGTGAGTGACCAGGGCTGTGCCCAAAGTGCCTCCTCCAGTGGGGGATGGAGCTGGAGCAGCGCACGAAGCTCTTCCCACACTCGGGGCACTCGCAGGGCTTCCCTTACTGGTGCCTCCGTTGGTGTTGGGTCAAGTGAGAGCTCCTGGAGAAGCTCTTCCCACACTGGGGACACTCGTAGGGCCTCTCCCCAGTGTGGATGCGCCGGTGGGTGATGAGGGAGGAGTTGTGCTTGAATCCCTTCCCACAGTTGGGGCATTGGAAGGGCCTCTCCTCTGTGTGACTCCGATAATGCAGGAGGAGATCTGACTTCATCCGAAACCCCTTCCCACACTTGGAACACTCGTAGGGCCTCTCCCCTGTGTGGATCTTTTGGTGGACGATCAGGCTGGAACGCTGCCTGAAGCTCTTCCCACATTCCCCACACTCGTGGGGCCGTTCCCCCCAGTGTGGGTCCTCTGGTGGACTGATCAGGCTGGAGCTCTGGCTGAAGCTCTTCCCACATTCCCCACACCTGTGGGGATGTG
The DNA here is from genome assembly GCA_024865655.1 of Emberiza elegans. NCBI lineage: Eukaryota > Metazoa > Chordata > Aves > Passeriformes > Fringillidae > Emberiza > Emberiza elegans. The sequence continues at coordinate 32,629 of JALJVW010000021.1, read as the reverse complement.
TGGTTCCCCAGTGTGGGTCCTCCCCTGTGCTGGATCAGGGGCCTGGGAGCTCTGGCTGAAGCTCATCCCACATTCCTCACACCTGTGGGGCCTCTCCCCAGTGTGGATGCGTCGGTGCATGACAAGATGGGCGAGTTCTGCCTGAAGCCCTGCCGCAGTCGGGGCAGCGGAAGGGCCTCTCCTCTGTGTGCGTGCGCTGGTGCTTGAGGAGATGCGGAGCTGGTCTGAAACCTCTTCCTGCATTGATCACACTCATCTCCGGGGCTTTTCCTCCCCAGTGTGGGTCCTCTGGTGCTTCCACAATCAGCCTGAGTTCCTCCTGAAGCTCTTCCCACACTCCACGCACATGTGGGGCTTCTCCCCATCATGGCCTCTGCTCATGGAGCACCAGCTCGAGCTCTGGCTCCATCTCCGGCCGCCTTCCCGGCCCAGGCTGGCTCTTTTCCCCCTCAGATCCCCGCCAGCTGCGTTTGCAGCCCCTCCTCGTCAGGCATCATCTCCAGGGCTTTTCCTCCCCATTGGCTTCCTGTGCCCTGGAGCCACTCAAAAGGGCCTCTTCCACCAGGTTCTGCTGTGGGCATTTGTCCTCCCTGCTCTCCATGCTCAGCTCCTGCTCTGGGGGAGGAAGGACAAGGACAGGATGGGATTTGCCTCTGTGCCACAGGCAAGGGCAACGAGATCCCCAGGGCTGTGCTGCAGCTGGGCTGGGAGATGGAGTAGCACAGAGGGGAAAGGGGCACTGACTTCCTCCTCACCTGCCTCAGTGTCCCGGGACATCTTCCTCTTCCTCGCAGCCTCCCTGGGATTGGGTATGGGAAATCCTGGTTTGGGGAAAACAAGGGATGAGCACGTTGAGTTTGAAGGTCCCTCTGCCCAAGTCTATTTCGAAAAGTCACTGGGCAGCTGAGCTCCAGAAAAACCTCCCAAACACCAAGATTCAGCCCTGAAAAGCCTCCCAGGAGTTCCCTGTCCCTGGTCCCTCCCTTTGGTGTTCAGGGGTTCCCCCCTGTCCCAGCTGCTGGGGTCACGCTTGGATTGGGGGTCCCCCTTCTCCTCGGTGCCCGCCCTGCCCAGGCTGCTGGCAGTCCCAGCAATGCCAAAAGCTCCCCCCTCTTGGCTCTCCCCATTTTGGGATGCCGGGGCTGTTTGGGCTCCCGGGCTCCCTTCTCCCCTCATTCTCTGCTCTGGGCTGCAGCGGCTCCAAGGAGTCCCCCCTGCCCCTCTCCAGGCTCTTGAGGCTCCCGCCAATGGCGGCGCTCCCCCCTCTCTGGGCTCCCCACTTTGGGCTCCTGGGGGACACAGGGCTCTGCTCCTCCAGGCTGCCTCTGCCGCAGCCGCCACCGCCACCCCCCCCATGTCCCCCCCGAGGGGCCTTTTCCGCTCAGCCTTGGACTTCTTCATTCTCCAAACATCCCCCAAAAACCCAACCAGGGACCCCCCCGGGATATCTGGGAGAGCTCAGCTCCCCCCTCCCCGCTGACCTGCTGATGGGGGGGGGGCAATGATCCCACAGGTGGGGGCTGTGAATTCAGGCGGGGCTCAGACTGCGTGGTTCCCTCAGCTCAGCCTTGATCTGCCTTTGTCCCTCCTCTTCCTGTTCCTCCCGGTTCCTCCTCCTTCCCCCCCCTCCTCCCTCCTTATCCCCTCCTTCTCCTTCCATCCCTCCCCTCTTCCATCCCCCCCCCTCCTCCTCCTCCTCCTCCCTCCTCCCCTCCCCCCTCCTTCCATCCTGCCCTCTCCACCCTCATCCCTCCCCTCCCTCCTCCTCCTCCTCCCCCAGCAGCAGCCACACCCTCGGTGCCCCGTTCCCGCAGCCCTCGCAGCCCGGGCAGGAGGCGGGGATGGAGCCGGACAGGTCGGGATGGGCAGCGCGGGGGCTCTCGGCTGCTCCCAGCCGCTGCGGGGGGAACCCGGCCCGGGCCAAAGGAGAGGCAAACTGGGCAAACTGGGGGCTGCACATCCCAACTGGGCCTTGCTGGGGACCCTGCCTGGGCACTGCCAGCCCTTGGGGCTCCTCTCTCAGCACATCCGCCAGGGGGAACGCACACAGGGCTGGGGATCCCAGCAGTGGCAGCACTGGGACTGGACTGGGGACTGGGAATGACTGGGAATGACTGTGAGCATGCTGAGGGACACTGGGATATACCAGGAGTGTCTGTTAACCATACTCAGGTGACTGGAACCACACTGGGAACAGGTGGGACCATGCTGGGAAGAACTGGGACCCCATGCTGGGGGTACCTGGGAGCGAGTGGGAATGACTGGGTGTACACTGGGGACAACTGGGCATGACTGGGACCATGCTGGCAGGGACTGGGATCATCTATGGATTGGCTGGCACTATACTAGGGACAACTGGGATCACACTGGGAGGAACAGGGAGTGACTGGAACCTTGCTGGGGGCTACTGGGATCCTACTGGGATCACAGTAGGAGGAGCTGGCCAATGCTGGGAGTGACTGGCATCATACTGGATCATACTGGCAGCCACTGGGACTGCACTGAGGGTGACTGGGAGTGGCTGTGAGCAACTGGCATCAGGCTGGAAGCAACTCAGGGCAACTGGGAGTGACTGGGAACATGCTGGGAGTAACTGGGATACAATGGGAGCAACTGGAACCACACTGGATGATCATGGGAGCAGCTGTGCCCATGCTGAGGTCATACTGGGATACTATGGGAAATGGCTGGGATCATACTGGGAGTGACTGGAAAGGTGCTGGCTCTGACTGGAACCATACTGGAAGTGACTGGGAGCAACTGGGCCCACACTGGGAGTGCCAGGGAGTCACTCTGAGCATGACTGCAATAATGCTGGGAGTATCTGGGACTGACTGGGGTCATACCGGGGGTGACTGGAACCATGCTGGGAGTGACTACTGGTCCTGCTGGGGTCATCCTGGGAGCCACTGGGATCACACTTTGGGCAACTGCCAGAAACTGGGATCATGCTGGAGACAACTGGGAGGAACTGGGAAAGACTGGGATCATTCTGAGCTAACTAGAACTGTACTAGGCCAACTGGGATACACTGGGACTGGCTGTGACCATACTGGGGGGACTGGAAGCACATTGGGAACAGCTGGGACCATGCTGGGAGTGAGTTGGACCATGCTGAGAGGGACTGGGACTGTTCTAGGGACAACTGGGATCATACTGGGAGGAACTGGGAACAACTGGAACTATACTGGCAGCAACTGGGATCATACTGGGATCACAGTGGGAGCAGTTGGATCCATGCTGGGTGAGACTGGGATCACACTGAGGGTGACTGGAATCATACTGGGATTGACTGGGAGTGGCTGTGAGCAAATGGAAAGGAAGTGGGAGTGACTGGGAGCATGCTGGGGGGGACTGGGATATACTGGGAGAGACTGGGAGTCACAGGGATCACACTGGAGGCTCCTGGGGTCATGCTGGCATTGACAGGGAGCAACTGGGATCACCCCGGAGGGCCACTGGAATCATACTGGGAGTGACTGGAATTGACTGGAGTTAGACCGCAAGTGACTGGGATCATACTGGGAGTGACTGGGATCGTACTGGGAGTAGCTACAATCAGACTGGGATTGTAGGGGGTGTGATTGGTCCCTGTCTGGGGGGTGCTGGGAGCTGCCAGGCGCATGCTGGGAGCCGACTGCGCAGCCACTGGGAGGAACTGGGAGCAACTGGGAATGGCAGGATGCAGCTGCAGCAGCGGCAGCTCCCTGGTGGCCCCGTGCCGGTGCCGCTCGTGGTGCCGGCTCTGGCTGTGCCCAGATCCCGCTGGAAGGGGATCCCAGCCAGGGACCCCATGGACACCAACTGGGGGAACCCCGGGCTGGGCTCCGACAGCGCCATGGGCAGGGAACGCAGGGACAGGAGAACTGGGGGACACCGAGATTTGGGGGCTGGGGGGGCACGGGGGAACCAAAGGGGGAACCAAAGGGAGAGCTGGGAGAGCAGGGAACGGGGTTTGGGGGTTCCAGCACTGAGAAAAGGGGAGGCTGTGGTGGGTAGAGGGGGACAGGCTGGGTTAAGGGGGTTCCTGCATCCAGGAAAGGGAGCGCCAAGGGTCCCCGGTGTTCCTCATTCCCAGCAAAAGGTGGGAAAAGCCGGGATGGCTGGGAATAGGGGTCCCAGGTGTCCTCGGGATTGAGGAGAGGAGGGGCTGGGGGCTGGGAAAGGCAGGAATTGGGGTCCAGGGGGTCTCTGGGTGAAGGAAAAGTGGGCACTGGGGACTGGGAGAGGCGGGATGGCGGGGAAGGGGGTGGGGGTTGTTGGTGCCAGATAAGGGGTGCAGGGGTGGATCCCATGCCCGGGAATGGGGGTGTGGGGTTGTTGATGCCATGGTTTTCCCATGCCCGGGAATGGGGGTGGAATGGGGGGGGTTGTTAGTGCTGGATAAGGGGGTGCAGGGGGTGGATCCCATGCCCAGGAATGGGGGTGCAGGGGATCCCTGGCACTCCCAGGAATGGGGTTCAGGGCCCCCGGTGCTCCGGGATGGGCGATCAGAGAGTCCCGGTGCCGGGGTCCCTCAGCTCAGGAGCCCCCCCCAGGAGCGCCCCAGCGCTGGAGCCATCGCGCTGCTCCTCCTCACTCCCAGTGTGATCCCAGAACGGTCCCAGTAGAACTCAGTCACCCAGGAGCTGCTGCCAGGATGATCCCAGTACAGCCCAGTCACTCCCACTCCTGCCATCCCCCCCACCCCTCGCTCCGTTCCCACCTGTCCCGGCTCCATCCCCGCCCCTCCCGCGGGCTGCGAGGGCTCCGGGACCGGGGGAGGAGGAGGAGGAGGAGGAGGAGGAGGGAGGGAGGAAGAGGCGGAGCGGCAGCAGGAAGCGGCGGGAGCAGAGGACGGCCGGAATCGCGCGGCTGCGGCACTGCCTGAACTCCGCACCCCGAGAGCATCGCCCCCCATCCCGCAGGTGCCCGGGGAGGTTCCCCCCTGTCCCAGCTCCTGGGGGTCACGCTTGGACTGGGGGTCCCCCGTCTACTCGGTCCCCGCCCTCCCCAGGCTGCTGGGAGACCCAGCAATCCCAAAAGTTTCCCCTTTTCCATCTCCCCATTTCGGGATGCCGGGGCTGTTTGGGCTCCCGGGCTCCCTTCTCCCCTCATTCTCTGCTCGGGGCTGCAGCGGCTCCAAGGAGTCCCCCCTGCCCCTCTCCAGGCTCTTGAGGCTCCCGCCAATGGCGGCGCTCCCCCCTCTCTGGGCTCCCCACTTTGGGCTCCTGGGGGACACAGGGCTCTGCTCCTCCAGGCTGCCTCTGCCGCCAGCCGCCACCGCCACCCCCCGATGTCCCCCCAAGGGGCCTTTTCCGCTCAGCCTTGGACTTCTTCATTCTCCAAACATCCCCCAAAAACCCAACCCAGGGACCCCCGGGATATCTGATCTGAGCTCCCCCTCCCACCTGCGCGATGGGGGCGATGATCCCACAGGTGGGGGCTGCGGTTCAGGAGGGCTCGAAAAACCCCGCGTGGTTTTCTTCTTTCCTTGATGCTCCTTTGTCCCTCCTCTTCCTCCTCCTCCTCTTCCGTCCCTCTTCCTCCTCCCTAACCCCGCCTCCTCCTCCCCCTCCATCCCTGCCCTTCCCTCCCTCCTCCTCCTCCCCCAGCAGCAGCCACACCCTCGGTGCCCCGTTCCCGCAGCCCTCGCAGCCCGGCAGGAGCGGGGATGGAGCCGGGACAGGTCGGGATGGGCAGCGCGGGGCTCTCGGCTGCTCCCAGCCGCTGCGGGCGGGGGAACCCGGCCCGGGCCAAAGGAGAGGCAAACTGGGCAAACTGGGGGCTGCACATCCAAACTGGGCCTTGCTGGGGACCCTGCCTGGCCACTGCCAGCCCTTGGGGCTCCTCTCGGCACATCCGCCAGGGGGGAACGCACACAGGGCTGGGGGATCCCAGCAGTGGCAGCACTGCCAGCGACTGGGCTGGACTGGGATCGTACTGGGAGTGACTGGGACTGTACTGGATTTGTACTGACATCATACTGGGATCCTACTGCCATGCCAGGGCAGACTGTGATCGCGCTAATGGATGCTGGGATCATACTGGGGCTGTACTGGCTTTGTTCTGACATCATACTGGGATCATACTGGGAGTCACTGGGATTATGCTGAGGGTGACTTTGGAGCAGCTGTGAGCAACTGGAATCAACTGGGAATGACTGGGAGCATGCTGGAGGTGACTGGGATCATACTGTCAGTGAGTGCCACTACACTGAGGCTGACTGGGAATGCTTGGGAGCAAATGGGATCATACTGGAAGGAACTGGGAGTGACTGCGAAGGTGCTGGAGAGAGCTGGGCTACACTGGGAGATACTGGGCGTGACTGGAATGAAAGTGAGGAGGAGGGAGCAACTGGAACCATGTGGAGCACAACTGGTTCATACTGACCGGGACTGGGAGCACACTGGGATTGTACTGAGATCATATTGGGATGAACTGGGATCATGCTGGAGGTAATTGGGATCATACTGGCACTGAATTCCACTACACTGAGGCTGACTGGGAGTGGTTCTGACCAAATGGGATCATACTGGAAGGAACTGGAAAGATGCTGGAGGGAACTGGAGAATACTGGGAGATACTGGGAGTGACTGGAACAAAAGTGAGGGGGAAAGAGAGCAACTGGAACCATGTGGAGCACAACTGGTTCATACTGGCACTTACTGGGAGCACACTGGGCTCATCTTTGGATCATTCTGGGAGGGACTGGACTCATACTGGGAGTATCTGAGAGCGACTGGGAACACACCCTGCACATCATCCCCCATACTGGGCCTGACTGGGAGCAACTGGGAGCATGCTGGGAGCAAATGGCATCATACTGGGACTGACTGGGTTGATCTAGGAAGCAACTGGAACCACGCTGGAGGCAGCTGGGACCATACTGGGAGAGACTGGAAGCAACTGGGATTATACTGGGACCACACTGGGAGGGCTGGCATGTGACTGGAATCAAACTGGAGCTTCCTGGGATCATATGGGGGTTGAAAGGGAGTGACTGGGATCACACTTTGGGCTACTGGGAGCAGCTGATAGACACTGGGATGATGCTGCAAGCAAACTGGAGGAACTGGGAAGGACTGGATGCATGCAGGAGGCAACTGGGATATTCTGGGCATGACTGGGGGATCATACTGGGAGAACTGACACCTTACTGGGGCCACTGGCAGTGTCTGGAAATGACTACAGACATGCTGGGGGGAACTCGGATACACTGGGAGTGTCTGGAACCATACTGGGGTGACTGGAACCACACTGGGAACAACTGGGACCATGCTGGGGAGAACTGGGACCACACTGGGGGCAACTGTGATTGAGTGGGACCATGCTGGGAGGGACTGGGATCATATGGGGAGTGACTGGGACTAGAGCAGGGGCAACTGGGTTCAACTGGGACCATACTGGGAGTGTCTGTAACCATAGGGGAGTGATGGAAGCACACTGGGAACAGCTGGGCTCATGCTGGGAGCAACTGGGATCACTCTGGAGGCACTGGCATCAGACTGGGAATGTCTGGGAGCAACTGGGATTAGACTGCAAGTGACTGGGATCATACTGGAGTGGCTACACCCATACTGGGATTATACTGGGTGTGAATGGAACCTGACTGGGGGTTACTGGGAGCCACTGGGCCCATGTTGGGAGGACAATGTGGACACATTGGGAACAACTGGGATTGCCTGGATGGTACTGGAACCATGCTGAGAGGACTGAGACTACAACTGGGGCAACTGGGATCATACTGGGAGTAACTGGGAAAGACTGGGATCATTCCAAGGTAACTAGAACCTTACTGGGATCTACTGGGATGTACTGGGAGTGTCTGTAGCAATCCTGGGGAGACTGGAACCACACTGGGAACAGCTGGGATAATGCAGGGGACAATTCAGACCATGCTTGGGGCAACTGGGCATGACTGGGACTCTGCTGGGAAGGACTGGGACTATTGGAGGGTCAACTGGGATCGTAATGGGAGGAACTGGGAACAACTGGAACTATGTGAGGGGCAACTGGGATCACACTTGAATCACACTGGAAGCAGCTGTGTCCATGCTGGGTTACACTGGGATCACACTGACAGTGACTGGAATCATACTGGGATTGACTGGGAGTGGCTGTGAGCAACTGGAATTGTGCTGAAAGCAACTGGGAGAAAGTGGGAGTGACTGGGAGCATACTGGGAGTGACAGGGAGTCACTGGGATCACACTGGAGGCTCCTGGGGTCATGCTGGCATTGACAGGGAGCAACTGGGATCACACTGGGGACACTGGCATCAGACTGGGAGTGACTGGGATCATACTGGGAGTGGCTACAATCATACTGGGATTAGAGTGGGTGTGATTGGACCCTGACTGGGGGTTACTGGGAGCTACCAGGCCCATGCTGGGACCAATTCAGGACATAATTAGAGGAAGTGGGAGCAACTGGGATAAAACTGGGGGCAAGTGAACCACACTGAGGTAACTGGGAGTGCCTGGCAATGACTGTGAGAATGTTCAGGGCAACTGGGATATACTGGGAGGGTCTGAGACCATATGTGTGGTGACTGGGACCAAACTGGGAGCGACTGGGTATGTGCTGGGGGAACTGGGAACACGCTGGGGGCAAGGGGGAGTGACTGGGGCCCTGCTGGGAGAGACTGGGATCATACTGGGAGTGACTGGGGTAACTGGGAGAACTGGGAACAAACTGGATGAAAGGGCAGGAACTGGGAGCAACTGGGACCTTGATGGGAGCCAATTGCACCCTCCCTCCTCCTCCTGCCCCGTTCCCGAAGGCTGAGCCGTGAGGGGAAAGGGGGCGGGGAAAGGGCGGGAACCGTGAGGGGAAAGGGGCAGGGCCAAGGGGATGAACAGTCCTAAAAGGGCCCGGTTTGGTTTAAAATCACCCAAAGGTGTCTCAAATGCAGCTGAAATCCAGCAGGTTTGGCCTAAAATCAGCCAAATGGGATTAAAATTATCCAAAGGGGTCTAAAATCCAACCAAAGGGGCCTAAAATTGCCCAAACTGGTTTACACCTCCCTCAAAATGGCCTAAAATCAGCCTTAAATCTCCAAAATGGGCTTCAAATCCACCCTGAAAGTACCTGCTTTGGCTTAAAATCTCCCGAAGGAGCCTAAAATCCATCCGGTTTTGCCAAAAATCACCTAAATTGACCTAAAATCACCCAAATGTGCCTGAAACCAACACAAGAGGACCTCAAATCATCCTAAATGACTTGGTTTGACCTAAAATTACCCAAAGAAGCAAAATCCTACTCAAATGGGCCCAAAATCACCAAAAAAAGGGACCTAAAATCACTCACACAGGATTAAATTCACCCATATGGACCTCAAATCACCCAAACGAACCTAAAATCTACCCTAAAACTACCCAGTCTATCCTAAAATCACCCAAATGGGACCCAACACCACCCACAAAGGGCCCCCATCCAAGGGATCCAAATCCCCCATCCAACCCCTCAGATTGGGCCTCAAATCAGCCAAAGGGGCCTCAAATCCCCCTGCAAGGCTGGGAATGCCTGCCAGGGATCTGAGCCCACCCCAAACCTGCCCAGGGGCCCCAAATGCCCCCAAGGGGCCGAGGCTGAGGCCGAGCCCGGGATGGGCTCCGGGCTCGCTCCGGGCCCTCCGCGTTCGCTCCGGGGAGTTTTGGCCGCGGCCCCGGACGGGCCTGGGCGGGACTGGGAGGGACCAGGGAGGGCTGGGCAGGGCTGCGGCATTTGGGGCTTTTGGGGCTGCGGGAGTTTGTGGGGAGTTCAGGGGCAGTGATTGGGGTTTTGGAGAGAGGGATTGGGTTTGGGGGAGTTGGGGGGGCTTTGGGGGTTTTTTTGGGGTTTTTGGGGTTTTGGGGTTTTATTGGCATTTGGGTTGTTTTTGGGAGGTTTTTTTGGGGTTTTTTGATTTTTTTTTTTTTTTTTTTGTTTTGTTTTGTTTTATAATTTTGGGGGATTACTGGGGTTTTGTGAGGATTTGTTGGGATTCTCTTAAATTTTTGGGGGTTTATTGGAATTTCTGGGAGATTTTGGGTGGTTTTATTGGAATTGTGGAGGCATTTAGTGGGATTCTTTGGAGGTCTGGGTATTTTAAGGAAATTTTTGGGGTTTTGGGGGATTTTGTGGGATTTGGGGGGGTTCTGGGTTTTTTTGGATGTTGCCAGGATTTCTTTGGGTCTTGGGGGGATTTTGTGGGGCTTCTTGTGGTTTTGGGGACATTTTTAGATGATTTTGGGGGCTTAATTGGGATTATGGGGGGTTGTTGGGATTTCAAAGAGATTTTGTGGGCTTTTATTGGGATTCTAGGGTGTTCTAAAAGGATTTTGTGAAATTTAATTGGGATGTTGTGGGTTTTATTGGGACTTTTGGGCGTTTTAAGGAGATTTTGGTGCCTCTCAGCCCTTCCCCACACCTGGGGACAACCTCAAAGCCCCTCAGACCACCCAAGGCCCCCAAAAATTCCACTAAAACCCCCAAAATCCCCCAAAATTACAATAAAATCCTCCAAATCCCCAGAGAATCCCACAAAATCCCAGTGGAACCCACAAAATTTAAAAAATACTCTCAAAAACTTGAATAAATCCCCCAAAAAACCAAACCCCCTGCAGAACCCCAATAAACTCTCCCAAAATCCAAACACCCTCCAACCCAAAACCCCCACCAAAACCCAATAATTCTCCCTAAAACCACAAAAATTCCCCCTAAACAACAAAATTCCCCAAAACCCAAAAAAGCCACCCCCAAATCCCAAAAACCCTCCCAAAATCCCCAAAAAAAGCCCTCAAAATCCCCCAAACCCCTCCCAGACTCAGTGGGGCCGTCCTGGATCAGGGGGCACCAGCCGGTGGAACAGGAGCCACTTCAGGGGCCCTCGGAGCTTTTTTTGAGGGGGCACCATGGGAGACCCCCCAAAAACTGGGGAACCCCGTCTGTGCCCCCTCCCCCTGAAACCCCCAGACCCCGGTTCAGGGTGGGCCTGGGACCCCCCCAAATCTCCCCCATCCCCCTGAGAATCCCCCCCAGGACCCCCAGGACCCCCCCCCCCTCTCCCAAACCCCCCCACCCCCCCAGGACCCTCCTGACCCCTCCCCAAACCCAACCCAGGCTCCCCAGCCCCCCCCAGGCCCCCCAGGACCTCTCCCCAAAACCCCAAAACCCCCCAGACCCTCTCCCAAAACCCTTCCAGACCCCCCAAAGCCCCTCCCCAAAACCTCCAAAACCCTCCCAGGACACCCTCAGGGCCCCCCGGAGCCCTCCCCAAACTCCCCCCAGGACCATCCCAACACCCCCAGACCCTCCCAAGACCTTCCCATGACCCCCAAAAACCCCCAAACCCATCCCCACCCCCAGACCCTCCCACAGACCCCTTTGGGACCCCACCCATCCCCCCCAGGTCCCCCCACAATGCCCCAGGACCCCTCCCCAAAGCCCCCCAGACCCCCCCCAAAGACCCCTTACCCCCCCCCCCCCCCCCCCCCCCCCTCTCAGGCCCCTCCCGCTCCTGTCCCGAGCCCGGGGGTCCCGGAGGCGGCCGGGGGGGGGGCCCGCCCCGGCTCGCCTCTGATTGGCTGGGGCGGCATTCCCATTTGCGTTGCTGAGGGGAGCCGCGCCGTGATTGGTTAGTTTAGGGACTTGCAGCGCGGCCATTGGTTGGTTCGGGGCGGGGCGCGCCGCTATTGTTGGGAGCCCGCGCACGCGGCAGAGGCGGGAGTTTGTGAGGGGAGAGCAGCTGAGGTGGGTCCGGGGAGAAACTGGGGGGGGTTTGGGGCGGGTCTGAGGGGAAATTGGGGATTTTTGGGGGCATCAACGGGAAATAGGGGGGTGTGCGGTGGGTTTGGGGGGAATGAGGGGGTCTGAGGGGCTTTGGTGGGTCTGAGGGGGCTTTAGGGAGCTTTGGGGAAGCTTGAGAGGGTCTGGAGCGTTCTCGGGTGAGTTTAGGGGAATCTGAGGGGAATTGGGAGGGTCTGAGGGGATTTTGGAGGATTGTGAGAGGAACTGTGGGGTTGTGAGTGGATCTGGTGGGTTCTGGGGTTGGTCTGGAGAAAATACAGAGTGTCTGAGGGGATTTCATAGGGTTTGGGGGGGATTGAGGGGTCTGAGGGGGATTTGGGGCAGTCTGATGGATTTGGGGGGTCTCAGGTGGGTCTGGGGTGAATTTTGGGGGGAAATGGGGGGGTTCTGAGAGTCCTGGGGAGGTTTTTGGGATCCAGGGTGGTTCTGGGCCAACACTGGGGGGCTCTGGGGGGTTTGGGGTTCTTGGAGGGGTCCCAGGGGAGATTTGGGGGTCCCGGGGGTCCCAGGCCCACCCTGAACCGGGGTCTGGGGGTTTCGGGGGGAGGGGGCACAGAAGGGGTTCCCCCCCGTTTTTTGGGGGTCTCCCATGTTGCTACCTCCCCAAAAAGCTCCGAGGGCCCCCTGAAGTGGCTCCTGTTCCACCGGCTGGTGCCCCCTGATCCAGGACGGCCCCACTGAGTCTGGGGGGTTCTGGGGGGATTTGTGGAGATTTTGGGGTTTTGAGAGGGTTTTTGGGGATTTTGGGGTGGCTTTTTTGGGCTTTGGGGGATTTTATTGTGAGTTTAGAAGGAATTATTGGAGCTTTTGGGGGAGAATTACTGGGTTTCGGTGGGAGCTACATGATTTGGGGGGTTTTGGATTTTGGGGTTTTGTTGGGGTTGTGAGGGGTTTCTTGGGCGGGGGGAGATTTTTGAAAGTTTTGGGAGTTATTTTAAATTTTGGTGAGTTCCACTGGGATTTTTGGAGATTCTTTGGGGGTTTTGAGGGATTTCTTGTAAATTTTGGGGATTTTGTGGGGTTTTAGTGGAATTTTAGGGGGGCTTTGGGGCATTCCCTGGGTGTGGGGAAGGGCTGAGAGGCACCAAAATCTCCTTAAAATCCCCAAAAGTCCCAATAAAACCCACTAAATCCCAATTAAATCTCTCAAAATCCCATTAGAACACCCTAGAATCCCAATAAAAGCCCACAAAATCCTTTGAAATCCCAATAACCCAAAAATCCTGATTACACTCCCCAAATCCCCAAAAATGTCCCCAAAACCATAAAAGTCCCACAAAATCTCCCCCAAGATCCAAAGAAATCCTGGCAACACCCACAAAACCCCACAAAACCCCCGAAATCCCACAAAAAATCCCAAGAAACCCCAAATCCCCAATGAATCCCACTGAATGCCACCACAATTCCAATAAAATGCCCCAAAATCTCCTAAAAATCCCAATAAAACCCCCAGAATTTCTGAGGATCCCAAAACATCCCAACAAAATCCCAGTAAAACCCCCAAAATTCAAGAACAGATGCAAAAAATTTCAATAAACCCCCAAAGAGCCCCAGAAAAACTCCCCCTCAAAATGCCAATAAAATCCCCCAAAATCCAAACCCCCAAAATCCACAAAACCAGCCACTCCCAGTCAATCCCAGTATGATTCCAGTCGCTCTCAATGAGATCCCAGTGTAACCCAGTATGGACTCAGCTGCTCTCACTGTGATCCCAGTTGCTCCCAGCATAATTCCAGATGTTCCCAGTTCCTCCCATTATGATCCCAGTTTCCCCAAGAATAGTCCCAGTCCCTCCCAGCAGGGTCCCAGTTGTGCCCAGTTGCCTCCAGGGTAGATTCAGTTTCCCCCAGCATCATCCCAGTTGCTCCCAGCATGATCCCAGCTGTTCCCAGTGTGGTTCCAGTCCCCCCAGTATGGTTAGAGACATTCCCAGTATGTTTTAGTTCCCTCAGAATGATCCCAGTCTTTCCCAGTTACTCCCAGTTTCCTCTAGCATAATCCCAGTTTCCATCTGTTGCTCAAAGGGTGGCCCCAGTTGCTCCCAGTATGATCCCAGTTGGCCCAGTTGTAGTCTCAGTCCTCTCAGCATGGTTCCAGTACCTTCCAGCCAATCCCAGTTGCTCCCAATACATCCCCATTTTCCTCCCAACATGGGCCCAGTAGCTCCCAGTAACCCCCAGTCAGGTTCCATTCACACCCAGTATAATCCCAGTATGAGTGTAGCCACTCCCAGTATGATCCCAGTCACTTGCAGTCTAATCCCAGTTGCTCCCAGACATTCCCAGTCTGATGCCAGTGCCCCCAGAGTGATCCCAGTTGCTCCCAGCATGGGCCCAGCTGTTCCCAGTGTGCTTCCATCACTCCCCTATGGTTACAGACACTCCCAGTATGGTCCCAGTTGATCCCAGTTGCCCCTGCTCTAGTCCCAGTCACTCCCCAGATGATCCCAGTCCCTCCCAGCATGGTCCCACTCACTCCCAGTTGCCCCCAGTGTGGTCCCAGTTCTCCCCAGCATGGTCCCAGTTGTTCCCAGTGTGGTTCCAGTCCCCCCAGTATGGTTCCAGACACTCCCAGTATATCCCAGTTGCCCCAGCATGTCTGTAGTCATTTCCAGACACTGCCAGTGGCCCCAGTAAGGTGTCAGTTCTCCCAGTATGATCCCCCAGTCATGCCCAGAATATCCCAGTTGCCTCCAGCATGCATCCAGTCCTTCCCAGTTCCTCCAGTTTGCTTGCAGCATCATCCCAGTTTCTCTCAGCTGCTCCCAGTAGCCCAAAGTGTGATCCCAGTCACTCCCTTTCAACCCCATATGATCCCAGTAAGCTCCAGTTTGATCCCAGTCACATGCCAGCCCTCCCAGTGTGGTCCCAGTATAATCCCAGTTACTTCCAATCTCTCCCAGTATGGTCCCAGCTGCCTCCAGCATGGTCCCAGTTGCTTCCTAGATCAGCCCAGTCAGTCCCAGTATGATGCCATTTGCTGCCAGCATGCTCCCAGTTGCTCCCAGTCAGGCCCAGTATGGGGGATGATGTGCAGGGTGTGTTCCCAGTCACTCTCAGATCCTCCCAGTATTAGTCCAGTCCCTCCCAGTATGATCCAAAGATGAGCCCAGTGTGCTCCCAGTCCCTGCCAGTATGAACCAGTTGTGCTCCACATGGTTCCAGTTGATCTCTTTCCCCCTCAGTTTTGTTGCAGTCCCTCCCAGTATCTCCCAGTGTAGCCCAGTTCCCTCCAGCATGTTGCCAGTCACTCCCAGTTGCTCCCAGCTGGGTTTTTGGGGGATGTTTGGAGAATGAAGAAGTCCAAGGCTGAGCGGAAAAGGCCCCTCGGGGGGACATCGGGGGGTGGCGGTGGCGGCTGCCGGCAGAGGCAGCCTGGAGGAGCAGAGCCCTGTGTCCCCCAGGAGCCCAAAGTGGGGAGCCCAGAGAGGGGGGGAGCGCCGCCATTGGCGGGAGCCTCAAGAGCCTGGAGAGGGGCAGGGGGGACTCCTTGGAGCCGCTGCAGCCCCGAGCAGAGAATGAGGGGAGAAGGGAGCCCGGGAGCCCAAACAGCCCCGGCATCCCGAAATGGGGAGAGCCAAGAGGGGGGGAGCTTTTGGGATTGCTGGGACTGCCAGCAGCCTGGGCAGGGCGGGCACCGAGGAGAAGGGGGACCCCAATCCAAGCATGACCCCAGCAGCTGGGACAGGGGGACCCCTGAACACCAAAGGGAGGGACCAGGGACAGGGAACTCCTGGGAGGCTTTTTTTCAGGGCTGAATCTTGGTGTTTGGGAGGTTTTTCTGGAGCGCAGATGGTCGGTGACTTGTAGAGATGGACTCAGTCAGGGAGACCTTCAAACTCAACGTGCTTATCTCTTGTTTTCCCCAAACCAGGATTTCCCATTGCCAACTCGTGGGAGGCTGCAAGGAGAGGAAGATGCCCCGGGACACTGAGACAGGTGAGGAGGAAGTCAGTGTCTCTGGAATGCTTAAAATCAGAGGGTTTTGGGAAACCTGCTGCAGACAAGCCTCAAAGACAGTAGAACTGATTTGAGCTTTTCAGCAGCCATAAGATTGGTCAGCAAGAAAATTGTATAAGAAGTAGAAAGTACAGAGAAATAGAACAATGGTCTGTGCATTGACACTTACCTAGAATAACTCCCTAACCTGCAGAAAAGTATATCTAGCAAGATATTAGGAAATTCCAAGCTTAATAGTGGGGCTCTGTGCATTGTGTTTTAAGGCTTACAAGCAGGTATTGTATTTGAAATAAGCAAGCATTGTTTTAACCATCAATGTGCTTATAGTGCTTGGATAGAACTACTGTCAATATGCTTTTGCTTTGTGTGATTGGTCAAAAACCTTTTAAAGTAAGTGTTAACATGAAGTTCTTTGTCTGCTACCTGGGATGTGAGCTGCTGGCATCTTCCCATTGTCATAACCAAGTAATGAGACAGATGGTGGAAAATAAAACAGCTCAAGATGTGTTCCTGGCAGTCCCGTCCTGTTTGTGATTTGTGCACAGCCCCGAGCTGGCGATGAGTGCCCTTTCCCTCTGTGCTGCTCCATCTCCCAGCCCAGCACGGCCCCGGCTGCAGCTCAGCCCTGGGGGATCTCCTGCCCTTGCCTGTGGCATGGAGGCAAATCCCATCCTGTCCTTGTCCTTCCTCCCCAGAGCAGGAGCTGAGCATGGAGAGCAGGGAGGACAAATGCCCACGGCAGAACCTGGTGGAAGAGGCTGTTTGAGCAGCTCCAGGGCACAGGAAGCCAACGGGGAGGAAAAAGCCCCAGAGATGCCACACGAGGAGGGGCTGCAAACGCAGCTGGCGGGATCTGAGGGGAAAGAGCCAGCCTGGGCCAGGAAGGCGGCCGGAGATGGAGCCAGAGCTCAGGAGCTGGTGCCCATGAGCAGCTCCATGATGGGGAGAAGCCCCACACGTGCGGGGGAGTGTGGGAAGAGCTTCAGGTGGAACTCCCACCTGATCAGGCACCAGAGGATCCACACTGGGAACGGCCCTACAGGTGTGATCAATGTGGGAAGAGGTTTCAGACCAGCTCCACACAGTCTCCTCCTGCACCATCAGAGGACCCACACAGAGGAGAGGCCCTTCCAGTGCCCCACTGCAGGAAGAGGGCTTCAGGCAGAACTCCCATCTTGTCATGCACCCTTCTGATCCACACTGGGAGAGGCCCCACAGAGTGTGAGGAATGTGGGATGAGCTTCCCATGATTATCCAGCCTGGGCATCACCACACTGGGGAACGGCCTGGACAGTGTGGGGAGTGGGAAGAGCTTCAGGCAGCGTTCCAGCCTGATCATCCACCAAAAGATCCACACAGGGAGAGGCCCCACGAGTGTTCCAAATGGGGAAGGGGTTTCAGATCAAATCACATCTCCTCCTGCACCATCAAAGTCACACAGAGGAG
Organism: Emberiza elegans; assembly: GCA_024865655.1. Taxonomy (NCBI): domain Eukaryota; kingdom Metazoa; phylum Chordata; class Aves; order Passeriformes; family Fringillidae; genus Emberiza; species Emberiza elegans. The sequence goes on along the minus strand of JALJVW010000021.1, from coordinate 15,453 downwards.
AGGCCCTTCCAATGCCCCAACTGTGGGAAGGGATTCAAGCACAACTCCCACCTCATCACCCACCGGCGCATCCACACTGGGAGAGGCCCTACGAGTGTCCCAGTGTGGGAAGAGCTCTCACAGAGCTCTAACTTGACC
>JALJVW010000210.1:53028-68101 GCA_024865655.1 Emberiza elegans | reverse complement strand
AGTGGCATGGTCTGGGTGACAAGGCAGTATTAGGGCATTGGTTGGAGTTGATGATCCCAAAGGTCTCTTCCAGCCTATTTAATTCTGTCATTCAGTGATGATTGGGACACTCTGGGGGCATTGTGACACTGCAGGGCCTGGTGGAACTAAGAGGACCATGGTGGTACTGGGCAGCCCCACAGAACCAGGGGTCCATTGTCGTGCTGTGGGGCAAAATGAAGCTAGGGAGTGCACCGTGACACTTTGGGTCCTCGTGGAACCACAGAGGCCATTGTGACACTGCAGGGCCTTGTGTAACCAAAGGGTTTCACCATTTTGACACTGCAAAACCAAGAAGACCACTGGGAGACTCCAGGGCCCAGTGGAACCAAGGGACCATTCAGACACTGTGGGGCCTCATGGAACCGAGGGGACATTGTGACACTGCAGGATCCTGTGGGGCCTCAAGGAATCTGGAAGGATGTTGTGACACGGTGTGGCCTCGTGGAAACAAGGAGTCCATTGTAACACTGAGGGGACTTGTGGAACCACAGAGACCATGGTGACAGTGTGGGACATCATGTAACCATGGGGCCATTGTGACACTCTGGGGCCCCATGGAACCAAGGGGCCACTGGGAAAGTTCAGCAACAGAAAGAACATTTTGACACTGTGAAGCCCCATGAAACCAAGGAGTCCATTGTCACATTTTGGGGCCCCATGGAACCAAGGAGACCACTGTTGCTCTGCATGGTCTTATGGAACCAAGGAGACCACTGTAACTGTGCACGGTGTAACCAAGAGGCCATTGTGACACTGAGGGGCCCCATGGAACCAAGGACATCTTTGCAGATGACACCAAGCTGAGTGTGTTTATCTGCAGGAGCATAGGAGGGGTCTGCACAGGGACATGGACAGGCTGGATCCAGGGCCCAAATCCAACAAGGGGAGGTTTAACAAGTCCAAGTTCTGGGTCCTGCACTTTGGCCACAACAACCCCTGCAGCACTACAGGCTGGGGACAGAGTGGCTGGAGAGCAGCCAGGCAGAAAGGGACCTGAAGGGACTGATGGACAGCAGGCTGGACATGAGGCAGCAGTGTGCCCAGGTGGGCAAGAAGGCCAATGGCTCCTGGCCTGGATCAGGAATGGTGTGGCCAGCAGGACCGGAGCTGCTGGGCCAGCACTGACCTGTCCGCAGCTCTGCACACAGACATTGCTGCTGCAGCTCCAGAGAAGGAAACACAAGGGTATCTCTGCAGAAAACTTTGCTGGGAGATCCTTTAGTTCCGTTAAAGCAACCAAAAGTGCAGCCCCTCATTGACACAGTCTGTGGCCACAGGGAAGGTGGAGAGAAACAAAATGAGAAATGGCAAAAACAATGGTTTTACTTTCTGGACACTATGAAAAAACAAAAACACAGGGAAAAAAGAACAAACCCAAAAGAACTATCAAAAATTATTTATATTACAAATAATTTATATTACAAATTCTTTATATTACAGATTATTTATATTATTTGGCCTTTCCCTGCTGCAGCCCCGGCACTGCCACCCCCAGGACTGTGCCCGGCCCTGAGAGCACTCAGGCCCTACAGCAACACCAGGGCCACCAGGGCAGTGGGGCAGGGCCACGGCAGCAGCACTGGCAACACCAAGTGCTGCTGCTGCTGCTGGGCACAGCTGCTGGGCCAGCCCTGATCTGCCCCAGCTCTGCACACAGACATTGCTGCTGCAGCTCCAGAGAAGGCAACAAAAGGGCATCTCTGCAGAAAACTTTGCTGGGAGATCCTTTGGTTTGTTTAAAGTCTCCAAGAGTGCCGCCCCTCATCAACAGAGTCTGTGGCCATGGGCAAGATAGAGAGAAACAATATGAAAAATGGCACAGAAAATAACATTTTTTTGTGGACAATATGAAAAAAAGTAAAACAAAGAAAAATAACCAAATATGAAGCCGATAGGAAGTATCAAAGATGATTTTTACTACAAGTGATTTGTCATTTTTACTACAAATGATTGGTGATTAAGCAGAAGGTTAATGTTCCTGAAACCATCCAGTCATCAGTCTCCACACTGCAGCCTTGAGCTCCTGGTTCCTCAGGCTGTAGATGAGGGGGTTCAGGGCTGGAGGCACCACCGAGTACAGAACTGACAGGGCCAGATCCAGGGATGGGGAGGAGATGGAGGGGGGCTTTATGTAGGCAAATATGCCAGTGCTGACAAACAGAGAGACCACAGCCAGGTGAGGGAGGCAGGTGGAAAAGGCTTTGTGCCGTCCCTGCTCAGAGGGGATCCTCAGCACAGCCCTGAAGATCTCCACATAGGAGAAAACAATGAACACAAAACAGCCAAACACTAGACAGATGGAAAAGACAACAAGTCCAAGTACCCTGAGATAGGATTTGGAGCAGGAGAGCTTCAAAATCTGTGGAATTTCACAGAAGAACTGTCCCAGGGCATTGCCATGGCACAGGGGCAGGGAAAATGTATTGGCTGTGTGCATGAGGGCATTGAGAAAGGCACTGGCCCAGGCAGCTGCTGCCATGTGGGCACAAGCTCTGCTGCCCAGGAGGGTCCCGTAGTGCAAGGGTTTGCAGATGGACATGTAGCGGTCGTAGCACACGACGGTCAGGAGGGAATATATATAATAAAGCGAGCCTCTCTGGGTAGGCCCGATTATTATATATAATATGCCCAGCTAGCTCAGTAGATCAAGTCTTTAGCAGAGACCCAATAGCTGAGTTAAGCAAGGGCCAAGCCACCGAGCTACTTCCCAGCAAGCTAGTGATATTCAGCTTGGTGATTTGTCAGCTCTTTCATGAATTCAGCTCAGCTGCTAGGAAGATCGCCTCGGGGCAATGGCATAGCAGACGGAGAGAGAGAGGGGAAGAGAATACGCTGGAGTTCCGCAGTGAAGGTTTATTCAGGAGGTCTGCGAAGGGTTACAGCGCTTCTTCTTCTCCCCCTGTGGGGGTACAGAGGACTATTTTTATAGCCTTGGCATGGATCCAAAACCAGCCAATAGCCGCAGGTTTAAGCATATTCCTTAACTGACCAATAGACAAGGGTTACAATAGTATTGTCTTAACTGATTAAAGGGCAGGGTTTCAACACGGTCGGGTCAGAGGAACAGGATAACACTTGCTCAGGAATGACTCAGCATTCAATTCTCCAAGGAGCTTTTCCTGTATCCTTGGGGTTCACTACAACTCCCCTTTCTGTTTTTACTAAAAAGGCATCCCCTATAGTTCTTTTGAAACAGTGAACAAGGCACGAGAACATAGCTAACACAATCACAACTACAAGGAGAATCAGCAAAATTCCCTTAACCAAAGAAGCAGCCCATCCTGTTAATCCCCAATGCCCAAAGAGTTCATTAACCCAGTCTGGAATCGTTTCTACTTTCAAGTCCTTCACGAGATCTTTCAGTTTCTGGATGTTCGCATGGATGGATTCCGATCGTGAAGAGAGGTTGAAGCAGCACATTCCTTCGAAGTCCTCACAGCCGTGTCCGTGGGCAAGCAGCAGGAAGTCGATTGCTGCTCGATTCTGGAGTGAAGCTTGTCTTGTAGTTTCTTCATCCTTTAAGAGATCACTCAGGGCTGCAGATGTAGCATTAGCTTGTTTACTGAGCCAGCACCCAAGGTGACTGATTTCACCGAGGGCTTTAGCTGCAGCTACCCAGGGTAAAAACAAGGAGACCGCAATCTTTTCGGTTTGTTCCAATCATACAATTTAGGGTCACAATTTTCATCAAATTCAGTGTAGGACCTTTTTGGCGTTTTGATTAACTTTCCTTTTTCCAATTATGTAACAGGGTGATGTTTGGAGTAAGGGTGGAAAGTTTTCCAAGGGTACAGGGACCTCCCTGGAGTCGGGAGGGATCCCTGCCCAAACCCTGTCACCACAGATGAGAAACATTCCCTTGGGTAGTACTTTGGGATGGAGCGAGGACACAGAGATCACCACGAGCCCGTGTAATTGCACCAATCGTGAGGGTTATAGGCCTTGTTAATTGGTGATACATCTTTTCGATATGTGTTTTTGTTCTGGTCAATTCCTGGCCAATTACTATTTTTGGACGTCTAAAGTAAAATTTGACACAATATGTGGCCATGGAGGACCCCAATAGATCCAATTCTTGGGGCTCCTGATTATCATCTGGCAGAATTTTTTGTCCACTCGTCCCAAGTATCAACCACATTGGGTGTCTTACCTGTGGTGCGGAGAACCTCTGAGTTATAGAAAGGCCAATCATCTGCAACAAAGGGAATTCCTACTAGACATGTGGAAAGTGGGTTATCAATGCTTCCCATGGACAAGCACAGGTTGTCCTGTTTTAGCGTTTTTTGCTAAGGTTACCCAGACATTATGACTGGGCTGAGGGCTGATCCAGCCGGAGACATGCGGTGCAGTGAAGAGCATCCAGGCTGCAGTGAGGACAGCACCAACGGAGATATTTTTCATCTTTGGGCAGGAATAGGGCTTCTGATAGGGGAATATAAACAAAATTGTTATCTTTATGATGAGAGGGTTTTGCCTAGATCTTTTCCTGTTCCTGTCCTCCCCCTTTTCTTTTAATTTCTAAGTTATGCTAAGGGAGGGAGGTAAAAGCAGGAGGGTTTTTAAAAAGTTAGAAAAAGGAACAATAGGGTATTTAAAATGCAAAAAACAGAGTAACAACACATAATTCAAAAAACACTTTCGTGTTAAGGCTATCTATGGCTTAATGCAGCAGGACATTATGTTGTCCTCAGTTTTGTCTGCTGTCTTGTGATGGGGCGGTCTGTGCTGGTGTTAGAGGAGTTCATGACGTCTTCTTCTCCAGGCCGAGCTGGTTTGGTTCTGAGGTGGTCTTGTGTTTGCCTCAGGAGAGTTCTTGTCTTCATCTGCAGGAGGCGGTATTCGTAGATTCTAAGTATGGTTTTACATTTTTCCTGGGTACCACCTTGGACCCGGATGGCAGTAGCACACACGCATGTCCTCTACCCCAAGTAATCAGCTGATAAGGCCCAGAAAGTTGATGTGATTCAGGATCCTTCACGAGCACTGGTGGTTTCTCAGTAAGCTTTGCTTGGGTGGAATTTACAAAGTGGCGAAGTATTGGTGGATCAGGCTCTGAAACTGAACAGTTCAAAAAAAATGATGACATAGAGAGCCTTACAAAGTCTTTCCACTGGAGATGTGAATTTCGTGTCTCTGTTCTGCTGATTGAGGACTCTTTTGAGGGTTTGATGTGTCCTTTCCACGATGGATTGTCCTGTGGGGTTTACAGGTATGCCAGTCTTGTGTGCTATGCCCCATGCATTGAAGAACTCCTTTAACTTCTACGGAAGTGTAGGCTGGTCCGTTATCTGTTTTGATTTCCTTTGGTACTCCCAGGGTGGCAAAAGCGAGTAGAAAGTGTTTTATTGTATGCAGTGCATTTTCTCCTGTATGCGATGATGCAAACACAGCTCCTGAGAATGTGTCAACCGATACATGCACGTATTTTGATCTTCCAAACGGTGCAAAGTGAGTTACATCTGTCTGCCACAGCTGGCAGCTGCTCAGACCTCTGGGATTGACTCCCATTCCCATAGATGGTATCTGATAGGACTGACAGTTTGGACATGTAGCCACAATAGCCTTTGCCTGATCCTTTGAGAGTTTGAACATTCTCCTAAGGGCAGGCACATTTTGATGAAAAAACGCATGAGACAGCTTTGCCTGGGCAAAGATGTCAGGAACATTAGCAGTTTCTACAGCCATTGCTAAAGCATCTGCTTTCCTGTTGCCTTCTGCAATAATACCTTGAAGGTCCGTGTGGGACCTCACATGCATTATATGGTAAGGCTGCTTTCTGTGGGAGATTAGGCGTACCAATTTAGAGAGCAGTTGGTACAACTTTGGGTTAGAAACCTCTTTGAGAAGAGCGTGTTCTGCTCTCATAGCTATACCAGCAACATAAGCTGAATCTGTGACCAGATTAAAGGGTTCATTTTTAAATCTTTCAAAAGCTCTGACTACAGCTGCTAATTCTGCAATCTGTGGTGAACCCTGTACAATATGTATGTCAGATTCCCAATTTTGTGTTTGGGGGTCTCTCCATGTAATCACTGACTTGTGGGAGGACCCTGAGCCATCAGTAAAGAGGGTTAGAGCTTTAAGAGGTTTTACGCTTTGGATTCGTTTTGGAATCAAATGAAAGGTTTCCTTAGAATTAAAAAGTTTGTGCTTTGGGATTTGAGCTGTGGTTCGACCTTTGTAGCTGTCTAAGGCAAATTGAAGACTCTCATTAGTTTGGATCAGATCCTCAAAATCAGTAAGAGTTACTGGCAAGTATATGCATTCAAAGTCACAACCTGAAAGAGAGCGAAGGCGAGTCCTAGCCTTTTTTATTAGGTGTGCTATGATCTCCTGGTAGGTAGTAAGTGTCTTTGTGGGCTGGTTACTTGTAAAAATCCATTCTAATATCAGCAGAGGATCTCGAAGCTTAGAGTCCCATTGAAAAATCAGTCCATGGAATCGGGGTGCTTTTCCCAGAATGATGAACTGGAAAGGCAGGCTGGGCTCGAAGCGATGAGCTTTGCGTGAAGACAGAGCTTCCTGGACTTTGACGATGGCACCTCTGGCTTCCTCTGTGAGAGTGCAGGGAGAGTCCAACTCCTTAGGTCCCCTAAGAAGGTTGAACAAGGGAGCAAGGTCCTCTGTTGTAATTCCTAGCAGTGGACGTACCCAGTTGATGGATCCACACAGGCTGTGTAAGTCTCTCAAGGTTTTTGGGTCATCAAGTATGGTGATCTGCTGAGGTACGATGGTCCTTTCCCAGATCTGGACTCCAAGGTAAGTCCATGGCTTGGTGTACTGGATTTTGTCCTCACGAATCTCCATCCCTGCCTTTTCTATGGCTTCAATAGTCTTTTTAACTGTGTTGTCCAAATGAGTTTTGTCTGAAGCACACACCAGGATATCATCCATATAATGGTAGATTATGGAATCTGGAAATAATTTCCGAATGGGAGACAAGATGTGAGCCACATACCACTGGCAGATACTCGGCGACGTTTTAAGTCCCTGAGGAAGAACGGTCCAATGGTATCTTTTGAGCGGGGCCTCGTTGTTGAGCGAGGGAACGGAGAAGGCAAACCGAGGAGCATCTTCTGGATGTAGAGGAATGCTGAAGAAACAGTCCTTAATGTCTATGACAACAAGTTCCCAGTCTCTAGGCAACATCGATGGGGAGGGCAAACCAGGCTGGAGGGAGCCCGTGTCCTCGATGACCTCGTTGATTCTCTGCGAAGGTCGTGGAGAAGCCTCCATCTGTTTGTCCCAGGTTTTGGTAGAACGAAGACAGGAGAATTCCAAGGGCTGTCGGACTCCACTATGTGACCTTTAGCAATTTGTTCTTCCACGAGGCGTTTAGGGCGCGTAACAACTTTAGAAAGGGGCCACTGTTGGACATGTATCGGCTTGTCACTTTTCCAGATGAGTCGAGGTGTTTCAGGAAGCGCCCCCTAACTCAGTGGCCCCACTGAAAAATCCCGAGTGGGAATACTTAAGGTGGCTCCCCACTGGGATAAAACGTCTCTACCCCAAAGGGTGATGGGGCCCTTACACAAATGGGCGGATGGTTGCCATCTGACCTTCAGGACCTTCAACAAGGATGTTGTGCTTGCTCCTCATGGATACTGTATTTCCACCAATCCCGAAATCATACCTGCAACAGGTTGTAGCTCCCAACGCTTTGGCCAATCTGGCGGCGATGATGGTCACGTCAGCACCGGTGTCCAGCATCCCTGGCAGGTGGGTCAACTCTCCTTTGCAGGTGAGGCCGCACTCGATGAAAAGCTTGGATGTTCCCACGACTTGTACCCACATGGCTGTAGGGTTGAGAGGTATCTGTTCCCTGTGATTCTTTGGAAGCAAAAGGCTTGTGCTATTGGGTTCCTTTGAAAGAAAAATGGTAAGTCCATACAATATACCTGGATGAGGATTTCTTGTCCTGGCATCACCGTAAGCACTTCTGGAACAACAAATATTTCCTTTGGACAATTAAGAGAGTCCCCTGTAATTAAAATGTCTGAGGGATCACCTTTAGGTCCATATTTACCAGTGGGAATTCTGTGGACATTGTCATTAGAAAACTCAATGGACAAAGCAGTTACCAGTTGCCGGCGGGTTCCCATCTGGGTTGTCCCGTGGGTTGAATCCTCTTCTTGTGGTCTGGAACGCCTTGGGCTGAAGCGTGGTTGGGTCTGGATGGCCTTTGATTTGTTGTCATCGCCCGGGGCCCCTGGACCGGGCTCCGCAAAAGCGTTTCCCGGACGCTGCTGGAGGCGTTGCTGGATCTGGGGTCTCTGATGAGGGTAGCGGTGGTATCGGGGGGGTGACCTCTCAGGACAGTCCTTTATGTAATGTCCAAGTTCGCCACAGTGATGGCACTTAGCTTGGTCTTTAGAAGTCATTACTGCATAAGCCCCAGAAACTCCTTCAGCAATACCTTTAGCAACTGCTTGAGCCACTGTGTTTTCAGTGGACATGTGACGCGTACAGCATTCTAGCATTTGCTCAATAGTAGGGTTTGTATCCACGGGTAGGGACCTCAAAATGGCTTTGCACCTTTCATTTGAATTACTTAAAAAAGCAAAGCTTACATAAGAGTTCCTTCCTTGCCTCTGCACTTTCAATCTGTTTCTCCAAAGCATCTTTAATTCTGTCTACAAATTTAATAAAACTTTCATCTAACCCTTGTTTAATAGTAGAAAAATGCATTGTTGGCATTGACTCATCATGCATGAGAAGCAGAGAGGTTTTTGCTGCAGTTGCAACATCTTGTAATGCGTCCTTTGTTAAAGTTTCTAATTGATCTGCAGGTTGTTGTAATGAACCTTCACCTGCAAGTTGGTCTACTGAAAAGTTTGTCTTATTAGCATCTGCAGAATAGGAATCTGATAATATTTTCAAATGTTTTTTCCAATTCCTTTCCCATAGCATATATTCTGCTGGGGATAGGAGGCAATTTGCAATATTTTTTACATCATGTGGAAGTAAAACATATGCAGAGAACATAGCTTCTAGAAAATTTCTAAAGATATGTGCACCTCTGCCATGGTCTTTGGCTATATTTCTTAATTGCACTAATTCCTTATTCGGAATTGCTTTCCACATTTTAGTGGTGGCTGCACCACCGTTCCGTCCTTGCTTGTACTCGACTGGAAATGCATTAATTTTCTGTGCAAGATCCCAATCACCAGCCTTGGCGACCTCCATCTTAATGAGAGCCCATGGGTCTGAATGAATCGTTTCAGAATCTGATTCACTGGAGGAGGCCTCTGAGGAGGACTGTATTATTAATTTGGATTTGCGTTTTATTCGCTTAGAAACGTTTTTCAAGGGTTTCACAGGCTGGTCAGAGGGTGGCGCTATTGGCACCAGGGTAGAAGCACCACAAGCACAGGGACAGTGGGGTTTTATAACTTGGAGGGTTTCTGAAATTCCGTTCGGGGGGAGGGAGGGGTGTTGAGGAGGCGGAGGAGGGAGGGCAGGGGCTGAACAGGGTGGGGGCGGGGATAGGGAGTTGGGGAGCACGCACTCCGCGTTGCCGGATTGAAATACCGCGGTTACAGGGTGGATAGGTGTTTGGACGGCGCTAGTGACGTTCTCCTGTCCCGGAAAGGCTGAGGACAGGGGGCGGGAGGACAGAGCCGGGCCGGAGAGGCGAGGGCGGGACAGCAGGAGAGGTGGGAAGGGTGCCACCACGGCAGGATGGGGGGCAGGGGCGGAGGGAACCGCTGGAGAGGGGAGGGGGACGGGGCGGGGCAGGTCCCGTTAGGAGCGGCGGGAGGAGCGAACACGAGCGGCAGCGGTGGGGGGATGTCGGGAGGACGGCGGAAACGCTGCCGGAGGGAGAGGGGGGGGGCAGATAAGGCGCGGCGGGGGAGATTATTGGGGCTGGGAACGAGATCGGAACCTGGCAAGGACAGGAAGCCAGGCCAGGGTAGGCAGGATGTGTGCGAAATAGATAAGAAACTGCTGTGGGGGTCGGGCCCCCAGGACCCGCGGTAGAAGAGGAGAGTGTTATCTCAGAGCCTGCGGGGACAGTGATATCCGGGCTGATTAGCAGAGTCTTATCCCAAGCCATTTGCATTCGGGAAGGCCACTAACTGAACACGTTAGCAAAAGTTTTTTTTAAAGTTAAAATTCTGAACGCTTTTAGTTATAAAATGAAATAAAGGCAAGAAATTAGTTACAGAGAAATCTTGTCTAGTTTGAGTTATATAGAGAGTGTTGCCAATTTTGTCCCAAAAGGAATCGTCAGTAACAGTGTTCTTATTAGTTTCAGGAAAATGCGGGGTAATCCATAAAATAAATTTTTAAGACTGCTTTTTGAAAGTTTACCAGAAGAAAAGGAAAAGTTGTTAGTAGATAGAATTTCTACAATGGTTAAATAAATCTCTCTCTCATATCAGAAAGCTTTGGGGTGCGAAAGAGGCACACATATTCCTTCCAACAGAAAAAAAAAAGAAAAAAAAAAAAAAAACCCAAAAAAAATCAGAACCCCAGAAGGTCGCGCAATTGTTAGTTTATACATACCAATCCTTTGGGGTGAATTCTGTGGAAGGCGTCTGCTAGTCAGTTCTCCTCGAACAATCTATGTTCAGGTGTTTGATGTGAGGTTCGAATCTGACCGCTGGAAAAGAAGTTTCCCTCTAGAACGAAGAAGTCCCTTTTCCCAGCGGCGGCGTTTGACAGGCAATTAACTGAAGCCCCGGGGGTTTCGATGCTCAGCTACGAATCTTCTCAGAAGGAATCCGTCGTCGAACGTCGTTGGCGCCAAATATATATATAATAAAGCGAGCCTCTCTGGGTAGGGCCGATTATTATATATAATATGCCCAGCTAGCTCAGTAGATCAAGTCTTTAGCAGAGACCCAATAGCTGAGTTAAGCAAGGGCCAAGCCACCTACTTCCCAGCAAGCTAGTGATATTCAGCTTGGTGATTTGTCAGCTCTTTCATGAATTCAGCTCAGCTGCTAGGAAAGATCGCCTGGGGCAATGGCATAGCAGACGGAGAGAGAGAGGGAAGAGAATACGCTGGAGTTCCGCAGTGAAGGTTTATTCAGGAGGTCTGCGAAGGGTTACAGCGCTTCTTCTTCTCCCCCTGTGGGGGTACAGAGGACTATTTTTATAGCCTTGGCATGGATCCAAAACCAGCCAATAGCCGCAGGTTTAAGCATATTCCTTAACTGACCAATAGACAAGGGTTACAATAGTATTGTCTTAACTGATTAAAGGGCAGGGTTTCAACACGGTCGGGTCAGAGGAACAGGATAACACTTGCTCAGGAATGACTCAGCATTCAATTCTCCAAGGAGCTTTTCCTGTATCCTTGGGGTTCACTACAGGAATACTCTGCTGACATGAAAAAGGCAAAGAAAAAGAGCTGTGCAGCACATCCTGTGTAGGAGATGGTCCTGGTGTTCCAGAGGGAATTGTGCATGGCTTTGGGGACAGTGGTGCAGATGGAGCCCAGGTCAGTGAGGGCCAGGTTGAGCAGGAAGAAGAACATAGGCGTGTGCAGGTGGTGGCCGCAGGCTATGGCGCTGATGATGAGGCCGTTGCCCAGGAGGGCAGCCAGGGAGATGCCCAGCAAGAGGCAGAAGTGCAGGAGCTGCAGCTGCCGCGTGTCTGCCAATGCCAGCAGGAGGAAGTGCCTGATGGAGCTGCTGTTGGACATTTGCGGTGCATTGGCATGGGGATCTGTAAAAAAGTAATCATGGAATAGTTGGTTTGGAGAGGAGTTTAAATATCCCAGCACAGCCTGGGGGCACTTTCCCTCCACTGCCTGCCCAGGGCTCTGCTGCCTGGAGCTGTCCCTGCCAGCAGCTGCTTCCCTGTGCCCAGGGCTGGGCCCTGCAAGTGCTGCCAGAGCCCAGCCCAGCCCTGGGGGCTCAGCTCTGCCCTGCAGACCCTTCCCAGCTCAAGCACTGCCCAGGGGCAGCTCTGGCTCTGCAGGCTCTGATGGCAACCTCAGAGCAACCCTGAGGATTTGCTGGAAAAGCAACACTGATGCTGCCTCTAAGGGGCCCTGTGCTGATTTCTGTCACTGCCTGGTTTATTCAGATTTAAGAGAATTTTTTTTTCACCACCTGAACTGAGAGATGAAAATATATATGTAGTTTCCAATCCAGGCAACCCAGAGCAGTACATTAAAAACATGGGGACCCGTTCCTGGACAAAGGACAGGGAAGGGTTAGAGGAGATACCTGTAACCAAAATCAAAGCCATTTCCCATACACCCTCCTCTCTTACAGCCATGGACATGTTTTGTGTCAAAGACTTCTGTGGTTTTCTCTATTTCCTCTCCTGGTATTCTTTGATATCAGAAACCCTCAGCATTTCTGCTGCCCTCTGGTAGAACGGAATGAGTTTCCTGAGGGAAGAGTATGAGAGGAGACTTGGGGAGATGGTCTGTCACTTTATTGTCTTTGGAGATTTTCTGGGCTTTCTCTTTTCTAAAATGGAGGATTTTCACACTCCCATGTTGCTCTAAAAAACCCCCAGGCAGAGCTGAGAGCAGATGGATCCACCACATCCCAGCTCCAAATTTGTAGCCAAGGACTCACATTGCTCATTTCCCCAACCCAGCAGCATTTTCAGTGTCACAACACCTCTGCCTTTCCCCGTCAATCTCGTAATTCAGAGATGCTCTAGGACAGGTTTGCATCCTGGATTGAAGCTCCCAGCTTGGACTGAAATCTCAGGGAGACTTCCAAGTGTCCTTATGATGGCATTGGATTGAGGGAGATGCAGCTCCTTCCCTGGCCACCCTGCCAGCATTGCCCAGAGCCGGGCACTGGGGACAGTGTCACCCTGAGCCAGCTGTGCCCCCTGCCAGGGCCCCCAGGGCCAGGCAGCTGCTCCCAGCCCTGTGCTCTGCAGAGGGAACTGGGCCCAGGCTGCAGAGCTGCCCCACGGCTCTGCTGCAGCTCTGCCTGCACAGGAGGGGCTGCACGCCTTGGAGCCCCGGCCCTGAGGGCAGAGGCTGAGCTGGGGCACAGGAGGGAGGGGGCTTGTTCAGAGGGAGGGGCTGCACTGCAGGGGATCCTGTGGGCATCTCTAAACTCTCCCTGCCACAGCATGGCTGGGTTTTGTTTCTTCTCATTGCCTGATCTTCTCTCTGCTTCCTGGAGATTTTCCTCCTGCAGGTGTTTCCCTGTGCCTGATCTCTCCCTGCAATAACTCACAGACCCCAAATCTCTGTGCACTCTCCTTGGCCTGACAGAACCCTGCCTGTTTGCAGGGCACTGGCTGGGGGCAGGTTCTGTTTGCAGCTTGGAGAAAGGACAGGTCAGCCTGAGCCTGATGGGTCCAGCAAAAGTGATTCTGCTGCTGTCCATGGGCAGAGTGGCTGAAAGCACAATAGGGATCTCCTGTGAACCTATTGATCACTGAAAGTAACAGTTTAGATGTCTCCGGCACTTGACAAAATAATATCTAATAATTCATACTACCTTTAATATTTAACCCTCCTTTCCTGACATTCTCCGCTAGTAGAAAACTGAATAAAAGGCTTAGGAAATATCCTATTTTCTATCAAAATTTTTGCCTTGTAAATACTATGTGACCGATCAGAACCCCTCAGCATGTCAGAGCATCATAAGCATTTCACCTCCCTTGCACCAGAAATATCCAGTGCTGTACTCACAGGGTCTGTAGGCGTTGGGATGCTCCACCTTTAGGAGATCACTGCAGGAGCTGCAGCTGCATTGTCCTGCAGCCAGAGGTTCCTGTGCCAAGGGCTGGCAGTGATTCTGCCCCAGGCACTTCTCAGCACCTTCCCAGCCCTGACTGATTGAAGCTCTCTGTGCCTCTGTGCTGTGCCTGGGCTGGCTGCAGGCAGTGCCCCAGCCCTGCTGGGCTGGCAGAAGAGCTGCTCAGCAAGAGAAATGTGCTTTTGAAGCTTTTCTTGGTTACCAGGAGCTGCCTCTGTGCCAGGAGCCCAGCCCAGCTCAGCAGCACAGACACAGCACAAGGACTTTAATGAGCCTCTGGGGCTTTGTGCTCAGGCCCTGAACATCAGTCCCTGAGAGGGAGCTGAAGAAACCTCACCAGAACTCCAAGTCACAATCCAACTCCAAAGTTTCTGGGACTTTTAATGGGTCCCACTGAGGGACACCACTGAGAAAGTGTCCCCAGGTCCCAGGCAGAGCAGAGAACTGGAGGCAGTGATGACAGGTGGGGACAAAGAGAAGCCAAGTCTTGGTGCCCTGGGCCACAGCAGGGTCAGTGCCACCAAGGCCTGTGAGGAGACACCTTGTCCTGAGGCCCTGGGGCCTCCTGGCACAGCCCCAGCCAGGCTGGGCACTGTCAGCCCCTTGTCCTGCCCTCAGCATCCCCCCCTAGCCCACATCCCAGTGGCCTCAAGGATCTGCAGGAAGGAGTCCCTGGGGAGCCTTGCTCAGCAATGGCCCTGGGGGCTCCTGAATGCTCCCTGCAGGGACTGCAGGTTTTTCACAGGACTTTGGGTTTTGCCTTGGAGTCTCTGAGAGGTTTGTGCAATCATGGCCTCCAATTTTCTGCTGTAATTAGTCCCTGGAGAGGCTTTCTCAGTAACAACACTCAGTGGGGCTCATTAATACTTCAAGGTACTTCAGTTATTTTAAGGTACTTGGTGTTTCCCTTTTGATCCAGACTCTGTGAGAGGTTTGTGCAATCATGGTCCCAATTATCTGCTCTAATGAGTCTCTTGAGAGCTTTGTACTGACACTCAGTGGAGCTCATATAATACCTTGAGATACTCAACGTTTTTAAGCTACTTTGGATTTTCCTTCCCACACTGAGTCTTGGAGAGATTTTTGTGCCATCCTGGCCTCCAGTTCTCTCCTCCAAGGAGTCCATGAGGGGCCTGTGTTGGGGATGGACCTCAGTGGGACCCATTCATTCTCTGAGACACTTTGGGGTTTTCTTCTGACTTTGACTTCTGGAAAGGTTTGTGCAATCTCCTCTCAGGCCCTGAGGTTGGTTCCAGGTGTTATGTTTGCCCAATTATCCCCTCATAAAAAAAAACAAACCATATTTGAGATAGCAGCAAATTTTAATTGAATAGTTTAGA